>CAHIKZ030000867.1:150000-422500 GCA_903632075.3 Acanthosepion pharaonis | reverse complement strand
TTTAGCACAAACATAATGAAGCCATGCACTTCAGTTTTCAACAGTGCACCTTAGCGTCTGGTAGTAATTTAATAACGGTATGAGGTGTGTTCACATCGAATGGATTCAGTCCGCTGGTCCACCTAAACACGTCATTTTCTAGTGACCGCTATATTACACTGCCTTGGGATCAACACCCATTTATTGATTCTATACGCCCCAATAACGATGGGTTATTCCAGCGAGATAATGCACCGTGCTAATGAGTCCAAGTTGCCCAAGTTGTTGCAGTGACTATACGAGATTGTTAGGGCACAGATGACCCTAACAAAAATATTTAAGTAAAGTTATTCCCCTTTGACAAGAGGAATAAAAAATAAGGTTTTTTATCACATCCCCTTTTTGGGATGATAGGGCATTCTGAGTATGGGGGTTCGACCATGACACGAATGTAAGCTACACAGATCTCCGAGACCCACATCTTATCATTACGCATCCAACGGATCCACTCACCACTGCATTTTCACTTAATAAAGTTTGTTAATAGTTTATCCTTTCGTTCCCTCTTATCTTTCTTCACAGAACCACATTTCACCCCTTGGAAACATAACAAATAATTGACGACGAGGTACGTCTTAAAAACGCGGACACGCAACGATGGATTTAACAATTCAGCAATTCTTACAACAACTACGCTTCAGAAACAAAAATATCCACATCAACAGATGTGAGGCGGTGGCGCGTTCAATCATTTAGTTCCACTATGACCCAGATGATAAACAGATGAAGCGGTAGTGCGTTCAATCATTTAGTTCGACTATGACCCAGCTGATAAACAGATGAGGCGGTGGCGCGTTCAATCATTGTTCCACTATGACCCAGATGATAAACATGAGGCGGTGGCGCGTCCAATCATTGAGTTCCACTATGACCCAGCTGATAAACAGATGAGGCGGTGGTGCGTTCAATCATTGACTTCGACTATGACCCAGATGATAAACAGATGAGGCGGTGGCGCGTTCAATCATTGACTTCGACTATGACCCAGATGATAAACAGATGAGGCGGTGGTGCGTTCAAACATTGACTTCGACTATGACCCAGATGATAAACAGATGAGGCGGTGGCGCGTTCAATCATTGAGTTCCACTATGACCCAGCTGATAAACAGATGAGGCGGTGGTGCGTTCAATCATTGACTTCGACTATGACCCAGCTGATAAACAGATGAGGCGGTGGTGCGTTCAATCATTGACTTCGACTATGACCCAGATGATAAACAGATGAGGCGGTGGTGCGTTCAATCATTGACTTCGACTATGACCCAGATGATAAACAGATGAGGCGGTGGTGCGTTCAATCATTGACTTCGACTATGACCCAGCTGATAAACAGATGAGGCGGTGGTGCGTTCAATCATTGACTTCGACTATGACCCAGATGATAAACAGATGAGGCGGTGGTGCGTTCAATCATTGACTTCGACTATGACCCAGCTGATAAACAGATGAGGCGGTGGTGCGTTCAATCATTGACTTCGACTATGACCCAGATGATAAACAGATGAGGCGGTGGTGCGTTCAATCATTGACTTCGACTATGACCCAGATGATAAACAGATGAGGCGGTGGCGCGTTCAATCATTGAGTTCCACTATGACCCAGATGATAAACAGATGAGGCGGTGGCGCGTTCAATCATTGAGTTCCACTATGACCCAGCTGATAAACAGACTTTCTGCACATGGTTTTGCACGATTCGAGGATCATTTCCGGGTAGAATTTAAAGAACAGGCGGGCGATTAGAAAGTAAGGCTCCTTTTACGGAAACTTGGACCCTCTGAATACGACCGCTACGCAAACTACATTTTACCGCAACACACGCGCGATAACAATTTCGACGAAACAGTTGAGACACTACGTGAGATATTCGGTGAGCAAACTTCTTTTTAATATGCGGTTTAATTACCTTAATATTACAAAGTGTGACACATTTTGCTACGTATGCTGGCATCGTGAACAAAGATTATGAGAGATTTAAAATAACATCAATTACCGAAGCACAATTTAAGTGTTTTATCTTTTTAGGTGGTTTGAGGTCGGCATGTGATGCGGACATTCGCACAAGGATTCTATCCAAAATTGAACAAAACCCTGATATTACTCTGCAGCAAGTTGCAGTGGAATGTCAACGACTGGTGAATCTTAAACACGATTCGACTATGATACAACAGATGGTACCTTCAACAACGAGCGCAGTAAACACTGTTCAAAGATAACACAGTACTACACCACTGGGTTTGACAGACAAGAAACCTCCATCTACTTGCTGTAATTGTTGCAGCATGCATTTTGTTACATCACTGTCGAGAATATAACAGAATGGGACACACAGGGATTCTGCACCCTACCATGGCGCAAACCAACACGCAACACACAGTAGCCACATAAATACCCTCAGCGTAGAAAAACACGCACCAACAGTCTGGTTGAATTTTTTTTCTCAAACACTAAGTCGAACCGCGATAGAACTGAATGGCTATCCTGTTCGTCTACAAATTGGCGCAGCTTCCGATATAACCCTCATATCTCAAACAGTATAGAAAACCATAGGCCAGCCTTCACTTACACCAACCAGTCATGTAGCGCAAAGTGTGTTCGGAGATTGCGTCCATATCATGGGCGAATTAACATCAACCATCACTCTCAAGGACAAAACGGTGTTTGGAATTATTTACATTTCAGACTCTCTATTCACAACCTATTGGGACTTGATTTCATTGAGTCACTGGGTCTTCTGGACACTCCACTCAATTTTGTGCGCAATGCGGTATCCAGACCTTCATCTCAGGGTACTATTACCGACGTGACCAAACAGATAATTAGTAAATTTTCTGCATTTTTCACCAATGACTTGGAATACTGCACTCAGGTAGAAGCTACATTCTCACTCAAACCATCCACTAAACCTGTCTTCCGACCAAAACAACCAGTACCATATGCTACCTTGCCACTGGTAAACAAGGAATTAAAACATCTGAAAGGAATGAAAATTATCACACCTGTAGCATATATACAGTGGGCAGCATCTATTGTAGTGGTTATAAAAGCCGATGGCTGAATTCGATTGTGTGCTGATTCTTAAACTAGGCTCAACACAGCACTTGAGGACCACCAATACCCATTACCGGTCCCCAGATAATTTCTTCACCAAGTTCAATGGCGGAACCTGCTTTGCGAAACTAGATCTGACAGAGGCCTATTTGCAGGTGGAAGTTTCTAAAGCTGCCAAAAAACTGTTTACCATTAAAACGCATCGTGGATTATCCCAATTTACGAGGCTCCCTTTTGGAGTAAAAACAGCCCCCAGCCATATTCCAGCAGATCATGAATACAATGCTAACAGAGGTAGATGGTGCAGCTGCATACATAGACGATATTATATTTGTCGGTCGATCAAATCATGAATTAACAGAACGTGTCAGTAATGTCCTGACACGCATTCAAGACTCTTCGACCGGAAAAGTGCCAGTTTTACTTACCATCAATAAAATACCTGGGTTTTATATTTGACAAAGAAGGTCGTCATCCAGATCCTACAAATGTTGCAGCTATTCAACAAATGCCACCCCTAACAGATTGGGAGATGTTTCGTAACTTCTGCATCTCATGCTGTATCACACGCATCCGGACACCACCTTATCACCCACAATCCAAAGGTCAAGCTGAACATTTTATGGACACGTTTAAACGTGCTCTACTGAAAGCAAGGGAAGTTAGAGCAACGACAGAATAGACACTGCACGCGTTTCTCCTTTCTTACTAATCAACACCAAATGGAACAGTGAAGAATGGTCTGTCACCAGCAGAGGCACTCATGGTTCAAAAGCTCCGTACTACACTGGACGCATTACGGCCGCAAGAACATCACTGCACAAACCAAAAGGAAGGAAATACATTTCCAGTTAGCACACCAATATTTGCCAGGAATTACAGCTCTGATCAGCAGAGCTAAATATCTGGCACCATTCACAAAAGAAAAGGACAATATATCTATGATGTACAAGTTGGAAATCAACTCTGGGCATGGCACAAAAATCAAATACGTCCCAGAGACAACAAAAATGACATAGTTAGCAACAGTCCAACTATGTTAAAACAAAAAGAGATCAACATTTTTTAACCTTGTCTAGGCTCAAATACATTTTCTGCATTGAACTCATATTTATATGCAATGCACTATTGTCATCTATTTTTTACGGCAATTTGAACTTAGTTTGCTCATCACGGAAGCCATTTTTCGTATTTCATCATACTCGGTGCTCAATTATTCTAACCTTGTGCCAAAGCTAGCTGAGATAACATATAACTGCTTAAAACGCTTTCTATAAAATATAATTTAGTTTCTTGCCAGATGCTCGATGAATTCTAACCTTGTGCTAAAGTCCACATATTGCTTTCATTCACGAGTTGCAATTTCAAGACAAATTCTTAATTACTAAAATAAATTAAACGTAAAAAGAATAAAATAAAAGCCGGTGTGAATCGATGAAGAATTTTTAAAAATGCAGAAAATGCAGAAAATTAAATTTTGAATGAATTTAAACGGAAAAGTGATGAGAAACATGAAGAAGCTAGTCAAATTTCTATTTGTACCTACGAGCGCAACTTTTGGTGCAGAAAGTGAATTTGGTGTGCTGAGTTCAATTCTCCTTCGATTCTTCTACGTTCACTTCATGCTAATGACCTTGGAAAAAGCATGAATCCATTTTCCTCCAGCTATGGGTTAAATAACAGGATATACTGTGTTCTCTTGCCTTAATGTTGCATCCGCCTAGGAAAAGGAAAACTTTGTTATGCAAAACGAACCAGAATAGGGATTGATTCAATCAGGCTATCTTCCCCAAGCCACACTCTTGCTGCTATGGCTGCAATACATATAGTGCCCTTACGATCGTTATGGGAAACGGGACCCATGATATGAATCGACGAAAAACTTTAAATTTCTGCGTCCAAAAATTCTAAATGCACTGAGAAAAATGGATCGCATTGAAATGGTTACATAACAAACCTGCTAGACAGCATTTAACTAGTAACTCGCAATCCAGTTGCAACATCAATCACTCAAATAAAGGCAAAGAACAACTTCATTAGTTTACTGTTACTAATGTTCCCAAAGGTTGTCATTTAAAACCTCATTTTTGGCTTTATTTCTTAATTAGATAATAACTAATTTTCTGATAATTAATTCGTTATTTTTAGAGGCTTTTCTTTAATTAAGTTTTTACTTTAGGCGCCAGTTCATTTTTTTATTCCTGTCTTTAGGATTGATTTTAGGTCATTAATTTTTCACATTTCCAATAATTCCGTGATCGACTGGACTGTTATTTCTGTTATATTTTTATTTTCTTAATCTTTTTTCAATTAAAAAAAAACTGTTTATCGAAATATTAATGGTTGGTCTGCTTCGGTTATTGATTTTTAAAAGCCTTGAATTAAGAAATGATAATTTCACTACCTCTTCCTTCTACTCATTCTAATATTCCTCATGTCGTAGGACTAGCCATGAATGACATATTACTTTATCGCTCCAAACTTTTATTTTCGCCTTTTGCCTGAAAGCAACTTGCAAGTGTGGCTCGATGGTAAAGCTTTAAAAGAAGTTACATCTGAGTCAATTTGTGATGCTTTGTGTAGTACGACACGTGAGCAAATCTTGTCAATCTTTCAAGTGTCAAGAACTGGTCAATCTTTCAAGTGTCAAGGACTGGTCAATCTTTCAAATGTCAAGGACTGGTCAATCTGCCTTGAAAATCATCATCCAAAATCTTGTCTTTCTTCGGAGTTTGAACACCGACTTTTGGCAACCATAAGAAGCTACTATTTCCGCCAAAAAGCAGAGTTCGGGAATTATTTACTTAAAATAGGTTAGTCAACTAGAAAAGTAGCTAGTAAGGATCTAATGCGCCACAGATGTAATGATCGGTGATAGTAATTTACTAATTATTGCACCACGGTCTAGCGCTTTCGGAAATTCAGGTTTTATTTCCGAGTTCAAGAAATTCTTAACTTCGATGTTGTTAATATCTTCACGATATATTTATATGAGAAATATAGCAAATTAATTTCTGATCGTATATCATATATGAAATATTTACAGTAACTTATTTGGTCATGTGAGATTTTATTATGCAGTACAAGGCAAAGGTTGTTCATCATATTGAATATATTTTTCCTTTAAGCTTTAATATCAATTATTTATGTAAAAAACGAAATATAATTTCCCTAACTCAAGAAAAGATTAGAATGCTCAAAAATTAAAAACGATAATATGTCTAGAGAAAAAATTGGAAATACATAGCAACAAATAACTACAATTGAAAGAAAAGCAGAAAAGGGAAAAAATGAAAAAGCTAGAGTGAGTGTAAAATGGAGAAAAAAGAAAAGGACAAATAATCACGACACCCTACACGTACGCACATGCGCACAAACGCACACACGAACACAGGCAATACGGAAAAAACTTGCACCAATAAAAAAAAATCGGAAAATATAAGCAGTCAATTGCTGATACCCACTAAAGAGTGGACGAATGGATCCGTCTACGAAATTCTGGAGTCGGGATGCTGAAGGTAACATCAATCAGATAAGTGACAAGCTTATAGATAGATAGATAGATAGATAGATAGATAGATAGATAGATAGATAGATAGATAGATAGATTTAGTTATTGATTTTTGTTTTTAATTTCAGATATATAAAATTAAGAGTTTCAAAAAACAAAATAAATTACACAAAAATGATGAACTGCAAGACAAATGTAGACACAAATAAACACCTACTTTGTTATATAAAACCAGTTTAAATAATAATATATAATTATTAATAATATATATTATTATAATAATATAATATATAATATAAATATATAATATTGATAATAAATGTACAATATAAATATAATAAATAACGATATAAAAAATAAATATATAAATAATATATTTTAAATTATAAAGGCTGTTAGTGTAAATAAGTTGTTTAAAGAAAAAGTGTTTACTCAAGTACATATATTTAATAATATAACGTTTATATATATGTATGTGTGTGTGTGAGAGAGAGAGAGATGATTGCACTCACTTGTCAAAAGACAATGTGTAAGAATAGATAGATAGATAGATAGATAGATAGATAGATAGATAGATAGATAGATAGATAGATAGATAGATAGATAGATAGAGCATGAACAGACTTAGATAGATTATGAACATAGATAGATAGATAGATAGATAGATAGATAGATAGATAGATAGATAGATAGAGCATGAACAGACAGATAGATTATGAACATAGATAGATAGATAGATAGATAGATAGATAGATAGATAGATAGATAGATAGATAGATAGATCATGAACAGACTTAGATAGATAGATAGATAGATAGATAGATAGATAGATAGATAGATAGATAGATAGATCATGAACAGACTAAGATAGAGCATGAACAGACTTGGATGATTTAAGATCATAGACTACGTCATACTAAAAACCGATCATCAAACACAGAAATATACATACACACATGCGCACGCACACACACATAAACACACACACACACACACACACATATATATATATATATATATATATATAATACATACAAAAGAATTTTGAAATTTTCTCGCTTTGCCCAATAAGGTATACCAAAAGTATTGTTATTTTTTATCATCTGGTTAAATTTTGAGAATTAAGTCGGACTGAGACCTTTTCGCACAAAGCCTGGTATTTAGTGCTTATCAATTCATTTTATCTATAACTATTGTTGCTTCATAAACAGTATTATTTCTTTTTACATATGTTCGTTCTTGTTTTCATTTGTCAAGGATTTTTATTCATATTTAATACCCCAACTTTTGTCTTTGTTTATGCTCAATAAATGTATCTTCATTATGGCATAGAAAATGTTCACTATACAGATATTTACAATGCTCAGCATTGTATGGCACAAGCCACACCCAGTGTGGTACACCCAAGGCGGATCAAATACATAACAGTAATTATATCCTGAAACAACTGATCTGTGGTGAGTCGACCCTCACTGTGTACGTATGTCTGTATAGAGCTATATGAATGCATAGCCAAGATGGACATCTTATCATATCGTTGTTTCTGTTGTCTGGCCTGTCATCTACCCAAGGCTAATTTGCCAACAGCCTGAAGAAATTTGAATTACAAAAGGAAGATCTTTGCTTCTATTTGACTGAGTAAGCTGTTATGTCGAATAACCGAACTGACTTAATGATGTCACCCAGTGATTACGAGATCAGACTGAAAGAGGAATGCTTGCACCCTGATCATTATGAACGAAATAACGAGGCACAAGTGACCTGCCCGGGGATTTTTCTTAATTTGCTAATCGATTCCAATCGATAATTTTCATTCGACTCTTCTTATATGCAATCTTGATAATGTATTATTGTATGGTTACTTATATTTTATTTCAGACGTAAATATTTTATTATTTACTTCATACTTAGATTTTTTCTGCTAGTTTTGCCATCATCGTAAAATTTTAATTTTTTTAAAGGAAATATATACTAGACAGATGTCTAGTATATTAAAGCATTGGTTAATACATATTGGATGTGGTAGTTATGAGTTCAGTCTCTTGGTCTACTAGTGCTAAATAGTCACATACCGTGGTTCAGTGGAAGAAATGAACAAGTGAGACAAAAATATGTAAGACAGGTGAATACTAACTGATATAAGTCATTTCCCTAAACATGGAAAATGGAATAAGAACAATCTACTCTTATGAATTGAATAAAGGGCTCGGTTCGAAATTTCAAGAAGGTTACCAAGTATGAAGACAGACATCTGAAGAAGGCCGGGGTATACTACAACCGAAACATCGGGAGTATAACAAGCAAAATGGACATGCTGGTCTGAATAGTCGAATGAAAAGGCACCCAAAACCCACCACGTCCGATTTGATAAAAGAAACCGTTTTCTTTATTTTCTTATCTTTTCTTTGCCTTTTACGGTGACCGATAGCATTCATAGAATCGAGTGTTACACTATAATATAATAAAATTATAATATAATATACACCCTTAGTACAATATGATACTTCATTGAGAGCGACCATATAAATCCCTCAAGTTATAAGTGTTTTCAATTTTTTACCATTTATTTGTTAATTTTTCTTCTGGTTTGGATTTTTACACATTGGCGAATCTTCTGAGTTCCAGGGTATCAGATATTTATGTTTCGTATTTTAGAAAGACGATTTTATTTCCAACAATATGTGTGGGTCATTTGTCAAATTTTTTATCATTAATTATAAAATGAACCCAATTCTTTTTTTCATTTCTAAGCTTAATATTTAAACTTAGGATTATATACATATACACTTAATATTACAATAAGGTAATATGTTTCATGGAAATATATTTATTGTTTAAACATTTTCGTTGAAGATTTTTTATTCAGGTTTTATTTCGCTACATTTGTTCAAAACGGGAATATAAATATATCAATAATAATGTTTAAATGAGTTGTCATGGCTTCGAGATGTATCATTTCTCAAACACTGCTTCAACATTTCTTCGCTCCAACCAATCAAATCTCAGCTTTTATTGTCTACGAATTACAATTTGCTGTTTCCCATTCAAATGATTTAAGTTTATTCTAAATTTATGTCCAATTAAAAGATTTCCTTTCTAAAACGAATACGACGACGAAGTTCATCACTTTTACCTTTTAAGATATGGAAATGGTCATTTAACTGAAATGATATTCTCTATTGCGTGAGTTTGAGTAAAGTGTCGACCCCCCCCCAAAAAAAAAGAATTTTATTACTTTAATCTCAAAAAAAGATCATTCTGGCTAATCATAAATTTGAAGAAAAATAATTTTTAACCAATCATTTTCAATGTAGCTCGCCTTTTCTTGGATCCACTCAGAAATCAAAAAAGGTATAGCAAAGCGAACAGTTACCACTGAATCGTCTCAAACCCCGATATCTTTGTGAACCATCAACTTACAACTACTATACTTCGTCATGCTGACCTACACGTGAACTTAATACAAATTCAAGAGGAGGAGTCGTAATTTACTACTCTATTAGTTTGACAGATGGTCGCAAATATGGGTTTCCCTGTGGTGATCGAATTCACTACTCACTAATAAGAATTAACCATTACGTCACCTTGAGGCACCCTCAAGCGGAGTCGTCGTTGCAACAACCTAATTGACCACACTGTTCATCTCAACACATTCATAAACATTAGTAATAAACATATTTGTTATTGGTATTTTAAATCTTTCTATTTCTTCTTTTCTTTCCTCTAAATACACATTGCTACTTTTTTTTTGACTTCAACGCTACCGACTTCAATGCTTCCAAATTGGCAACCATAACTTTCATTTCAAACTCTTCCTTTTTCAGTTTTTGGCGCCTTTTTTCAAGCTCTTCCTTTTTCAGTTTTTGGCGCCTTTTTTCAAACTCTTTCTTTTTTAGTTTTTGGCGCCTTTTTTCAAACTCTTCCTTATCACTTATTTACTGCGATTGATACTTTGTCTCCCAACAGTAGCTTAAGATTCTGCTAATAAAAATATAGTGGGATTATTCATTGATAAAGTTTTGATTCGTTAATTGATTGATTTATTTTTGACGGCTTATCAACCCTTTCATGGGTTATTTAAAACCGAGGCATATTTTAGGTTGTAGGAATAATTCTTTTTTTTACGAGTAAATATCGCATTAAGAATTTTTGATAAATAACGATGACTTTTCCAGATACACGTCCCGTTCTAATATTTAAAACCAAAGCTGGGGAGAGAGAGAGATTGATTCCTATCTTTCTCAAGGGTATTTGCGCGTAAGTAATATGAATCTGACTATAATCCATCAGTCATTGTTTAGTGAGAAAGATGTGTAGTAATATTAGTCGATATGATAGTGGATGCTTTGGAGTTTCTTCAAACGTTACAGTATAAGTAATTAAAAGAAAACTTGTAGTTCCAACGAATGATTTATTTTATGTTGCCAGTTGCCAGTCTTGGTCACTCCTTAATTTGAATAAAATGGTGCAAAGAAACGCTTAAGAATTCAAATCAAGGGAAAAATGAGTTGATGATGTTTACAAAGTAAGAGCAAGTTGAGGCGTAAAAAAAAGAAAGGAATTTTGTTTTTACTCTAAAAACTGCCATTTTTTTTACCCTTTTTTTTCATATCATATTTTTCTTTGGAGCAGAGAGGTCCAGACAGAATGGAGTTGTGCTGCATCTATCCTATTGCAAGCATTTTTTGTTACAGTATAAGAATGAATGCAGAAACAATTACGTATTCCTAAGGATTACTCTTTTATGTTGAGATTATTAGTAATAAACTAAATATAAAATGGAGCGAATATGTGTGTGTGTGTGTAGAGAGAGAGATGTCCTTATTTGTAACTACACGTGTACATAAGAAAGATTGTGAGAGACTTACATTTGAGAACATTTTTTGTTGGTAGGTAAAATTATTTGCTATGTCTATAAGTAGTCAAGTAGTATGTTCTATGTGTGTTGAATGCGACACAAGGTTCGCTGAAGACTGAAAAATCTCTCACAGGGGAACAAAACACATCCTATCTCTAAAGCATCCTCTGAATAAAAAGGTAAATCAGGATGAGATTTTACGTTCTTTCCTTATATACTGCTTTTTCTTTTAAACGCCATCTATCGGTTGCTAACAGAAATCATTTAGCAAACAAGATAGGTAATTCTAAAAGGGACAAACACTTGTCACAATACATAATTTAAACATTGCCTAATTTGAAATAAAACATCAATTATTGCTAAATTGAGAAAATAAATACTAAAATAATTTTAAAAATAAATAAGTACAGAATTCTTGTACAGTTTTTTCAGTCTACTATCATAAAAACAAGTTCTCAATTTTAAATCGAACAATTCCAGATGTTCACTTGAAAGTATTGGAGACAATATACATTAGGTTCTTACAGCGATTCCTCTGTAAAGAGAAAGATTAGCTTTTGAGTTTGAATGTAATGTGCCTGTGATCTTGATTAGGTTACCTTATGCCCATTTCCTACATACAACATATGAAAACACGTGCGATACCCTGCCATCGTCAGCCACGAACCAAGGGCGGTAACACTGTTTCGGTGGCTAAGGCGGTTGTGCCACCCCTGACGTCACCAGCAGCTTTTGCCTCCGGACAGGGTATGTTTTTTTTTTGTGTGTGTGTGTGTGTGTGTAGACATGTCAGTCTCTGCGACTTGCATCTGCAAGTCAGATTTTCAACGTTGTGTTAAAAGCGTTTGTTTTTGATCGTTAACCAATACACAACGCGCTCGTAGCGACCGTTATCAATGACGTAAAATAGAAGGTAAACTGATGTCGATTAATTAATACAATTATGGCACAAGGCCGAAAAAGGAAGAATGGGTTGAGGCTGGTCTTCACTATCTTATACCTAGCTAATCGGATTCACGACTCGTTACAATTTCCTCATTCACCATAAAAACTCATCTGTCGTCAATCAATCCTCCATACATCATAATAACACATCCTCTCGGGAAGAGGGGGCGCTAAAAAGATCTAAAGGTAAACTGATATCTGTAGTTAAATATAAAACATTTAAAATATATGACTAGTCGTATTTTTAAAAATGTACAAGAAATCTTTATTTTTTTAATTATTTTAGTTTTCATTTTAAAGGTTACCATTCGTCAAAGTAGTGATCAATTGATGTAATATATTTTGTTTATTTTTATATTATAACTTCTAATAATTAAAAACTTAAAAAACGTTAATTACCCAAATCTATTTTCTATGTATTAATCTTCCTTGTTATATTACGTTTAAAGTGGGGGTTTTCTTATCTTCTACTAAAGTGTATAAAATTAGTTTCAATAACTGTAATAAACTGTAGACATTGTTTTATACGTACAAAAAATCGTTTGTACGCTTTCAAGTGTTTTTAGCAGTCAGATTCAGAAAGATTCAAATAACGATTTTAATTGAAATTTGATCTTTTCAGCATTTAACTTATTTTTATATAAAATAATAAATGAGAGGTCATTGCTTTTTAATTATAAATTTAATTCTTGGTCAAACTTACGAAAGAAATCTATTTTTCTTCTAATTTATTGACAAGGTCGATGTAACGAATAACAAAATTGTATGAACGTCATCTCATGATTTCCGAATGAAATTTCCGAATTGAATGTAAAATAAAAATGGTGGCGTATTGTTATGAATGAATTAAAAACAAAAAGACGAATCATCTTCTACTCCGCTTTTCATTGGCCAATCGATTTATAATGATTATCTATGAGTTATTATTAGCAATCATATACAAACTACTCATGAGCAAGTGTCCATTTATTAAAAACTATATTTATAATGTAGCAGAGAATTATCAAATATGTGATTGTTAAATAGCAGCAGTAAATTCTGTGGTTATTTTTCCAATATATACAAATGTCTTTTTTTCTTTTTTTTTTCCTGGGATGGGATGCGACATAAGGTCAATTATGTAGCATGGGGAACCCGAGCGCGTACAGTAAGGACATAGGTCAAAATGTACCAATCCCCTGCTTACATGGGATGAGGCATAAATTGAGGCCTCTTTATCCTGAACCAGTCTTACGCTAGTTAAGCTTTTTCTTCCAATTGTTTTTAAAAAAATGTCGGCATTTTAATAACCCCACTAGTTTGTCGTAAATGATAATACGCTTGTATCTTACAGCCCAAAAGTAATATTTAAACATAAAAAGAAATAACTTGTTTGCATTAAAATCAGTTTAATGCTAAAAAAATGAAATCCAGATAATAATGCAAATTGCTCAAACTTTTCAAGGGAGGGCATTAACATGTCTGATAGAGTTATTTCCCTTGGACTATGTTTACTCAACGCCGCTTATTTCGGTGGTGCTGGCTTATTTCATCGATTAATTATTCAGCCATTGTCTTTATACCTTAAGGAAGCAGAGATTTTAATGAATATGTTGAAAAAGCCATTTAGATGATAGTAATTTCGAAAAATAGTAGTAACAGACATTAATGTTCATAAAAGCAACAAATTGTTACTATTCCTCAAACTGTTGCTTTTTTTTTTGTAGTAAAACTAAGCTTAATAAAATAATTAAATTAATCAACAAATGGCTAGCTAAAAAAACCTTTTACTTGGTACTTCCACGGACAAAAACGAAAAAATAATTTAAATGTTTTTTTTTTTTAGTACTTAAAGAAAAGTGCTTTTTTACGAAATGAAAGAAAAAAATCGTTATTCCGTTTTTAAAAGAATTTCAAAAATTATCCGATTCAAACAAAATTTTCAATAATTATTCATTAGTTAAAAATTAATTTGTACTGAATAAGTTACTTCATTAAAAACTTTGGGGACGGTATGTTTCACTCCCTCCCTTTTCGATATCTCGTGTGTACAGGGGAAGGGAGTCCAATTCTTTTTACAGTAATTGAGTAATATAAATAAAAATATCTGAAGATATGTCAGCAAAATATTCATGCAATATCAATAAATGGGAACATACCGGAATTCGTTCTGTTTCTTACCAGAAAAATTCATTCAATATAAAACTCAATGTTTTTTGTTTGTTTTTTAAGAATTAGTGCTTGCATAATTCCGCAAAAACATTTTTCTTCTCTCAGATTGGACAGAAAAATACTTACACTCAAAAATACATTTATTTATTTATTTATTTTTAATTACTTGCGATTTTGAAATTCACCTCGTTGCTGTTCATCACAAGAGTTGTGTGTGTGTGTGTGTTTGTTTATGTATGGGATCGTTCAACAAAACTTCACTTTTTTTTTTTGTCAGGTAGTGTTTCTTATTGTCTTGCACACTTTTTTCTTTATTTTTACATTCAGAATGCTCTAAAAATTCCATTTACAAGACAATTGTTTATAATAAAATTCTACTCATAACGATTGAAAACAATGTTTTTGTTTGAGTTTGGGTTTGACCAATTCGTAAAAAAAAAAAAAAAACCCAAAAAAACCAAAACTAATTAAGACATGCGTGTCCGTCAACCTTAAACAATAATCTTTGTCAATTTTATTTTTCAGTCTTTATGATGGTCGATACTTGATCAATCTCTTACTGTTGCAACGCCGGGCTCTACTGCTAGCTGTTGCTAAAAGGAAAAAAATAAAATTCTTTTAAAAATAGATCTCACTTGAAAATGGTATTAAGCTTTACATTTTTTTTTTTTTTTTAATATTCAAATATCTACTCTTTAATAAAGTCTTGTGTAGTATTCAAACATGCTGAAATTGATAAATTGATAAATTTAATTTATTTAAGGAACAGTCAAACAAGTCTGAATTATTTACTTTTTTAAACAATAAATTTCTGGATCTCTTTCCCTTCTGGGTTATGAATATGATGGTAAAACTAAAAAGGGACGAAATCGCCTATAATTCAAGTGCAACACTAAGGATAAAAAAATTATAGCATAGCAGCTGTAATATTCTGGTTATTATATATTTTAGCATGTTAAAAGGAAAAAAGCCAGATTTCAGAAATTTTGGCGTCAAAAAAAGTCAATCTAGTAACATTGCTTTGGGGTAATGGACAGATAACCCAACACAGTATTGTCACACGAGACAAAGGGACGCAACTCAACATCTCTGTTCAATATATAGCAAAAAGCAACCTGGGTTTTATAATAAGTATAACTCGATATGAGTTGTCCCCCTTTCATTCTGGCAACAGTGATGCCTCTTAATCATGTTTTCAAATTGATTTCGTGCAAAAACAATTGTGTTTTTCCAATTTTTGGCGCTATCAGAACCACCGCAAGGTAATTTTACGTAGTCCTGTGAAGTTTTGTTGAAATCGGTTGAAAAATATAGGAAATCCGATCCAATATATAAACGTAAAGACACACACAATCTGCGTTTTATAAGTAAGATGTATAAAAAGGAAATAATTTTGATAACTCTATTTGACTGAATAGTATTCAATATCTGAAGAGTATTTAATCCAATAATTTCGTATCTCCCATTTTACTTTTTTTTTTTTTGTCTCTTGAACGCACTTTTTTTCCGATCCATCAGTACAAGCGTTTGTTTTACACATGGCTCGGTTTTCCTGCATTTACAGATACTTGCATGCAAAAATCTGCAATACTTACTTCCGTAATTGAAAGTAAACTGTTCTTTTATGTTTTCATTATTTTAAAAATAAACAAAAAAAAAAATCACAATTATGTTTTTCTTGTATCTATAAGTTATTTAAATTTTAACACTTTTCAAAAAAGCTTGAAATTAAAATTATTTTTACATAAGTTATGCATTTACAACCATGTCCATATATGTAAGATTCTAAGCATGCACATCAAAAGAAATGAAGAATAGAGAGATTAGTTTCCTGCCTTTCAAGATGTTGACTACTGTTCTTCCTGTTATAGACAAGCGTATGGTTGCAAGAAAGAAATACGACAACAGCAGAAATAGATTTACGCGGTTTATTTCAACAGGAACGTGTGGGTTTGGGACAGCTACCTTGTGGTAAAGTTCATAAGCTGGCTTTGGATCTAGGTCGATCTTTCATAGTAGTTCACACATGTTGACGGTGGTTGATGCTCCCCTGCTGTCAGCTGCTGACCGTGACATGTCTCTACCCTAGCCACCTGTTGACTGCCTGTTGAACTTCCGTGTGACCCCTTTTATAGCGTTTTTTTATGGCTTAACAGGCTCAAAAAAAACGAAGCGAGTATAATTAGGAGGGAATCATTTTTATTGTACGAAAAATAGAACACTTTAAATATTTTATTTTTTGACCGGAACTCGTGTGTCGGGAACATTTGTAAATGAAGATAATGGTCATTTTGTGACGGGGCTTTGTCCCGTTCACATCCGGCTCTCACTCTGTAAATCAGCCGAGATATGTCTTATTTTATAACATTCCATACAGATCAACTCATTCAATTTTTATTTATTCACCAAAAACAAGTAACTTATTTCATTATTTACTCCTCAGTCACAATTTGAACCATTATATATATATATATATATATATAGCACACAAACACTCATGAACAAAATTTGAAACTTTGTAAAATTTCTGCATATAAGAAAAATGTTCATTTATCACTTCAGTAAATTTGAAGAAGTTTAAACAAGGTCACAATAAAGTAAAACCTCCATAATTCATTCCAGTTTTACTTTTAACCATTGCAGTTCTCTGTAAGATCCACAACGTGGTGTTAGCTATCTCATGTAATGCAGATTACATTAGTATGATCCAACCACTTTTCGCTTAAAGCCACTTTTTTTTCCTTAAAAATTATTATTATAGCAACACCACTCCACTCCAAGCAAGGTAGTACAGCCCCTAAAACACAAGAGGTTACAGGGCATGAAGGAATTAGGAACAGAGACATTAGTAATGAGTAGAAATAGAAAAGAGCAGTTAAGAGGACAATAGATAACAATTGACAGTGCTTTTAAATTTTTGCAGATTAATGTTGGCTAGATGGTATGGAACCGGAAGGGAGTTCCACAAACAAGAAGTGCAAGAAAAGAAACTGCCCACATAGAAGTTACAGCTACATCTAGCAACTGTAGATTGAGGCGATTGCACAGCCAGTCTAGCATTGTGCTTAAATTCATAGTCTAGATACTATAGTGAAGAGTGATATTTATTTCCACATATACGGCAGCAATATTCTAAGCCTGAGCACATGGTAGACTTATAGATATGCAAGATAGATTATGGAGAGGAAAACTGTCTCACATAGCACAGTGAACAGTTTCCTAGCAATGGATTCAATATAGTCTTTCCACTTCATGCCAGCCGAGAAGGCAGAAGTCACTTTCCTGAAGGGTAGCATCAGCCATGCTGACGGAAGGCAGAGAGGGATCTCTCAGAGAGAATGGAGAGAAGTTTAGTTTTGGAAGCGTTAAAATTCACAAGTCATCTTTTGCCCCAGTTAATAATGGTTTTGAGGTCATTTTGGACATCAGCTACCATTTTGAACTTATCAGCCTTATTATCAAGGAAAAAGTTAATGATAGTATTATCAGCATAGATGCCAAATTGAGAACTGATGTCACTGGGAAGTTTGTTAAAGATTAAAAACAGCATAGGACCAAAGATGGAGACCTGAGGGACATCTCCATTAGTATGAAAGTATGTAGATAAGTGGCCAGTCAGACTTTCATTTCACAATTAAATATGAATGATGGGATCAGGTCAAAAATGTGTCTGGAGATTGTTATATAGGAATAAAGTGTCATTGCCAACACTGGAGTTTGAACACAGATCACCAGAGAACAGACATAGGCGACCCCATTTTGAATAAGTAGATCAAATGATGGCAAAGGAAAAGTACATATGAAAATTAGCATGGTGCCTAATTGATCACTATTTCTACTCTTACTATATTGATCACTATTTTCTATACTGATCACTACATGTATTACTATTTGGTCATTACTTTTCGAGTGAGTATTATCAATCAAGTACTATTAGTGCGAGTGTTATTTGAAGACATCTGACATCCGTATTGTTCAACAGCATTACTAGAGTTGTATCTGCGATTACAAAGTCTACTACAACGAGCATTACAAAAGTGACAACGAGTGTTCATTAACTTCACAAAAGAGATACTCTAACTTTTCAGCTTGTGGAGAAGACCAGAATGTCAAACCATTTCAAAGGAGATGTCCAATGCTACATTCTGGACTTCACCATTTTTATCTAGAGCACAATGAACTCTTTTCACATTTACCATTAGTATACCAGCAGTTGACCTAGAAAAAAAAAAAAAAAAAAAAAAAAAAAAAGCTGTATTGCTTGTCTGAGAAAAGGCCCTGGGCTAAGAAATGATGAACCAATCAGCATTGATTAGGGTCTCTAGAAGTTTCCTAGAGGCAGAAGACATAGTTGGATGATCCACCAGAGTTCTTAAAAACTGGAACAGACAATGACTTTCAGGAGGCAGCAAGGCATTTATAATGTTTATGCACATTTTAGTTGTTGGTTTTACCATAGATAGCAATAAACAGATCCTTTTATTGCCAGTATTGTAGTTGTGCTGTTACAAACTACCATGCAAATAAAAAGGAAAACAAATTGGTAATCCAACAAGTTTTTTGGGGTTTTTTTTTTTTAGTTTTTTTTTTCCAAGTTAATCTTGAAATATTTACATCTGATGTAATATGATTACTTATCTTCACAGAGTAAGAAGTATAATTATGAAAATCATGATTAAAAAAAAAAAAAAAAATTTTTTTTAAAAACATGGCTGATACCATCTGTCGAACTCCACTTGGTATTTATAGAATTTACATATAAAATCAGTTTATATTATATATAGGATTAATACAAATATAAATAGTAATAGTTGCAACCGTATCGTCATATATACCACTATTATTGATAATAAATCAGAGGTAAAGGGAAACAACTACGTTAATATAACTGGAGTTTTCTCCCTTGAAACACATTTTTCATAATTATTTGGTGAGTATATCGAGTAATGCAATACTGAAATAACTTTTTTTAATATTAATCTGGGCTCCTTATAATATTAATACAATCCCTTACTGAATTTTGGACAATATCTCATCTAGCATGGAGCAGCTACTTTATTTCAGTTATAAATGCAGGTGAGAAATAGGATTGAATGAAATAGTACACCATGATACACCATTTGTTTTCAATGATTTTTTTTTTTTTGATTTTTTAAATCAAGGAAAATTTATTGAAACAAAACAAGTTCAGTTGACCACTGATGACAATTCCAAAACAACGTAACTATAAACAATTTTTTTCTATCTTCTGCCAGCCGCAATGATGGAGAAAGCATTACCTCGAACCATCGCCAGTGAAACACGCTGCAAGAGCCACCGTTTCACAGGGCTCATCCCTTAATCGATACACAATCGCGCCAATCCTCCAAAGGAACATCATCGAATGAGAGCCAATAACCCCAGAAGTCTCCACTGTCACAGGAGTAAAAAAAAAAAAAAAAACTAGCAAGAGAAGAATATTTAACTATACGGATCCCGGCTCAAATGCGGAACTGATCAAATTACCAGCCAAAAATGTATCCGCACAGGTCGCATCCCAAATCAATGACTTCCCCATTTTAAGAGGGAAAATGGTAATGCCATCCGGCTGCTTTCCATCACCGCAGTCGAGGCCTATGGGTCCGATTTGGGAAGGGAACCCAGCTGCATCCAAACCTCTTTTGATGTCATTAATGGCTGCATGCCGTGGAAAGCAGCCGGCATTACGACAGGAGAGAGGATGCAAACCAAACTCATCAATGGAGGCTACACATCTGCATCTGTGCTGCTCACATAATTTGAGTCCAAGACGGATCCCGACTCCGACTCTAGTGCACTCATCATCTAGAAGGGTACCAGTAGATGAAGAGAGCACTGCGTTGAGTCAGGTGCCACTACTCGGTTGTGAAGCAGATAGTAGACAGGCGAGGTGATGCTGATCCAGAGAGAGCCTCAAATTAGTAAAATTGGTCTAGCATTTTATTTTATCCCAGCTTTTTTGTTTTGATGTGTCTAGTGGGAGAGAAAGTAATTTTTGTGTCCAGACGCTGCAAGCTTGTTCAAAAGAACTACCCGAGAAACACTGAGACGATCCACAGAGTATCTCATCAATTAATTTGTGACTGGACGAAAGTGAAGAAAGATATGCTGGAAGGGCCAAATCTACTGCTGATTGAAGGCCCAGGCCTCCGAAACTCAAAGGGAGCTTTGCCTGCCTCCAGCCTGTGTCGTCAAAATTGACGTTGCAAATTAGCTCCACACATATCTTAACTGTGATATCTATCTCATTTAAGAAATCCTGTTCGAGGTAGCAAGGGGCACTTCAGAGAGTGTAGAGGAAACTCGGTAGTGAAAAACTGTTCTTCAAGAGGAAGAGGGCTGGGTATGCATCAATTAGTTGCAATTTCTCAGTCATTCTTGTTAGAATGACATGCTTAGTATCCAAACTCTCGAATGGCCACTGGGAAAGGTCATTCGAAAGTGTTTGGATAATAAGCATGTCAAAAATTGTCAGGAATTAAAACCCTAACATATCCAGGTACTAATTTAATTTTGTAATTAAATGCTTTACATTTTTCCAAAAGTCTAGACTACTTTTCATGTATCAATTACAATCA
The DNA here is from genome assembly GCA_903632075.3 of Acanthosepion pharaonis. Lineage (NCBI taxonomy): Eukaryota > Metazoa > Mollusca > Cephalopoda > Sepiida > Sepiidae > Acanthosepion > Acanthosepion pharaonis. Next base: position 401,348 of record CAHIKZ030000867.1, on the reverse strand, counting down.
TAGCTGTAAGTATGCTAATAAAAAATCAAAATTAATTTACTTTACTATCAACTTAATTCCTATTCCAATCTGCTATCAATTAAAGATTCAGTTACTGAGAAAATCCACACCAGTAACTATTGCACTAATGAGGTTACAGTATAAATTAATTTATCTTCCCACCTCCTCCATAAAGTTTCATTCTTTGCAAATTTCATTTTACATATTTATAAATTCTAAATTATTTATCCTCTAAGGACATTATTTTTCTTGGTCATGCTAATATAATTTGACCCTTGAAAAAATTAAAAAAAAAAAAAAAAAAAAATCATTAAAAAAATAAAAAAAATAAAATAAAAAATCCAGAAGAATTTACTTCCACAAAAGAAAATTATGTACATATTTTAAAAATAATGATTGATAACAAAAAGCTTTTTAAAAAATTTTATCTCCTTTATTTACATAAGATTTGATAAAATTTAAAAAATTATTCATCATTCTGATGGAATATTAAAAATCTATCAATCTGTACACAAGAATGTTTTGAAGCAACAAGAATTGGAACTCATTTTTCACTGGTAACTGCATCCAGAAAACATGTTGAAAGTTTTCTTTTAAAAAAAAAAGGAAAAAAAATTGACAAAGTTGCCCCCACTCCCAGAATGAAATAAGTAGAGAGGTAGAATCAAATTAAGTTTTTCATATTACATTATCAAAAGACTAGGATAAAAAAAAAAAAAAAAAAAATTGCACGTACATATAAATACTTCATAACTTCACAGCAGTTTTGTAGCCGAATTGGGCATTCAAACTGGGTACAGAAAACCCACTGAAAATTTTAATGGTCCCAATAAACTTTCCTAAATAACTTCAAGGAAAAGGAAAAGAAAAAAAAATATCAAATTATACCTACATCTGATACATTTGCCTAAAAATGAATAAATCATTTTGTACTGCATTGTTACAAAGAAAAAAATATGACTTTCTATAACAACTTCAATTCAAAGAACTATTCAGGAATAAAGCTAGAAAGTTTGAACATAAGATTTTTCTTTCTACACATACTTGGAAAAAAAAAAAAACCCTAATGTATCTGAAGAGTGATCCACATATGATCAGAAACAATGCTGTCTAATGTGAAGATGTTAGTGACACTGTCAGCATTGTCAAAATGTAGCAAGTTAAAACAGAAACGTTTGCCACTTATCAGCCAAATAAGCACAGAATACCTTGGACGGAATCAAGAAAATTATAGTGCCATTTTGGCAGCTCTACATAGACACCAAAGGTTGAAAGGGGGTCAATGAGAGCCATGGAGACAGGACACTGCCAATTCAGTCTATATGTGGGGAATGTTTGTTTACGAATATTACCAGTCATTCCAATAAAGAAAATGGATGAAATTAATGAAAATCTACAAGATGAAATAAATATCATGAAAACTGTATTATTCCAGATTACACTCTTTTAGGATAAATGTATATAGCAACTTTTCAATCATTCAGCGATATGTATAGTACTTATACATGAATTTCATTAAGCCAACTATTTGTACTCTTCTCATAGTTACTTAAATTCTATTTTACAGTTGGTAATTTTTAATTTTCCAATAAAAAAAAAAAAGAAAAAAAAAGAAAAAGAAAAAATGAACACTTGTTAGAAGTAACCAAATTTTAGAAAGAGTTCCAATGGTATTTTAAAGTGCATCTAATCATTCTGTCAATTATTTTGTTGCATCCATTACACAGCTGAGAATGCAAAACCAACAAAGATCCAACCCAACTTCACCCACTAAAATTACTTAGAAACTAATTTAAATAGATCTAAAAAGAAATATTCTGTATTGTTAGTTATTCTAAATGCTTTTTATTCTTTGACAATTTCATAAAGTAGAAGTTATTTATTCCTGCCAAAAGAGATTATTTTGAATTAATAAGATAAATTTTTATTATTACTACTACTCTGTAGAAATGGTTATTAGAATCCCATATCAAATTTATTAAATTCCAAGCACCAATGTATTTATGCTAAGTCCAATTCAAAATGCAATTAAATATTAATTTGTGGAATAATTTCATTGGGTCATGAAAGGATTGCTTAGAGATGCCTCTATCCAAATGGGTGATTAAACTAGAAATAACTGTCAACTGTGTTTTATTTGTAATGTAAGAAGGTGTCAAAATTTTAATGAAAGATATGAAAATTTTTATTTTTACAAAAATATTATTAAAAAAAAAAAAAAAAAAAAAAAAAAAAAAAACCTTAAAATAAGTGAGGAGTTCAATTGAACTGCAAATGAATTCTTATAAGGCATAGGTTTTATATATTATAGGAAGAGTTATTGGTAATTCAAGAAGCTGAAACTGTTTATAACTTAATTTTAATAGAGATAAATTGAAACCTTTTATCAAAATTTTGCTAATTATACAATTTGGTGTTACTATAAAGAATCCATTGGAAGCTGGACTTAAGTTCAAGTGATGAAGAGTTACTTTCTTGGTCACTATTCCTTCATGTGATGAGAGAGCATGTTACATTCCAATGAAACTATTGCTCTCCAACTAGAGTTTTCCATTTACACAAACCTTCCATTCAGCATTGGAACAATATCAGATACAGACAATTTCATCACAGTCAACCCAATGTGTTGTGATTATGAATCTATGGCAAGAATACTGGAAGCACGCAGAATCATCACAACCATTCTGGAACAAAATCAATCAACCACAGATGAATGTTCTGCAGTTTACAAATTAGGAGAGTAATTGTAATTGCAATACATTTTGATTGTATGCCAGCAAACAAATCCATCATCAATCAGCCAACATGTCAATCATACATTTCTTGGTCAAGCTGGATACCCAAAATGGGGAAACATATGTACAGTTTGGGAAGTTACAAAGGGGAGAGGGAAAGGAAACTCCTGAGAAGAGGCCCCTAATCCAGTTCATTACTTTAAATGCAATTCAATTTAGCCAATTTTGGGCCCCAAATCATTTCAGTCTGTTCTTTTACTTTCATTAAAATTCAGAATAACACCTTTCAGTTGACACTCCAGACTACATCTTCATATTTAAGAATGAAGTGGGTGGGAAATACAAAAAATGTAGGTGGAGAATAACTGAATTTATATGATGTGACTCATTAATATAATGCCAAAACTTGTGTAATCATTAACTAGTCTTAGTTGAGACACCTAAGACTATTTTGTAATGAAAAAGTCATTGACACTAAATTTCCATATCACATGCAGGAAGATTGCTTACATTTTTACAATCAGATTCCAGAATCACAGGGTTTGTTTTGTTTCTAATTGGTTATTGAGAACATGAACCATCAGACTACATACAGAATTTTAGGCTTATGTAGATTTCAGCATTTTGCTTTTACTTTCATTTAAAAAAAAAAAAAAAAAAAAAAAAAAAAAAAAAGGGAGGGGGCGATCAAAACCAGTTCCATTTCTAACAATGGAACTAATTCAGCATTTCAAAACTTGAAGCTTTGACTAATTGATCTAATATAGGTATAGTAATATATCAAAGTGAACCCATCAAGAACAAGCTTATGGAAATTAGACTGCTTCAAGTAAGAATTCAACTGTGAAGACTTTTTTTTTTTTTTTTACTTCTTTTTAAACCACTGGTAGTTGAAGAGGTAAAAGTATGTGCACTGGTGTAGTGCAAAATATCAAATATCAGAAAGCTATTTACACAGGAAGACATCCATAAAATAGCCATGGCAGCAGAAATGTAAGTGGATTTAATTTAAAGTGTATATTTCCAACTTTAGTCATGAGGTAGAAATTTACAGCAAATGACATCTGTATACAGAAGTGTTTCATTTAAATTCAATATCAAGTCTTTCCCATCAATAAACAATGTAACGATCATTCTGAAATCAACTACAAAAAACGGAACCAAACTAAATTGTATTTTTTACTTTAGCAATATTGGTTGCTCAAGTAAAAATGGCCACAAAGAGAAAATGTCTAATAAATCTTAAGTACAACAGCTAAGATTAAAATACTTAATTTATACAAAAAAAAAAAAAAATGCTATTGCATTAAGTGAACCCAAAGAAGGCACTTAATTTCTTTTAAAATTGGGGCAATTAAAGTTAAAAAAAAAAAAAGTTCTGTTTGGATTCTATTAAGTAAATTACAAGTATTGATCATATTGAAGCTCATTCAAAATAGAAAATAAATTTGTGCAGATTTTATATCAGAATTTTCAGATGGATAAAGAAAAATCAAAATAGTCTGTTATTGTATTTTTGTAGAACTAATATAATAGTCATCTGAAGAAAAACTGATCTAAGGCTTTTGATAAAACTAAAATTTCTCAACCTATGTAAAGCCCATTTCAATTATTTGAGCTTTTTAGTTAAAGTTTGAATTATCACAGATTTATTTACTGAGCTACTCAATAGTCATGAGTGAACAAAAAACGTTAAAGCATTTACACTAATCTATTGATCACCAAAGACAATACCTTATATATATATATATATATATATTTTAATTAAAGTAAATCCGATTTGTCTTTTAGAGAGTAATTTGGTCCCATGTGACATTTGTTTTTAATGTTTAAAAAGAAAAAATGTTTCTAATAAATAGTTTGACAGTTCATGTTCTAAACACAGCCTTCTGACTAAGTAACAATTGTTACTCACTTCCATTGTTTTGCTTGCATACAGCTAACATAAAAACTAAATCAGTTTATCCAACTACCAACTAATTTGAACAACAGATGTAACAAGATTAAACAACAGAATATGTCAAGCTATTTGTTGAAATAGCAGCCACAAAAGATGGCTACAATTATAGAAAAAAAAATGTATAAAAGAAAGAGTTTTTCTGATGTAAATTTTTGACAGGCTACCGGAAAGGAGTTTTGTGGACGTCTAGACACGACCTTCTTTTCCAGATGCCTACTGTACAGTCACTGAAAGAAAAAAAAAAGAAAATGGTTGTTTTTTTGATGTTTTTTTCTATGTATCAAGTAACTTGAAGCCATAAATGAAAGCTAGCTTTTAGAAAAATTTTAAATAAAAAGAAAAAAAATGAAATAAAATTCAAAAAATATCAAAATCAACAAAATCTGACAAAAAATAAAGAAAAAAAAAAAAAAGAAAAATAGCATTTACAAATAACTTAATTTCATTTTGCATTCAAAAATTCAACATTAAAAAATGAAGCTTAAAGTCAAATGGATTTATAAGATGGAAAATACAGATAAAAATAAAATTTGAAATTAAAAATGTGATCAATCTAAAACATTTGCATTTGTTAAATGTTTGGGTATGTAGGTAATATTCAGTTACAATATTAAGACAAAAACTCCTTAAATAATTAAACTTTTACATAAATGACATGATTTGCAAGCCTTTAACTATGACTTCTTTTTATTATTATTATTTAACATTCCATCAGCCATTCAGGAATGAATCAACTTGTTGCCTTAAAAAAGAAACTTAAAAATAATCAAGAAAGCTATTGAGCAATATTTAAAAACAAATTTTTTTTTGTTTGAGAAATCCCACCACCATAAAGCTTTTAGTATAATTGATCCAAATTATGATCTCCATTTAGTAAGTAGTTAGTAAAATCCTGTTGAAGGCAATAAGCTGTTGATTGAAGACTTCATGCAGAAAACAGAAAAACTAGAATTGGACTTGGAAAGGAAGTAAAATAAATTAGATGTATCATTCTAAAATAGTGAGTGTTGCAAATGCAGAAAGTTTTCCCAAGACTTTCATAGATTCAATTTTACATATTTTGATTTTAAATATTTGTTATGCAAACGGATCTTTTCTTTTATATATACGTTTGCCTTTAATGTACTTAAGCAGAATTATATATTGTATTTAAAAATTGCATAAATTTGTATTAATTAATCTACATTTGCAAAATATACAAGTAAATAAAATATAAACATGTTCCCTATTAAATATCATTCTAAGGCATTCCTTTTTGAATATGAATAAAGTCAAATGTTATTTTAGAAGGTTAGAATTTTAATATATTTCTCCCAAATAAGTTTCATTAGAATAACCAATACCAAAAAATGCAATAATTGTTGCATATATTTGTAATTAGAAGTACCTGACTTCTAAGAGTTTCCAAGTCCAAGAGACTTCTTGCCACCAAACAGTGACCATTTAGTGAAGGAGTTAGATGAAGTGATAAGTTTAGTAGGCAATTTTTTTTTTTTTTTTTGATTTTCATGCTAATCGGAAAATATTAACATACAACGGATAATCGCACTTTAGTGCCTTCCCGCAGTTTCCAGATATGGCACTTGCTGGATTCCGGATCACTGGAAGCAAAGCAAGGTTCAGGGAAGGATTAAGGTTTAGGGAAGGAGACACAAAAAGGTTAAACAAAGATTGGAAAAATAAAAAGTTGTGCACACACGCACAGTACAGTTTTTCAGAAGACAAAGTTTTTTGTGGGGAGGATATTTCAGAAAAAGAAAAACACACTAGAGAAAACAAATAGAAACCCATGCAAGAGGCTTAAATCCGAAAGTTATCAGAAAAATCTTTATCCACTTACAGAATTGTCATAATGCATAAATATTTTGAGTCAAAAGAGATGATGTTCAAATGTCCCAAATTTGCAAAACATTGCTAAAGTAAATTTGTTACAACTTCCTATTTAAAGAAGCTCTTCCAAATTTATATTTGTTATTATGGTCTTACCAAAAATTGAATTAGCATTTTCTTTCAACTTCAACATAATTTAAATAAAATGATTATGAATATATAAAAGCAAAAGATCATTTTCTCAAACATTTTTTCAAAATCACAAATACCAAAGTTTTAAAATTTTGTGCTAATAAAGATTACATGTTAAGAAAAAAAAAAAAAAAAAACTTTATCCAAATGTTTTCATAAAACCTTTTGTAGAGAAATACTAAAAGAATTTTTATTAGAAAAAATGACTAACAATTAGCAACTAAAAAGCAAAGAACAAAAGATTAAAACATGTGCAAAAATTGAGACAGAAACAACTAATCAAGCTTTATTGCAATTTTTTTTTTTTGCCTTTGAAATATCAAACATTTCAGCATCCAATTTTATCTTAATCTCTTCAATTACAAGAGGGTATAATACCATAAAATGTTTGCTTTACATTAGCAGGACTAAAAGTTTAAAATCATTAAAACGATTTCTGTCTTAATCCTTTAGGATTCCATTTAAAATGTTAATCAGTAGCATTTAGGTAACTTATTTCACATATATATATATATATATATATATATATATATATACACACACACATTTATTTGATCAAAGCCAGAGAGGATATAATTTTAACATCTATCAGTTATTCAGAAGCTAACCATAGGAATTAATCTTCAGAGAAATTTATGCTTTCTTTACATGCAAAACCGGATCAAAAATATCCGGATTTTTGCCATGGTAATGGACCTAAAGTACACAGTGAAGCCACATGGCACAGATGACTTGTCACATACACACTAAGTTATATTGTTACTCACTTCCATTGTTTATAGCAGTGCTTGGAAAGAAAGTGTATAAAATGTGGTTGTCTCACCACACTAGGGAGTCCATCAGTAACCATAGTTTGTGCAACAGTTTTTGGTCAAGTACAATATTCCCCAGGTTTGACAACCACCATATTCCATAGACCTCACATCCTTGCAACTTTTTCCTCTTCAAAAATCAAATCCCACTTGAAAGGAACAAGAATTCAACACTAAGGAAATCCAAGAGAATGTGACATGACAGCTGCTTGCTATCCAAGAATTCTTCCATCAGTGGAAATGATGCTGGATAAAGTCTGTGTCCTCAGAAGGGGACTACTTCAATGGAGATTAAATGCCAAATTCAGATATGTAGTTTTCATTTTATAGCACCAATTCCAATACTTTTTACATCCTGGGTAGGTATGACAGTAACTACATCTGACAGCAAGGTTTCTGATCAGGATGTTTTGAGGAGTGTAGAACCACCTCTTAATTGCTGGTGTTTCCTGACCCTGGCATGGTAGCACCTGTTAAGGTCCCAGCTATGGGCAAATAGTTAATCCCAAACTGGGATCAAAACACTATGAAAGTGTAAAAATAGGTTTTAATACACACAATACATTTTTGTAAAAAAAATTATTACCAGCAATGAATTTTTAAGGAAAAAATACCAGCAATACATTTTTGAAAAAAAAAAAAAAAAAAAAAAAAATTACCAGAAATAAAAATCTTGTCAGCATTAAATAACCCATTGAGGTTGATATGCTGTAAAAAAAAAAAAAAAAAAAAAAAAAAAAACCAAACCAATACTTTTTGATTAGACCTTGCATATGAGAAAACCAATACTTTGTGCAACTAAATTTGAAGCTTATTTGTGAAATTTGGATGTAATTATTAGGTTGATGAGGAGAAAAAAAAAAAATTTCAATTTCACTTTAATAATGGTAAAAACTATATGATAATAAAAAGATTCTAGATTCAAATGTAAAAAGCAAAAATCCTTTGGAGGGTAAAAGTCAAGACAAGATTTTATCTAATATACCTCATAAATAAAGATCAGATAACTTACTTTGATGCTGTAAAGATGGCTGAGGAATTGGTAGCAATAGCAGTAATGGGAAAGTTATGAGCTTTGATCTCTCCAATTTGAGAACAATCACCAATTTGCCACAACTTGAGGTAGCCACTTCGACAACCACTAAGCAAAATATTGTGCTCTGGCATCACTGCAAGACCACAGATCCAGTCCTTGTGTGCACAATTCACAGACTAAAAATAGAAGTGGAAAAGTAAATAAAAATGTGAACACAATCTGAACATAGACAATCAAAATCATCACAATTTACAAAAGATATGTAACATTCAGCTCCTAACTTTTAAAGTTTAATTTTCATTTATTTCTTAAACTGATTACAGAAATTAATGTCAACCACAATTAAGGAAATTAATATCTGAATATTCAAAACATTTGAGAATAATGTTTTAATACTATCACTAAAAAGGACTTTTTTTATTACATTATGTAATACAAAATAAACATAAAACTCTTAATATTTACGTCATACCTTATATAACCAAAATAAACACCTGAAGATGGTCAGATGGTACTTTGCTAAAGTGGCATGTCTATAATATTTATATTGTATCTATGTCAATGATTTTACAAAATTGTATTAACCAATATTAAATTTTCAGAATATCTTTATCTAAAAAAATACTATGAGAATTTCAGCTAATATTGTAAATATTTCTAATAAAAGTTGAATTTATTTGGTAGTGTAATATTATACAATTCTAACATTCATTTTGTAAATAAATACACACAGCTATTGATTTTTTTAAGTTTCAGATATATCTATAAATATGGCCTCAAAAGAGGAATATGTTATTGTAAAGTCACCAAGTGCAAGAAAAATGTTGCAGAGGTTACCAAATAAAAAATTGAAAATATAGGCAAGAAAAAAAAAATCACTTTAAAAAAGTCACACAAAAAGGAACTAATTGAAAAGTAAAGAGTAATAAAGAAAAGTGAACTTATCAATAAGAAAATATTTGAAGCAGCTAGTGTTACAAATGTAAACAGAATAAACACTGAATATTATAGACAGTGATTGCTTTCATGTCTTTATATCTTGAAGGAAATATCAGAATGATTATCAGACTGAGTAATATTGGAAATAATTTATCTGTGATAAGACAACCCAATTACCTCTGTCTTATGATTTGTATACACAAGTCACACTGTCTTAGCCAAAATGAAAAGAATCTTCAGTTACATTCAATAAAGGCACATTAAGCCAAATTAGTTTTCATTACACTAACAAAGTGCATTTAAAGGAATGAAGGACTTTACAACTACTGGTGAATTTTTTTCTGCTGCTCAAAATAGAGTAAAAAAAAAAAAACGAAACAACACTCTTTTCATACAAGAAAAATAATCTAACCATTGAGAAAAATAAATAAGGATAGATTAAAACCAAAAATGTGAGAATCATTTCTTCAAAATTCTCATTGTAACAACAGTTTATATTCCACCATTTTCTACTGAGAGAGATATTTACACATCAACAGGAGTACTACTTAATCTAATGAAAATAGTGGGATGGATACTTAATACAAGATTCTAGATAAAAATAAGTAAAAAATAAATTAAGAATTATCTTCTGAAAAATTTTTTGAATAGAAAATATTCTTTGAAATATTTCTTCACAGAACTGAAACTCATTTTAGGCATAGTTTTATTACACTAGAAAGGTAAGTGCGTGTGTTAACCTGTTTCATTTGCTGATCATTAAGATCCCATTTTTTTATGCAGCGATCTCGGGAACCACTGAACAGATTATTATCCTGCATAGCCAGAGATTGGACACCATCATAATGAGGTGGTTCCAAGTTATATGTTGGAGAGATGAGAGTAGATGTTGTATCAGGTAATTCAAAAACCTACAAAAAAAAAAAAAAAAAAAAAAAAAAAAAAAAAAAATACAAGTTTCATAACATGATAAACAGTATATGGTACAAAATTAAATTTTACTAAGTAAGTTTAAAAATAAAAAGGTATAAAAAATGCATTCTCTTTGAGAGAAAGTAATTATAACTAATAAAGAATGAGTTCTCTTACATAACTTTTTGTATAATGAAAAGGAAAGAGTATTCATAGGTTTCCACAAAAATATCTCATACATCCTTTTTAAGGATTTGTACAAGGATTTATATAAAATTTAAACTAAATTATGTGCACTAAAGTTGGGCGGTTTGGCAATTTATGTTTCAGTATCGGTTTCCATTTTTTTTTTTTTTTTCTTGATACCACAGTATTCAATTCAGTTTTTCGGTTTTTAACTTAATATTTTTCCTTTTTAAGGAAATTATTTTCTTGTGTAATGATAGCATTTCCAGTCAATATCTGATTTTGTTTGAGATTGATAAATTTGCAACAGTCTGTTCAATTCACAAATTCTTGTGTATTTCTGATCCAAACTTAATATTCATATGTAATTTGTATGGGCTTTTATTCATTGAATTATTTTTTGATTACATTAAAACGGTATTTTGCTTCAAACGGATGAAAATGCGAAATTGATTTTTTTTCGAGACTAAATTTAACATGTTACTTTGTTTCACAAAATCAAAGTGACCAATCTATCAATATTCTTGAAATTGTACAATAAAGACATTAAACTACAACCAAGAAGATATTCATTTCTTCTAACTTACTTTACTTCTAAAGTAAACAAAAAAAAATAAATAAGTGTCTGACATCAACAAACACTCACTTTTGATTAAAGTTTATTTATTAAACTTTTGGATAAATTGTCAACTATTAACAACTACCATATTTATTAACAAATTGGTAAAATACAAAAGAAATCGTCACATAAACTATCTATATTTTTGTGTCTTTGGACAACACATTTGAGAGAGAAAATGGTATAGCTTTCCAGAAATTAGTTTATATGGCTTTTAAAAAATAAAAAATAAAAATATAAAAAAAAAGTTTAAAAATAAACAATAAAACCCCTCATGTTTTTAAAAAAAATATCAATTCTTTTCTGGTACACCAGTCAACTATTATTGGGGTTTTGCAAATAAATCTCTTCTAAACAAGGAAAATCAATGAGTTATTTTTTCACATAAATAAATTTATGTTTATCTAGCAAATACACAAAAATAATTAATAGCATTTAATTTCATTTTTAAAATACATAGATTTCCAAATCTGCAAGTATCACTTGTTCTTTTTAGATGCACATTTTAAAATCGAAATTAAAAACTCTTAATCATTTTATAATCTTAAGTGTATTTACTAGATAAAACCATAAATATATCTGTAAAAATAAAAAAAATTAATTTTCCTTGTTTTGAAGGATTTTATAGACAGAACACCCACCAAACTATAGTGGCTAAAAAAGAATAATTTTTACTTTGGGTTTAAGAAATATAACTTGCAGTTTTGAAAATATACACATTTTAAACTGGAGATTAAAACTTACTTTATTCGCCAAACAGAAACATTTTATTTGTAGAAAACAAACAATTTTATTTTTAATTTTACACTAGAGACCCTCATATCTGGAAATTTACAAACAAGTTTTAAAAGTGAAATTAAAAACTATATTAATTTTTAATTCTTAATATCTAATTTAGGTGCATTCCCTAGATAAAAAAAATTTATAAAAAAAATCTTCATTCATTTTTCTTGTTTACAACAACTTTTGTGTGATTGGCGTAACTGGCTTTATAGGAAACCCTTACAAAAAATCCGACTTCATAAAATTTAACATTAAGACAAAACTATCAACTATTTTTCTTTTATTTTTACTGGCTATTTTGTTAACTTAATTTTACCACAAAAATTTTTTTTGAAAACTGAAACAAATAGATTTCAGACATGTTGTATTTTCTTTTTTTCTTTTGTAAAACAAACAGATTTCACATTTATTTCCTAAAACTAGTCAATTAAATGTTTTTAACATTTTTGTTCAATCTTTTTCTCTTCAATGGTATAAATGTTGATAAAATTTAATTTTATTAACATCTGAAAGTCTTTTACAATAGTGTTTCTTTGGATATGGTCACTCAGTAGTGATATAAAAATAAAACTGAAATCTTTCGCTTTCATAAAAAATTTCAATGCGGTTTCACAGTGCAAAGATGAAACCGAAAAGTCATTTTTTCAGTTAAACCGCATATATCTAATGTGCACACAATATCAATCAAATATTTTTAAATACAGACGAAGTTAAAATTCAAAAACTTGTTCAAATCATAAGAAAAAAAGAGGTTTACCTTTATATAATGATCTTTTGATCCACTGACAACAATTTGCTTGTCTTCCCTTCTAGCTAAAGCCAACACCATTACCTGAGCCTGATGTCCAGTAAGTTTACTTACACAACTTTGGCTGAAAGCAGAGAAGAATCACATTTTGTAGATATAGCACTTATGCCCATATAATTTTTATTTTTAAATATATATATATATATATATATATAAAAAATTCTATAAAATGTATTTACTTTTAGCTTGAACTAAAGTAACTAAGATTTTACCAATAGAAAATGCAAATGTATTCACTACAATATTTCATTCAGATAGTGCATAGAAATTTCCACAACTTTAACACACTATAACAAAAAGGCATCTTAAAGTATAAAATCTAATCATCTAAACAGTGATTTTACAACTTATTAGCTACAAAAATCTCTATAAGCCTTATTTTAAAGCTATTAACAAGTAATTTATGTATCTTCCTCTCACTAAAGAGACTTTACAGTTTTCAACAACATTGTTTCTCTTCCCCAGTAATATCACATTTAACACTTCAGAAACTTACATTGTTATTTTATTCTATATATATATTAAAAATGTTCTACAATTCACTTAACTAAGGTAAAAATTAAATTTAAAAGTTAAGATAAAAGCTCTTCAAGAAGATAAAAAGTAGAGACCTCCTGACATCCCATATGCGAACCATGTTGCCAGCAGCTGTAAACAGGGCATTGCCATCATCAGTGAGAGCAATGTCGTTAATGATTTGCTCACCACGACCAAGTTCCCCTTGTCGAGTCTGATACATTGTTGGAACACTGGTTAAACCAGAAGAACTACAAATGCAAAAAGAGATAGGATTAAATAACCATTTCAAGTTTCATATTTAAAATATAGGATAATTTTCAGATAATCAAAGATATTAGCAAGTCATTGTAACTACAAAATTTGGTAGGAGACATTTATCAGCACAAGTTTAAGTGAAAGTCTTGATAAAACTTCCAGCAATTTCAAGAGCAGAAGCCCAAGTGTTTGGTGGTTTCAAGCAGATTAATACATTTAGGTAAAAGATGAAAGTAATATTCCCATTTCAGGAGACAGAAATTAAAACTCATTAAATTATAACCAATTTGTTTTCCATTTAGAAACATGAAATTTTATTTTAAAAATCACAAATATTAAAATATTTAAATGTAAAAAATTCAAGTTTTAAAGTTGTTCAAATTTTCACAAAATTATATCAAGATTTCAAAACAGTTATTGATACTTTAATACTTTTGTAAAGATCTAAAATAGTAAATATTACTCACTGAAATGTAATGAGACATGTTGGAGTGCTTTTGATTCGGATGTCCCAAAGCTTTACTTCTGACTGTGATACAGTGAAAAGTGTACGTGTTGGTTCATTGTACTTAACAACAACAACATTATTCGGATGGCCTGTAAATGTTTGCAGCTCCAAACCAGTGTTCAGATCCCAAGCTTTTGCTGAACGATCTAGGTAATAAAAAAAAAAAAAAAAAAAAAAAATATCAAAACTGCAATATATAGGAAGACGTGATTAAATTTGAGCATATTTGTTACTTTCCAGGATAAAATTGAAGTGAATTTTGCAATAAAACATTCTGTTCTACTTGTGGATGTTAATATATTAACATTTTAAATTCTGACAAAAATTTGGTTTCATTTTTGGTAACAATAGTTCAAAATATTTTAAAGTTTACGATTTTAAAGGATTCAACATGCCTTTCTTACATATTTGGGAGTTTTAACAGGTTGGGGCGGTTACAAATCAATTTTATGATTTTCCTATGAAATTTAATTTTCAATCCACCTAGATACCAAAAAAAAAAAAAAAAAAAAAAAAAAAAAAAAAAAAAAAAATTTTCTGTGATGATATTTTGCAAAATCCCAACACTATTTTCACAGCAGTATTTAATCAATTTTTTTTTTTTTTTAAATATTCTTACCTTTACTACTAGTAAATAATAGCCTTTCAGTGGCATAAACCGATAAGACAGGTTTGCAGTGACCTTCTACCACATGGGAACAGAAAACTGGTGAAGTACGTCCACCAGTATTAACTCTTGTGATACTGCCTCTAAAAATAGAATCAGAAATTTATAGAAATTCTCAAAATGTGAAGCACTGCTATAAAATATATACAATTATATTTTGAAAAAAAAAAAAAAAAAAAAAAAAATATAGAATAAAAACATTTGACTGTTCACCATAAAATAAAATGGAATTAGAAAATTGTCTAATAGAATTGTACTCAAAATATTCATGAAAAATTGTTTACAATAAAAAAAAAAAAAAAAATTCATCTTATTGAATATATTTCATTTAAAACCTTTAGGAAAAGCTTAAAAATTAATCTGATATAAAAAAAATAAACTGATGTAATGATATAAAGTCAGATTATAAAATACAAAAATAGTTGGCAGAGATTAAGTCATTTAAAACTTCAAAAATAAAAAGTAATAAATTAAAATAAATTTTTTTTTTAAATTTAAAAATAGGTCTTTTGCAAAAACAC
Organism: Acanthosepion pharaonis; assembly: GCA_903632075.3. Taxonomy (NCBI): domain Eukaryota; kingdom Metazoa; phylum Mollusca; class Cephalopoda; order Sepiida; family Sepiidae; genus Acanthosepion; species Acanthosepion pharaonis. Next base: position 386,066 of record CAHIKZ030000867.1, on the reverse strand, counting down.
TAAAAGCCTTGAAATATTTATTTTTGGTATAGAAGGGAATTTTCTTGCAACAACTGAAAAATTTTACTGTAATATTTCATAAGTCAGAGAGGCAGAATTCTATACTTTTTGATATTGTTTGGGTCATTTTTCTGCTAAGTCTAAATCCATGTAGAGAATGATTCATTGTTTTCTTTTTTGCAATAAGAGATTTATAAGATTTATTTTCTAACAGGAAAAAAAAATTATTCAGGGATTTAATTATCTGACATTGAAAACTTTTACACATTAAATAAATAAATCCTGGAAGAATTATAAAATTTAAAATATTTTCATTACAACCTAAAAAAAATTTCAATCTATAATTTGAACTGTTATCTTTTTAACAAAACTAAGAAAACCTAATTAAACTTAAAATTTCATTGTTTTTAAAGTGAGTGATAAAAATTCAAAATTGCATGTGTATAAATACTGAAAAGCTACTAGAAATTTCTAGATGTGATATTGTAAAATGAAATCTGATAGAGTGTTGAGGGGAGTGAATGCAAGTTATATTTTGTTAATCTTTGCATAAATGAAATTAGAATTAAAATACATAAAATACTAATTTTCATTTAGTTGAAATTTAGATTTTTTAAAATCTTAACCAGGGTGCATGTTGTAAAATTCATTCAGCTTTCAAACAGCACAAGTAGATATAATGTAGACAGATTAACATATGTAACTAATTTTATAAAAAAATTTTTTTAAACTTAATTTTCATACCAAATTTTCCTAAATCATTTTTAATATTTTGAAAACAGTATAAATCTTAATGGACAAAAATAATTTTTATCAAAGACATCCAGATTTTAAGAAATGTCTGGAGACTTTACTATTTTTAAACAAATAAAATCCTTTCCCATATTTACAATAATTAAAAAAGACAATTTTAAAAATGCAACTCAAAATTCAAATATTACAGTATTAGATTGGTGGCAAGGTCTCATCATTTTACAGTTGAAATGGCTAAATATCCTTTTCACTTGTGAAACTCTTCTGGTTTCTTGCTTTCCAGACAACTTTTATCTTCAAAAACTTAAATGCAATGTCAATTAATCTTCTGTCTTAATTCCTGTTCTTTTATTGTTCTCATTTGTTTTGTTTTTTTTTTTCTCATTATCTCACTCAGTAACCCCCTTGCATCTTAATGGCCATTATATCCTTACCTGGAGATGAAATGATTAAAATATATAGTTATTATGTTAGGTACATGCAAATATTTCTAGTACTCAAGGCAGGAACTTCTAGAGAGTATTAATTTTCAGGTGAAAATGAAATGTATTTTAATCACCGATTAGCTTAATTTTATTGATTAAAAAAAAAAAAAAAAAAAAAAAAACGAAAGATAAAGGAATTAAAAAAAATGTAATTATAAACAAAAATATAAAAAGAAAATTAATACATTATCAAATGGTTAGAAACAAATTTAATTTCTAGCTGTTATTTCAGTTATTTGATGCAATGAATGAAGACAAAAAGAAAAATAAATTTATAGATTTTAAATATTAAAAAAAAAAAAAAAACTCAAAGCAATAAAATTAGAAACAGCCAATGTATAGCAGATCCCTTAACCTTAACAGTATGGTAGAAAGGTTGGATTGTCTTGAGGTGGTTGTGTGGATATCTATTGAAGTGCATTCCTGGGAGGCCCATAAACAAGTTGTTTGCTAGTTATTGCTAGAAACAATTTGATGAGGTCTGCAACATGCTCAATGGGGTTTAAATATAGTGAACACAAAAGCACCAATAGTGCATCTGTTGTCAGCCAAATCTTCCTGGAATGCTGACAGGCTGGGTCTATAAGCTCATGCTGTCCCAACACTGTCCTAAAAAGATGAAAATATGAGTCATAGGCAATAATTCCAGTCTTCCTTGGTGAAATGATGATTTTGTCTAGTTTAAGTGTGGCACAGTAGCCAATGACACAGTTATCAATAATATTAACCTTGTTGATCAATGACTGACCCCATAGAATGAAGTGTATGCAGTACTCTATGTTGACACCAGCAATGTATTGGCATGTAATTTGATGCACTGTTCCTCTTCACCGAGTGGTTACGACTTGTCAGTCACTGGAAATCCCATTCTTTCATCATCTGTGTACACATGCAGTTTTCACATACTGATGATGGCCCTGGTACTATCTGTAGCAGGTGTCCCATTTGGAGGGAGTGCCCTATCTTTGTAGCCCCAATAATTATTCATTGGTCAAACAGTGTTAAACTATTTTATGGCAGTTACAGCTACACAGCCTCTTTACTCATTATATGACATTGGTCATCTAAGTCCATTTCTTGAGAAAGCAAAATTATCCAGTGTACTGTTTTGTTTTTTTTGTTTGTTTTTAATTACTTTCAATGAAAATATAATTCCAATGAAGAGAAGAAAAAGAAAAAAGAAAATTTGAGTACCTGTTGGGATCTGGTGAGCCTGTACACGTATTAGATGTTAATCTTTTGAAAACATCATTATTCCTTTTCCTTGAAACCAACGGGGAACTCTGAGGACTCACAAGTTCACTGCTGTAAATATTAAAGATATTTTCCTGATTTACTTAAAGATAAAATCTTTGAAATAGCTTTGGCTGTATTCTACAAGGGTCAGTCAAAAACCTAACACTACTCAAAGTCAATTTGTAGGTTTCTGTTTTCTTTTTCAATTATAAACTCTAAAGTAAGTGAAGCCCATCACAAAAATTTGGAGTAACTTCTCTTCCTACCGATACTCCTTCAGAATAGCAGCCCGTTAGGACACCTGTAGAAAGCAGAGTGCTGTAAACACTCAGGAGGTTAGTGAATATTTATGGAAAGGCTGTACTTTACATAAGCACAGTAAGTAGATGGGGCAGTAGAGTTAATGACAACTCTCAATCCTAAAGAGAAAGGAAAAACAAATATGAGTGACATGTTCTAGTGGCAGGCCTGCTACTGCTGTGAATGAAAATAAAACCAAATAGATTGATTCTCTCAACAGCTCACATAAGAATCACTATTGCAAAACTGAAAGTCTTCAAGTGAACTATGATAATGCTTGAGGTTTAACACAAAATGAATTCCCAGAATGGTGACAGACTCCATGAAAGAGCAGGGGATGGTTGCTGTCCAATATAGATAGAACCTTACTAAGCTGTACAGTCTTTACCAATGACCAAAATAAATTAAATCAAGTAGCACCAACCAGATTCATCCAGAAAATTAAAGATCGCACACTCCATAGGGAGAACAATAGCCAGTTTTGTGATCAGAAGGTAGTCATACTGTTAGTTTATGCCCAATGGCCCCACCCTAAAGTTCTAATCAGATACCCTCAGAATTTCCATGAAGGCACTGAGGAGAATGGTTCTCCAACAAATAAGTGAAAGGGATAACAATTTTTACACCGTGAAGAAAGCATCCAAGACGTTTCTTTAAGGTAGATACATATGGCCTCATTCAAGACTCAAATACCACAACTGAGAAGAAATGTTGAAAAGTAAATTTAGAATCTCAAGACTATGTCCATTTTACTATGCTTTGTTTGCTCCAATTAAATCAGTTGTAACTAAAGAACAGGCATCAGTTTTTGATTGAATTTCATATAACAATGAATTCATTTAATGCAATCATTAAGTTATAAACACTTAATTATGTAAATTGTTTATGAAATGTAATCAAATATAAACTCTACAATTGCTTATATTCTTTCCTCCAAATTTGACAACTCACCTGCATCTGGGCTTCAAAGCATCTGAAGCACTATTGACTCGGCGGAGTGGAACAGGGGAAAGACACGCTTCAAAATCGGAGCTTTTCCTTAAATTGACAAGATAGATAATTTAATAAAATAAGAGAGGCAGTATCAATACAATCAAATCCTAACTTAACAAGGCTCAACACTAGAAATTCAGGTACAGTACATCTTCAAATACTAAAGAAAAATCAAAGATAACAGTTCTTAAATGATAGTATTGTAAAATCCAAAAATAAATATTCAATGCTGTAATAATACAGGCACTTCATGCAGCAAAAAAAACCTCAAAAAGAAATTTGTCAGTTTTAAATTGCAAGATGTTAAAAAGATTTTTTATTCTGGTTGTTATAACAGAAGTTACATAGAATATTTTCAATCAATGCTCTAGTAGGAGACAACTTCACTTATGATCGTTTGTAAATGATAGCATTGTTATATAATTGGTCTCTCTATACTCATTAATGAAACTAAAACATTAAAGTATTCTTTTCTATAAAATTAAAACTTTACTGTGGTATATTTACAAAAATTGAGCTTAATAACAATGAACACTTGTCTAAAATTAATATTAATTTTATATCACGATAAAAAATAAGATATTCATAATAAAATAAAAAAATAAATTGATAAATGCAGAAAAGTTTGTAAAGTTTAAGAATTGAAGCAATTTAAATTATACCCCATAGTATCAAGAGTGTCAACACTTTTGGTGAGTGCTTTAAAGTCAATATCATCTGAAGCAGAAGTGGGGGTGGTCACTTCTTCACGAGATGATTCCATGAGAGGAATCAAAGTATTTTCCAAATCAGGTGATTCTGCAGAATATAGCAATTCCATGGGCGTAGCAGTCCGTCTGCGAGCCTTAATAGACAAAAAAGTTTATATAAGAAAATATTAAAACTGATCAATGTTTCAAAGTAATTACTACATGACGTTTCAAGTGAGAAAGGTGATATTATACAAATGTAAAGCATAATGTCTTGTATTTCAAAGTTTTAAAAATTTCAAAATTCAGTAATAATTTTTTGCAAATTTTTTTAAAAAATTCCTCCTGTTCATAAAAAAATCATATTTAGAAGTTATAACAATTATCTAAGCTGCAGCTGAAAGTTAACATTAGAAAATCACTAGCATTTTATATAAACTTACATAAGTGATAAATTTCATAAAATTCTCAAAACTAATTTCTCAACTAAAAATATTGACAAAAACTTTATACACAAAAAAAAAAAAAAAAAATATATATATATATATATTTCTTCCCTAACCTGTTCAGTTTCTATTTCTACCTCTTAGATGTCACAAAAAGAAACCCAAAAGAAGAGAGAGAAACAAATCATTTTGACCTTGTTCAGATTGTTATAATGAAGTGTCTTATAGGACAATTTTTTTTATTTTTTTTTTTTACATCCAACTAATTTTACATTAAATATAAATGAATACCCCATGATAATAGTAGGGCTAAAGTGCTACTTACAAAACTACATACTTTTGAAATGCTAATATTACACTGGTAGCAAATTAACTTATTTCAAGTAACTAAATATTTACAATGCTGTAATTCATTCATTTATTCAATTAGCATATTACAATGATGTAATAGTGAAGCAAATTACATTGAAATGATACAGGAAAAAAATGGTGTATGGGGAGATGCAGGTACATGTGTATATATGGATATACACCACATATTTAATAAGTATATTTTCTCTTGCATACTTTGTGTTTTCTTATATATTTCATATAGGTACCTCCATGAAATCGCTAAAAAAAAGAGCATAGCTTGATGAAAAAGACGCCAACCTTGCCAAAAACAAAATTTTATTGTCTAAATGCTTATGTTATTATTAAGAGGAAAGACCAAAGTTTTTTTTAATTATTTTTAAAAAAACTTCCTTCTTTTTAGAACATTCTAAATTTTGATTAAAAAACCTTTTTTCTATTTGTATCAGCGGAACTAGTAAATAACAGACAATTTTTAGCACGTTTTTTTGGTATGACACACATTAATTTGAAAAATCGTGCAAAAATAGAAATAATTATCGGATGTTAATGAAACTTTCAGGAACTATTCACAGATGATCGAAATTATAAATATGTTTTTTTTATGAAAGTCATGGTAGAAATATTTTTTTAAAATATTTATTACCTCCCCATAACTAATTTTATGAAAACACTAGAAATTCGATCGCATCGGTTTTAGTGATTACAATAATTAAAAGCACAGGGCTTTGAGGAATGCAAAATCTTGTTTTTTTTTTGTTTTTAATTGGATACGCAGTACCTGAAAATCAGCTCTGAATTGTAACATACAAAACTCAATAAAACAAAGATATTATTTAATTTCAAATGCTTTTATTTGCTTTTAGTTGTTTTTATGAATATGGACAATATTTTCTGAAAGCAAAAAAATTTTTTTGATGAAAAATGAATTTTTAATACAATTATTTGTTATTTCATTAATTATAATACATTTTACATTTAAGTTGTTAAAATATTATAAAATTAGTTAAAAGTCGCATCGGCTTTCATAAGTGTCCTATGAGATAGATCTTTTTTAGCGCGTTGTAAATTGTATCATTTTGACTAATCAGAAGATACCCAGTAATTAAGAAATGTAATTTTGTGCTTATAATCGAGCTGTAATTATAAAATACGGAAGACCAACCAGAATATAATTAAGTTGCGTTATTTGAGTTAAGCATTGTTCTCCACAGTTAAGGCCTTTACTTTTGTAAACACGTGTAGAGAAGTTAATTTGATTTTTTCAATTTCAACTGAGAAGGGTACCTACAAGTATCAGTATCATCTTATGAAATTTATATGATCTTATTTTTATATTAATCTCAGTTACGACATTTTTCCATAAATGAAATATCAAAATTAATAATAAAATGAATGCAAATATAAATAACAGTAGAATGTAATAAATGTACATAAAATTATAGTATTTTATGTACAATTCTGATAAAATTTCATAAGAAAGGTACCTATAAATTAATTAGATACCTTTCTTAAGAAATATGAAATTTAATGTCACTCTTAACAGTTATTTTAAATTCTTTACAATATATTTCCCATAAAGCATCATAAACGTAAAAAGGTGAAAGCTAAGTACAAAAAAAAAAAAATTAGACCGCTGAAAGTTTTCGTTAAAAATAACGGGGTAAATAATTTGTTCACGTAAATGTAAATTATTTCACTTTTCTCCTTCCGTAGAACAAATTAGCCTCATGGAATTCGTAAATATATCATTCATCACATGTTAAGAGACGCGAAAGTTTATGACCTGCTTTGTTTTATTTTCAAATTACATCTTTTTGGCACAAAAGCTAAGTTAAGTTTGGTTCAAAATATTTTAAATAAACATTATAATTTCTGATTTTCTTAAAATAAGTTTTGAAAAAAATGATAATTGATATTTAAAAAAAATTTCAAAGTCAGATTTCCAGTTTTTTTAAAATGGAAAAAAAATGGTCAATTTTGCTGACTCAAAAAAAACTAGATTTTTAACGAAAAATTTCGGACGTGCTAGGAACGATTAAAAAATGGAAAAAAATACCCCAAAAATACTTTTGACCTTTCCTCTTAATAATAACAAACATTTAGACGATAAAATTTTGTTTTCGTCAAGTTTGGCGTCTTTTTCATCATGCTATGCTCTTTTTTTAGCGATCTCGTGGAGGTACCTAATTTTATATCACCTCAAAAAAATTCAACATCAGATCAAGTTAGACTTAATTTTCAAAGAAATTATTGAAGAAAATACAGAGGTCCTTTTTTTCAACAATGCTAAATATTTAATTAGATACTTTGAGATAAGCAGCCATCGAGATTTATATGTCATGACTAATATCCTGATCAATTGCTTGGTGGCGGGGGCGTGAAAAAGTATAAAAAAGTGAAGTATATTTTTGTTATTAAGCTTAAATAATCATTCATGAGACCTAAAAATCCAGATTTTTTTAGTGCCAAATACAACACTAAAATGTAATCTTCATAAAATTAATTTTTATGCTATTAATTTTCATAGTACAGTAAAGCAAAAATAGAAGGGATTTTTCAAACAAAAACACTGAAATTAAATATAAAGAGCAGAAAAAAGATTAAAATTCAGAAACCTGAATAAATATTCTTAAAGAGTGTGATAAACCTATATTCATGCCATATACTGTCATTCATAAAAGACACAGTATATAGAATTTCCAAGGAATAAATAAATCTATTAAAAACAATGCTTAAGGTGCGAGAGCAAAGTAAAAATGAAATTGAATAATTTAAATCACATTTTACCATATAAAGTTGAATATTCCTTGCAATAATATTTCTAATATATAAATACATGAAAAAAAGACATTTTTATTGAATTTATTATAGAGTAAAAGGCACATCACAACTAAAGTTTAAATACAAAACTGTATTATGATGAGCAAATCAATTTGATCATATACTGAAAAAAATACAGCAATTCATAAAAAAAAACAAAAAAAAACAAAAAACTGATTAATTAGAATGTAAACAGATTAGTATATTTAGCGAATCAAGAAGGTGGGTGGTAAACATGGTAAGTATATGATTACAAGGAGAAAAAGAAATGTAAGACTCCCTTACACTCTCAAAAGCCACCTAAAATATAAAAACAATTTAGTGTAGATTCCCAATTGAGTTTATATTGATACCTTTCAGATAACTGTAAAATCTACAGAAGTTAAAACACTTTCTGAAAAAGAGATCAAGCAAAAAAACATCACTGGTCAACCAAGTTACATTTTTCATACAGACGTATTACAAAGTTTCCATAGAATGTTTGCTGGAACATTTCAAAATCAAGAAAGTTAAAATAAAAAAAAAAATAAAAAAATGCATCAAAAATGTAATTGCATAAAAAAAAAAAAAAAAAAAAAAAAAAACTATATTCAAAACTTAAATCAGCTTGTTCAATTTTCATTGGTTCAAATAAGCCACAAAAAGTATCTTAAAATTTAATTTTAACAAATCTAACTTTTGAAAAGAAAAAAAAGTTACTAAATATGAAATTACAAAACATCAGTTATCACATCAAGTAGTTATTGACCAGTATAAAAAGTATTAGTGATGGTGTCAGTTCACTAGCAAAAACTACTTAAATTATTAGATACTGAAAACTAGATTGATATGCATTATTTAGAATTATTTATACATTGTCAGTGCCTACAAGCTTTCATAGACTATTTGAACAATCATTACAAAAGGTAGTCTTGATGAAATCATAAGATTTCAAAATAAAAGCATAGTTTAAAAATTTTCCTGATAAATTACTAAGTCACAGAATAGAAATAGAAATAAATATGGTTATACACAATATATAAAGCAATGCTAAAAAGTTCTCAGTGTGACCCACTTCCAATATTTCTTTTTCTTACCCCTTGACTAAACTAAGAACTTTTCAGTAATCCAAACACTAGTTATAAATTTAAATTCCTTCATTTTCTATTTCTGCAATAATTATATGCAGTAATCTTAAAGAGATTTCAGGCTTTCAAATAAAGAGGAATAGAATCAACATTTTTTTTCCAAATAAATTATTGGTCTCAATAATTAAAGAAAAAGAAAGTGAACACTTTCTAAGAAATAAACACTAACATTACATGTCCTAACATTAGTGGAAATATAATTCCCATCAAAAATAGCATTATATTTAACACTTTCAAAGTAGTTTTATCTAATGAGAGTAACATTTGATATCTACAGTTGAAAGTTAACAGCAGTTAATAAATCTATAATAGCTAAAATTTAAACCAATTCTTTATCCCTCCATTTACAAGGGGAATGCATGTATATGCATGAAACAATGGAAAAATCTAAAACTAAGTTCTTTATAATGATTAAGATAAAATATCTTAAGATAAACATTAACAATAAATCATTATGCAAATCTTGCTACAGCATGCAACATGCACTGAAGAATTGATGAAGCAGTCATGTAATCTGTAAGTCATAATCTTAGGCAAATCAAACAAATTCTAAAATAAAATAGAAAATCCTAATGAAATACTCTTGTGTGAATATATTACAGGTGACAAGCCAATTATTTATCTGATATTTAAATAAACTATATATAATTTGATAAGTAAATGATATGACTTTATTCTGATTTACAATAAATAATTTTTAAACCTTACATCAGCCCTGTGGCCTTTAAAATGTAACACCCACCTGCAAAACCTATCTAAATAGATCACATTTCATACTAAAAACTTAATATTCCCCTAAATATAAATTAATTGGACCAATTATTCAAATTTTAACAATTTCATAAATGAATTTTGATAAATAAAAAAATTCCATAAAACAGATTATTTCTCAATGAATGTCTAACTTATTCTAAGCAAAAATGTATACAATAAGCAAAATTAGTGTTTAATGAATAAATTAAGAGAGAGAGAGAGAGAGAGAGAGAGAGAGAAAAAAAAAATCAGAAGCAAAGTTGGATAGAAGCTTCAAAGATGATTAAATCTAACCAGCCAGGCAATAAGATGACAGCTTCCAAACTGCCAAGACACTGACATGTTATTCTAATAAGTTAAAAATTTTGCAATGAATGATGGTAGCATGCAATGGATGCAAACTGAAGCATGCAGGAATCAAACACACAACTAAGCTGGGTGTTGATTTAAAAAAAAAAAAAAAAAAAAAAGTACTCTTGTAAGAATTTTAACAATAATAAAAGTAGAAAATTCAAGAAAATAATATTAACTTAAATAGATCATAAAAAAATTGAATATAATATAAAGTTGAATTTTGTTGTTTTAAAGACTATGATAAAAGAATGCTGAAGAGTTTCCAAAATCTTGGTCAGGCAAAGAATCTTTCAGCACCCAATTTGAATAATAAAAACAATACTGGTATGAATCAAAAAATATCTAAAAGATTCTGAAGATCTTTAATAATACTTAAATAGAAAAAAAAATACACGTGTTAACTTTTTGAATAAATATTAAGTTAAAAATTACTTTTAAAACCTTAGTTTAGTTAATTCGTTGGTTTTGTTTTTCTTACAGTAAAAGTTAAGCTTTTAATTATTCAGTTACAATGAAAAGGTGTTACTTTCATGTACAATCAGTGTTTTATTAGAGTAGCCCCCACTCATGCAAGGTTTACGAACAAATCTATTGAGGAAAAAAAAAAAAAAAAAAAACTATCTAAGGCATGATGGGTATTAATCAGCTATAGTACATTGAAATAGAGGGATAATGGTAGAACAGGGAGAGTGATACAAATAGCTGCAGGTGTAGTTACCACGGGGAATGTTCTCATTGGAAAATGTGCAAATCTGTGTTGGATTGCATGATAAAATTTGTTGTGCCGCAGACTATCCAGACGTGATTGCCTAGAATGGAAAGGACGGGCAACATAATTTGATGGGGAAAAATGGTGAAACAAAAACATTGACATAATCACACCAGCTGGAGAGAAGGCTTAATAAAAAAAATAAAAAATAAAAAGATGAAGCAATATGAAAATTACAAGGAGAAATTAAAGCTGAAAATGAAAAAGAATTTGGTCACTAAAAATAAGATGAAGCTATGATTTATCCCATTGTTTTATTAATAAACCAAATCCATTTATAAGGATATTTGGAGGGAGGGAAAAATTGGCTTTAGTTAGATTTAATCAATTTCATTATATCTGAACTATTTTGTTAAATAGCATTAGAAAAGAAGCACTTTCACCCACACCAAATGTGTATTATAAAAAGTTGGATAGCAAAAATGGTGAGGTGGAAGCAACAATTTAATGTATTAAGGATTCTTTGACAAAAAAGCTCACTAAATATGACTAGCACATTTCCCTGTGATTTATTAGAAACAGTTGCAATAAGTAGTTAAAATTTTATAAAGCATTAAAAATTCCTCTTTATTCCCATAAATTATACAAAATCATCTCAGCAGTCAGCAGCAACAATGACTAAAACATTATTTTCAAAACTTAAAACCACAATATATTATAATCTTATAAAAATAAATGTGAGCATTTTTCATAGAATTTCTTTTTAAAATTAGCATTATCTGTCAACAAGGTAAGTTCAAAGGTGGAACAGAAATGCTATTTAACTCAAAAATAGAGCACTAGGAAATTTAATCCTATTATGAGCATTATATACAAAAGAAAATTGAAGTGATGCCTGTCATGCCTATAAGAAAAGGCTTGATTTTTAAGTCAGTGTTTTTACATCACTTTAAATGTCAAGTGATTAAAACTACCTAACAACATTTTCTATAAAGTCTATTTTAAAGTGATGAGTGAAGCATTCATATTTGCTAATTTAATGACTTAATACACTACAATATTCTTGTCTGCTAATCCAGAATGAAAAATAAATAAAAAATACACACAAAAGACATTGTTAGTAACAATGACATTTAGAATTAGGTACCTCTAATCTAGATTTACCCTAGTTAATAGGAGCATGCATTTGTTTAGCTGTTGGACATCATGTCAAAAACAATGAAAACCTACAAGTTGAGAATTGCAGGAAACCGGACTCTGTATCTTCTTGCAACATGGCCGCACCTATAGGGAATCAATATTAGAGATTGAATCTCACTACTTACTTGAAAAATCCTTAATTTTGCATGAAAAGTTCAAAGTGTCTGAATTTCCCAAGTCTTACAAATAAGAGTAAAATAGTCTATTCACAATGACAACTTAATTTAAAAAAAAAATAAATAAATAAAAACTGACAATCCTTGTCGTTTTAATGCCTGTAATTATAAGAAATAAACTGTAATATATTAAGAGTCATATTAGGACATTCTTTGAAAATAGTTGGACAACAATTTATACATACAAAATATAGTGAAAAATTGTGTGTGTGTGTGTGTGTGTGTGTGTGTGTATATATATATATATATATATATATATACACACACACAAAAGGTCAAGAAAATAACTATACTCAAAAATCTCATACAATGGATGCCTTTTGATAAAAAAAAAAAAAATTGTAATTGATTATCTTTTGTGGGAGTACATTATTTCAGTGAGTGTAGTAAGAAGCATTTTTAAAATCATCAGGAATGAGTCTCAGTACTTTTGAATTTCACAATTGCTTAATCATGCCTTTAATGCAATTGGGATGGAAATTGTTAATATAGATTTCTAAAACTTCCTTAAAAGTAGCAACATTTAAGAGTAACAAGATTCCGAGGAAGGGTAAATTACAGAAAAGTTACATTTTATGAAGACTACAAGTATGAAATAACTTGAAGGAAATTTGATAAAATAAAAACTAAAATGAATTTTTTTTCTTTTGCCTTGAGGTCTTTAAAAACCAAGATCATATACAATATTCCAAACCTTTGTTTTTCTATATAAAATATTTTGAACTTCTGAACATGTATTCAATCATATAGATTTATATGACACTAATTTAACTGGAAAAGAAATCATTAATGTTAAAGTTTTATCTAATCAGATTTAGTACTATGAATTAAATTCTCAAAAGTTTACTTCAATGGGAAATAAAGGATGTTAAAAAAATGAATTCTATTTAAAATAAAAAATACAACCCAAACTGCAGTGTAAATGCTTCATTTTAAAATTAATTCATCTTTTAGTTAATAAAATAAATTAACTTGACATTTTTACATTTTTGCCATACACAAATGTTTCTATATAAAGAAAAAAAAATAAAATTAGTATGACTATCTCTTCAGTACAAGAGAACAGTATGCTAAATGAGCAACCAATTTTCTATACTAAACAAAGACTGTTGTTGAAAGTCTCTTGCTAACATTACTTTCGTTAGCATTCCTTCCAACACTTCCACTGTTAAGCAAAAAACGAGTATTGTTCCCACACTTGAGTCACAATAATTCAACAATCTGGATTTAGAAAAAAAACAAAAAAAACTGACCAACATGGTTTACGAATCCCATTACTCTAGTTGATATTCAGATATTAGCCAGTTAATATTGCAGCAGAAATTTCACTCATTTGCAATTGTGCCATACATGTGCAACAACAAATTCCATTATCCACAGTTATCAGACTAAAGTAAACACCTTTTTTTTTTCCTGTCATCTAAAAAAATACAAAATATTTTTGCAAGTTCTAGGAAATAAAAAATCTATACAAATTAGACAAGATTCAAATCTCATAAAAAAAAAAAAAAAAAAAAAAAATTACTTAAACTCAAAGCTGAAGTATTTCCTTCAATAAATTTTCCTGTTATTTCAATTTGTTCTAATATGGACATATTCGCACACAAAACAGTTACTAAAGTCTAAAGATTTGGTACCTTTAAAAGAAAAAAAGTGTTTAAATTTATAAACATGCATTTCAATTATTGGTGTCATACTTAATTTCTCCACAAACACTAATGAGTATTTTTATTATCAAAGTTTTGTTTTTTTAAAAAAAAAAAAAAACAATCAAATTTAAGGGATATGAATAGTAATATAATCAGGTCAGTAATTAAAGAGTTCATGCTGAAACTTACTAAATGAAAAATAATCCCATCAACCATTATGAATAGAGAAAAAAAAAAAAGGAGAGAAGTCAAAATTTGTTAACTATTGTTTCCAGCAAAACAATTTATATCACTGCTTTGTGAATATATAATCAACCAAATGCAAAGTTTATATTAAACAGGCAACATACAACTTCTACAAGTCTAGTGAAATGCTCAGCACAGTAGAAAAGATATTCCTTAAAAGAAAAAAAAGCCATTATTTGCAACTATAGCAACAATCTAAAATACTGACCTTCGTTCTTCTGGCAGAGTCTCCAGCAGCAACTGTGGGAGATGTTTGTTGGTTTGCTCTCTGTCTTTCGAACATGCTGATTAGTCCATGTAGATTACAGGGCAGGCACACAAGGGAGCGAAGAAGAAACAGCAAGGAGCAAGAGGAACAGAAAACAAAGACATGCAGTGGGTTTGCTTGCTAATAGGGAAGTGACACAACATCAACAACAAAGCCCTGCTTAAATTTAAGGGCATGCATCTGAGTCCTTCCAAGAGTGGAAAACAAACATTGGAAGCTGTCACAGGAACTAAGACTACAATCTAGTATATCTACAGATGAACAAAATACAGCTACCTATGTTAAAAATCTTTCAAATATGACTTAACAGCAGTAGATTGCAAATGATAAACACAGTTTATAAAAATATATGACTAAAAATAGTATCAAGCATTTTTAACTTTGCAACAGCAAATAATTAGGGAGAAATGTCAGTTTCTACTGTAAACTTTTCCTAATAAAAAAAAAAAAAAGTTTCAATATTTATTTCTAAAGCAAATTGCTGACCAATTGCCAGTAAAATCATAATTTCAATAGATTTAACATTTGTTGCTATAAGAAAAAAGAATTTAAATCTCCCATCCAGCAGTTTCACTGTTAACTTTCATAAGAATCTTTTTCTCTGGATAGTTTTATTTCCATATCATTTGGAAAATAAATTCATGAATATTCATTATTAGCTATTTGCAATCAGCCACAAAACAGTAATTTGAGTGTCAAATATACATTCATTTCCTGTATTTGAAATATAAAATTCACTGCTAAATTTTATAAAAGTACATCATACAATTAGGAAAAATAAAAAAATGTACCAGTTATAGCTTTAATAGTACATTTCTCTCAATGAGACATTCCTGTAGAACTATAAAAACAATTCAGTCAATATACAAATTAGTATTTATGTAATAGCACCAATTCTTGCTTTTATACCTCAAGTTTATAATTGGTTTTAACCATACTCAAATTGCAATAAATCAGATCTCGGGAACAAATTTTTAAAATTTATGCACAAATTTCTCAAAAATTGTTTCCTAACAAAAATAAAAAAAATCTATTCAAGAGAAAATTGAAATATTTTAAACTATTTATATCAGCAGTAAATGAATTAGTTCAAATTCAATTTTAGTATTGCTTATGAAGAAATAAGTTGCCACCATTTAAAAAGAATCAGTCAAATGCATGCTTTCTGTTAAAATTAAAACAAGTTACAAACTTGATAAATAAAAATGAATTCAGCAAGTTATATATTGCAGTTGAGCAAAACTGAAACCTTGCTCTATTTTGATTAGTTTGGAAACCTGTGACAACAGACAATGTCAGCTGGACTGCTGCAGCAACCCATACTTACACGAGCAGGGGATGAATTTTGTTTGACACTCATGCTAAAAAGTTTAGAAAAATAATAGTAACACCAACAGTGACAACAATATACAAAAAAAAACATCAAAATAATAAAATGGTGATAATGATAATGACAATAATCTAAGTATAAAAATAAAAATTTTAGAAAAATAGAAAAGGCAGCATTCTGTCAACAGGCACAGGAAGGTGTTGTGAAAATTTTGTAACAACAGTAGTAAGAGGAGTAGTAGTAGTAGTAGTAATAGTAATAATAATAGTAGTAATAGTAGTAGACTAAGTGAGGAGCGGTTCTCAAGACCATAACAACTCTAACGCAATGAAGCAAACTAAGACAACAGCAGCAAAGCAACAAAAGTCACTGGAAATCAAACCAATGTCACAACAACATGGGATGGAGGTGGGGCAGGCCATGGTGATGCAAAGAAAAGAAAAAAGCCAATTGTTAATTTCAATGTAAGCAGGATTAAAATTAAACAATGTCAAATGTTATATATTTATACTTTATATACAACTACAAAAGAGTTATTCTCACCCTCAAACAAAATGTCATGTAAATATAGAGAATTCAATAAACTTCAATTAGTTTTCATTCAGCTATATACTTGTTGAATAACCTTTAGCAAATTCTAGTTACCTTACCTAATTTTTCAGGTTTTCTAATAGATTAGAACCACGATTTAAAAAAAAATAAAAAAAGCACTTATTTTCAAACTATATTAGAATTCAGACTATGATCCTACATCACAAAAATCTTCAGATTTTGAACAAATATTTCAAATTGAAGTAATTTTACTCCAAGTGAAATAAAATTGGAAATAAGCCTTTTTCAAATATAAAAATCTTGAAATGTAAATAACTTTATCAAAGACAACTAAAAGATTATGATGCATATTTACAAGTCGTACATGACAAAATGAATGAGGAAGAAGTTGGCATGTTACTTTACATGATGAGTGACTTTTGTTGGCCTGCTTGTTTAAAAAAAAAAAAAAAAAAAAATGCTTCCATAGACAGGCTTATTGTAACACACCATGGACAGTATTTTTCTGAGTCTACTTTCAAGAGATAACTTAACTACTAAGAGGAAAGGTTTGGAAAGAAAAAAAAAAAAAGCACTTTCAGCAGAACAGTTATTACATAAAAGTGTGCTTCCAATTTGAAGACATTTAATTTCTTAATATTAACTTTTTACAAAAAAAAAAAAAAAAAAAAAAAAAACACTAAATTATCTTGTCTAATATAAAGAATGTCAAAAAGCACCTTCATTTTTTTCTTTATAAAAAGGTTTCTAATAGAATTCTAGAGACATCACACTCTAAATAAGCAATAGTAGACATTTGATTGATATATTTCACATTTTTATAGAAACTACAATACATGCCATTACATTCTGCTGTTGAAATGGCCAAAACAAAAACAGGCAGTTCTACTGCATTTTAAATAAAGATCTATACATAATGAAACTTATATAATCATCTAATCTATATTCAAACATTTCCAGAAGAAATAGAATTTACTAGTGGCAGTATTTGAGAGGTATTTATTAAATAGAATCATTGAAATCCAATCAAAATATAATCTATTAATTTTGTCATGTTAGCATTCTTTACAAAATCTTTTTTAAATACAGGACATACCCAGTTTGGGCACTTAAATTTTAAGTGCAATCATTTTCTGTTTTGTAAGAGTTGATTTTAATGACTAGAAAATAGCATACTTAAACATTTTAGGAGTGTGTGGCTTCTGAGGTCATTCAAAACTACTTGGATTTAGAAACATTTCATGAAACTACATAGTACGATGATCAATGTCAAAAACCAGTTTTATTTGTTTGTAGAAGTTCAGATGTTAAGTGCAAAAGGTAGCTAAAGAAATAATTATATCTTTTTCTTGATTATCTTTCATCATTATATAATTCCTATATGGTAAAAAAAATTACTATGTTCTACTTAAAATCTTCATTAGATTTTGTTAATCTTCACATTTCTATTAAAATAGTTTCATTTAATAACATTTCAGAAATGTCAAAGCAAAATAAAATAAATTAAAATTAAAGTTAAAACTAAAAAGCTAATTTCTTTTCATATTTTTTATTTTCAGATTCCAAGTATATTTTATACATCTCCTGTTGAAGTTTCAATGTTATTTTAACTACATTTAAATTTCAAGATTTATACAAATGTTATTTTAATATCTAAAAGATATTTTGATATTAAATGAAATTGGGATTTCATTGATTTTGTAGGGATATAAAAAACGCTTATCTCCCTTTGGTAGCGATAAGTCACGTGGGTCACATGACAGACCACTTAATGACATCACTCTATACAGTGATGAGAATGGCTGTTACCACATGAGGTTGCTTTTCTTTTCTAAATTTGCCTCTCCCAGCAGCTTATAAGTCCATGATGCCATTTCCATTTGGGAATATATCTTTCCCAGATATAGAATGAAACTCCAGTTTGCAATCATCAATTTGGAAAAACCCAAGACTCACTGTTTCCTGTTCATGGAATACATCCTCACTTGGGAAATAGATGAATCCAGCCCATTTGAACTTGGGCTCCTAAATATGGCTTCCCCAAAGAGGAGTATCTCCATATTACATGCAAGACCCTTCCTTTTTGTCTCTCCTTACACTCCTTGCTGCATAGATATGTGATATATTATTATCTGCATGAGGCACATGCATATATGGTTTTGTGCATATCTTAGTAATATAAAAATCCGATATGAAAGCAGATTACCTTCCTTTTTGCCATTCCATTCACTTCCATGAGCTACAGTGTTATTATATTACAGATATAATAATACCCATAACATTTAAAATTACAAATGAGAGAATAAATCATTCAACTATAGACCTCTCTCATTACAATTTTATATCTATCACATATACAAGTTCTTAGAAACTACCCTTCATAAATAAATCTAATTTAACTCATGAATTTTTCAAGTTCACAAACATAAAAGATATCTATATAAATGCAGAATATTTCGGTGAATAGTCTGTATTAGTTTTTAAACTTACGGCAATAAATTTCTCAAATTTGTAAAAAAAAAAAACAAAAAAAAAAAAAAATTCAGTATTTTAATCTACACTATCCAAATGAAAAACAGAAAATGTGTTATCTAAAAGAGCAGATGTTTTAATGTCATATCCAGGATTTAAAAAATATGTCAGCAAAAAGTATTGGCATGATTACTAGAAAATTAAAGTATTTAATACTTAATGATAGAAATTAACAACATCACTACTTACTTCTCAACAGGTGATGATGAACCTGAGCTGACACATTCTATTTCTGAAATGAAATTTTCAACATTTAAAGTACATTTGCAAATAGAAAATATTGTACATAATGCTAAAGAAAAAAAAGAAAATTAAATGCTTACCAGTATCATTTTGCACAAGTTCTTCCATATCAATATCTATTTGATCAATCATCATGTGCTTCAATAAGTCTTGCTGTAATGTATTATTCACCATACTTTGATGAAGTTTGGCATGTAGTTCCTTCAGCTCAGTTTCTTTATTTGCACAAGAAGTACCCTTTTAAAATTATTAAAAATAAAAGAAACCCTTTATAATTTTGTATATTCTCAATGCAACAGCTTATCAAAATTAATGTAGCAATAATAATTAAATGCTGTATGCATCCAATGAGCAGGTGCTGAAATTAGTGACATTACTAAGAGATTCTCTGCCAAAATTTTGATGTTTGGTCACATTTTGGGAAGTCGGGAGGCTAAAAACTTTTCAGAATCCCTTATAGTAATGTATAAAATTTTAAAACTATTTTTATAGTTACATTTTACAAAAGATAAAAATTAATAAACTTAAGATTACCTTCAAAAAGTAGTTTGTATTTAACTGAATGTATACAATATTACAAATTGAATTAAAAACTATTCAGAATGGTATTTATCAGATTTTAAGACCATCAAAACTTTTAAAACATTTTGAAGCATACTTCCTAAGTCAATAGTTAAGAGAGAATTTTAATTTTTTTTAAATAAATTAAAAATAAAATATCAGATTAAAATTTCAACTGAAAATAATATTCTTTAAAATGTTTATCTAATTACAAATTTGCAAGCAATTAAATTCAGTATTAATGTGCAGCTATGCAAGAAACTTTACCTTAGATAAAACCATTTCTATCAAATGACTGAAAAGGTACCGGCATTCCATCATATTACATCTACTAAATATACTCTGCAGTTTTTCCACATCATCATTATTCTGAAATGAAATAATTTTTAAATTAAAAAAAAAAAAATTTCAAGCAAGCAGGAACATTATAAATTCATTTTTTTTTTTTTTTTAAATAATAGACACATGCTTACTTTATTTTCTTCAAGCTGCATAATTTGTTCTTGAATTTCACTTATATTCTCTTGACAGACTTGCAATTGTCCCTCCAAACTGTCAATTACATCTAGGCACTCATTAACAGCTTCTTCAGGCTAAAATAAGAAAACAGAGGGAGTCACAAAACTTGTCCATATTCAAATAAAGTGCATAAAAAAAAAAAAAATAAAAGCTATGTTGCTGTTTTCTTTGTTTGCTGGTTAATTTTGTCATGCTAAAGCAAGTGTAAAGTGAACCCTGTCAAAAATTAACCTCTAACCAGGAGGTAAACAGGCATATGATATATGCAAGCAGACTCTTGCTGAAATATTTGGGTAAAAATTTTAAGACTTTTAGTTTCATTTTTTAACAATTTTTTCAGTGATTTATGTATCTATATTTATTCTTTTTCCCTGTCCACCAAATATTTACGAGTTAAATACAAAGAACCAACGTAAATTTAACATTGAGTTTTGAATTTTTATTATATTTTAACAAGGCAGTTGAGAATTTAAAGTTTAAAAACCTATCATCAAATTTTTTGTATTTAAGTTACTAAAAAAAAACATTTAATAGCTTTTTTTTTTAAACAATATTGGCATGTTTTTGAAAACCCAGCACTGATGATTTTTTTCCACTAGAAGTAAAATTTTCATTTTTATTGCAGATAAAAAAAAAAAAAAGGGTCAAATCAAGAAAGTATAACAAACCATTTCCCATATTATAAATTAGGTATTTCACTCTCAGCTTCACTTATCTGTCTAGTTCAGTAGGTGATACTGCTATGTCACACTAACAGCTCAGCTCTTCCTTCTTACTACCCGCTATAACATGTAGTTGGCAATACAAACAAGTGGCATTGGGAACACACAATGAACAAGTTCTGCACCAAAGGCAAACCAGAACTGCTTCTCCAAACCCCCAGCATGACTTAACTTAAACCAGCACCCGAAAATAATGTCCAGTTTGTTGTCACTGCATAGAATACTAGACTTTGGTGTTCCAAACCAATCTTCAGGTGTACTGTGCAAGTCCTTATATAAGAAAGTTTGTATGTTCTACAATATTTCCATATAAAGCAATGTTGAAAGTGTGTCAATATAAACACATTTACTTTTTTTTCCAGAAATTAATAGCTAATTATGGTAATTTTTTTTTTTTTTTTTTTTTATCAACAACTGAATGCATTGTTATTTAATCTGCACATATCCAATTTTTAAACAAAATTAAAGATATAAAGTTATTTGATATTTTTGCAAGGGGTGTGTGTATATATATATATATATATATATATATATATATACACACCCCTCTCAAACCAAATATCTAAATTTGGCACAAGAGAAAACACTTCAGAATATACAGTGCATTGATAGTTTCTCTTTTTTGCAATGGAGCTTTTCTTTTATGTGATAATGTTGCTTTCAATTTACTAATCATTCAAATTAAAAAAAAATAAAGTAAAATTTAAAAAATCCCTTTATCCTACAAATAAAATCATTTTACAATTTTAAACACTTTTTTTTAACAAAGTTATTTTTTGTTCATAAAAATAATTCATAGTATGTAAATTCTTTAACTACTCACCTGTCCAGTCTCTATTAAATTCTGCTTTTTGTTGGTATACTTTTCAAGACTTTGTCCAAGCTTTTTCCGTTCCTGATAAAGAAAAAAAAAATTACTATCACTTCTTTGTAATTGGATTTTTGGAAGCAACAATGCAAAAAAAAGTGGAAGATTCCTTACTTTCAACCACGTTTCCATATCCTTTTCTATCAAATTTAAGGTTTGTCTTTTCTTAACAATATCCTCCACCTGTGAAAAGAAAAAAAATAATTCAAGTTATACATACTTCATAGTACCTCATAATTAGTGAATGAAACAAAGAACCTATAGTGAATATTTCATTTACACAATACACTTGTCTATTAACATGATGCTCAAAAATGGCTTCCTATTATGAGCACTTGTAAAAGAATTAACACAAAAGTTTATAGATTACACTAAATAAAACAAAATATGATTAACAAATATTATAGTCATCCAGTCATGGTAAAACATCAAAAATAAGTTTGCTTACAGATTGGTAACATTTTACTTACTCGTTTCTGGATGATATCCCATTTTCGTTTTGCAAGTTTATCTGATATTGTTGTCATCCTATTCCGGCGTTCATACATGGAACCTGGAATGTTACCTATAAGAAAAAAAAAAAAAAAACTTCAGATTCTATAAAAACTGATTTGAAAATTCAAATTATAGTGATAACCATAATTTATTTAATGCTTAGTATTAAAAACTAGTATATAATTTTTTGGAAACTGCACAAGCTATTTCTTACCAACTGGAATGGTAGGAGTAACATCATATTTGCCAACTCTGCCTGCAGCTCGACTTGACATTGGTTTCTGTCTCTTCCTTAGAGCTTCCACCTGACAAAATAAATGTCAAGTCACTAAATGAAAAGGAAGAAAATGAGGAAAGAAAAGTTTGCCAAAATGTTTTAGAATAGGTAAAAAGTTCCAGAGTACCATGAGTGTCTTAAAAAAATGGAAAAGTACATCAATAATACAAATTGCAAGATTCAGTTCAAGGAAAAGTGATTACAACAAAAGCACAAACATATCTTGGATATAAAAGGTATTGACTGACTAACCATTTAAATATAAAGTTTAAATTATTCAAATTGTAATAAACCCTTGAAAGAGTCAGTTTTTGAAAAGTTAAGGAAAATAAAATGACAAAAAAAAAAAAAAAAAATAAAACAGCTAGGATAATGAATGCTAGTTTAAAATCAAACAGATTTTAGTTACTGACCTCCTCTTGTTTCCGTTTTAAGACAACTTCTTTTTGATGTTTTTCTGTTTCTAAAGTTTTAATTTTTTGTTCATACTTTAATCGTTCTCGTCTAAGTTGAGTTATTTCTTTATGCCGCCTCGACTCATTTGCTTTATTTTTTTCAGCTTCTTCCTTTATTTGCTTCATGAGCTTCACCTAGAGAAAAAAATGATTAGTAATTATAGTTCTAAAAATCATGAAATATAGACTAGAGTATAGTCAAAAAGCATGATGGGTTGCCAATTATTGTATCATATGGAGTTTAATACATTTAGTTTCAAAGTGCATCAGACCATTTTAACTAAATGGAAGTTAAAAAAAAAGAAAAAAAGTTGATGAATATGAACAGGTTTAGATAAATAAAATTTCAAAGTTACATCACCAGAAATAAAAGATATTACAATAATGAAAAGTTTGTTATCAAATAGCATGCTAGAGTGATACTAGTACAAATAATTGCTGCAAGTAAGAAAGCACACACACACATATATATATATATATATATATATATATATATATATAAATAAATATATATATATATGTGGAACTTCTCACTATCAGTGCAGAACGAGCTATACCAATGTTTCATAGATTACATGACTAAGTCAATAAAATACAAAGACTTCTTCAAAGGTTAGGTAATTTGGGTCTACATAGAAAGATCCAGATAATTTACAACCTGTACTGGGAACAAATAACTAACCTTCAGGTAGAGAACAAGTTCAGTGAATACATAAAAATAGAAAGAGTACCACAAATGTTATCTCACCAGATCTATTTAATCTATTTAAACAGAGTGATGATAAATGAACTACCATAATTTCTTATCAACAGACAACATTGTTTCCATGTCAAATTCAGGAGGAAAGAACTATTAGACAGGATAGTCAGCAAAAAGAATTAACCATTAAGTATAAAAAATCAGAATGCATGGTCACCAGCCAAAGAGAAATACAGAAGAATCAAAATCAAATAAAGAAATTAAATCATCTGAGTAGTAAAAATAAACAAAGTGATACAGAAATCTGATGATGCATAGGAATAACAAAAGAAAACATGCTGAACTGCTTATTTAATGTCTGTCCTCTAATACGGCAGTGAATGCTCAACAATTTCCTCACAGATGAAGAGTAAACAACAGATATGGTTCTACTAACAAATGTACAGAATACCATGGACTGATTTTTAGGAAATTTTCATAGGCATTACAAAAGAAACTTATCAGAAAGAGACAGAAGTTTGTGGAACACAAAGTGAAGGCAGCTTGAAGTTAACACTCAGAGTACATAAACAAGAGAAAGCTGCAATAAGCTTTCTTCTAAAGTCTTCACATTCTCTTTCACGCCAAGTAACCCCTTGTGTCTTACAAGGATGTGCTGAAAAGTTCATAGGCTGAGTATGAAAGAGTGATGCTAGAGTTGCGGAATCTTGCATGCATTAATTTCAACTTTTCTTAAAACTACATTGTTTTTTACCAGGTAAACTGATATCTGACTGACCAAAGACTTTATCATGTTGGTCAAAAAAGTCATAACAGGTATGATATCATCAAGCAAGTTGGCATAGTTCTCTCTATTGATAGTGTGGCCTTTTTGAAGATTGTTAATAAACAATGCCTTTTGCATCCCAAAAAACTGAGGCCATCACCTTCCCTGCAGATGAAATGTCTTGGCCTTCTATGGAGTAGGTAAGGAAGGGTGTTTCCATACAATGGATGGTCTATCTCTGGCTCAAAAGGATGAACCCATCACTCATCTTGCGTTAGGAAATCCTCAAGGAAACCAGCTGGATCTGCCTCAAACAATGTCAGATTTTTTCTGTGATGTGATCAGCCTACATGCTTTTGATCAGGTATCAGAAGATGTGGAACCTATCAAGCAGAAACTTGTCATGCCAAGTCCATTGGGCAGAAATATTCTCAACTCCCTCACTGGATATGCTAATAGCATTGGTTATTTGATTTATAGTCAATCACCTGCCATCATTCACCATGTGGTGAATAATGTTTTCCTCAGTGGTGGCAGTCACAGGACATCCAGACCTAGTCATCTTCAAGGTCTCCCTCCACCTCCTAAATTCAGCTGCCCAATTTTGCACTGTTGATGAAACTATGGCATAAACTCATAATGTAGCAACCATATCAGTATGAATGTCCATGAGGGCTAAACTCTTTTTCTGCAGGTATTTTATAACACCATGATGCCAAATCTTGTCCATTTTCAAAAGAAGTCAATACTTGTTACTTGTGAAGTCTTTGAACAGTCATGTCAGTTTACCTCAAAAGGAAACATTGCACTTATTAAGAAGAGTTGAAATTAATGCTTACAAGATTTCACAGCTCTAGCATTGCTCTTTCATAGTCAGCATATGAACTTTTAAGCCCAACCTCATAGTAGCTGTATTGCCTTGCATGCAGTGAATTGATTAAAATAAAAAAAATCTACAAGTTTGAGCAATTTGGTTTAAAGCAACAAAAGACAGCAAGCTGTAGAGAGCCATGATCACCTACATCATGGTGGAACATAGTCTAAGAGAATCAGGATCCTCGGTTAATACATGAACAAAAGGCAAGAAATATTTTTATTGGTCTTAGATTTAAGATATATTTAAATCAACTAAATAAGTGACAAACAACAACTTTGAAGACAAAGAGAAATACATCTAATAAAGTAATATACAAATAATAACCCAGGAGTATATTCACACACAAATTGTTGTATACAATGATTCTGTAACATTTGCTTGCTATATATATATTTTCATGTAGTTAAAAGTTACCTTTGTTCGTTTCATTTCTTGCAGATCTTGTTGATAAGTCCTCAATTGTCTTTCATAGACAACTTGATTTCTAAGCAATTTTGCATGGTCCTTCTTAGCTTCTTGGAATTTTTTTAATTCACTCTGAAGTTCATTCAATTTACGCTGATATTTTTCCCTGATATTTTTGGCTTTATCTTTCTTGTCTTCTTCCAGTTTTGCTACAAAATTAGAGAATTTCATAAAATAACAAAAGGCTGTCAACTGAAAGATAAGACTTTACAAGTCAATTCCCACTACAAAAAGGTTTCAAAAACATAAAATGTATTAAAAATAGATTAACATTCTAGGTGAAGGGGTTCTTTGAAAAAAACTTTAGTTTCATAATTCTTCATTAAAGAGACAACTTATTTGAAATATTATAGAGTGCAGCATTGTTTTTATGGCACAATACATATACAAATAAATAAAAATAAAGTCTTGCTAAACTTTGAATCTGTAAAATTAATGTTGGCAGCCATCAGTCTCAAGGAACCATGCAGTCTAAGATGGCTAGCTAATCCCTGTTGGGGACTCCTGTCATGCACATTTGCATTTCTTTAACTCCCAGAGCAAACCTGTAGTTTATATTGCAACTATGCCAAGTGAACAGAGTTATAGTTTCTGGAAAAGAGCACAGTCTTATTAAACTATTGATCATGATAGATTGAGTAATGACTCACAATTTTGAGCTAGAACAACCATCAACAAAAGTTCAATCTACCTAATTTTACTCACTCAAAAAGTATATCTTCCCAGTGATGCCATATATGGGGATTGTCTCTCCCCCAGGCTAATATCCAGAAGTTATTGCCTTAAATCAACTATGGTGAGATTTGATCCAGTTCTCACTAATGTTTTAATCATTTGGCGACATGCACACTTATTTTTTTTTTTTTTTAGTAAAAAATATTTTTATGCTAGCTTAAAGATACAACTATTATATCTGAATTCAGAAGTTGTCAAATTAGCATATTTTTCTATTGATTCTAACATTTAATATCGAGAAAATGAATTTAGTATATAATTTTATAGATAAAAACTCAAATGTAAAAGATTTGCGCACTTAACAGAGAAAGTACAAGTGGATTTCTTGTGTTAGTCATTTTGCCATATATATATATATATATATATATATATATATATATATATATATATATATATAGAGAGAATGTATCAGAGTTCTGAGCCACATCTAAAAGTTTCATTTAAAAAATTTTAAAAAATAATTAAAAAAAGTAGGGGTAGAAAAATTGTGATGGTAGTAAAAATTGGATACTTCACAACAATAAAGATTGCAGGTGACCAAAAAGTTGATTTTCAGCCAAATAAAGTGATACTGTATATATGGTAAGCTTGGAGTAAAGTGCTCAAATATTAGCTCATTCTGGAAGAGAAGGCAATGATTGGTTCTAAATTTTACTAATTAGGCTAAATGAAATCAGCAATCTATGAAATGTGTCTGGTATCAGAAAGAGTATAGTATTCCATTAGAAGAAACCCCCACTTATTTTAGGTGAGCAGGTAAAAATTATACCTTGGTGGAGAAACATTCACTCATCTCCCAGATATTGTACTTTCAGATTATTTCTTTGGGGCTTTACAGGATTCTCAAAAACAGGTTTTAATTCAGAAAGATAAAAGTTCTAGGAATATTAGATTATCTAGCTGACTAAAAGATGGCAGAAGATAAAGCGAAATAGTAAATATGTCAAAAAAAAAAAAAAAAAAAAAAAAAAAAAAAAAAACTTTAAAACCAATCTAACATTTTGGTTACCAAATACAAGTTATTTTTTTTCCTTAAGAAAAAAAAAAATTGTAGAACTACTTTGTTATAAAAAATATATTTTAATGAACTACAATGTAGACATACAAAGAAAAGTCTCATTCACTCATAAGTCATTGAAGAAGTTCATATTGATTCATAAACTTCACTCATCTCAAACAATTATTTAAAAATTAAAGTGTTAAAATGCAAATCTAATATGGAATATAAACAATTAACCTAGCTTATTACTTTAATTCCTTAATCTTAGAAAACAGATTGCACCAAATATAACAAACTGATCTTTAAAGTTTAAGTATAGGCATTAAAAAAGTTAAAGTTTACAATTAAATCTACAATTCCCATTATTTTAGGAAATTGTTATTAAACGGAGTTCCAACTTATTTAAATCCAGAACAAAATAAATTATCAAAATATGAAAGCATATTGTAAATATTGTACCAGTAGGGAGATAAGATTTACAAATAGGATTAGGCACATAAGCTGAATGAGAAATACAAATGCATTCATTCTTCATAAATGACAGTGATATTTGTGATAAATATTGTTTTAGTAAGTGACTTACTGAGAAAGACAATGTTAATATAGTACAAAAATAAATTTACAATACTATTATTGTGCAGTTTAGCTGAAATTGTAATTAATGTCTTCCATATAGGATTAGGAGAATAGCTTGAATTTTTTTTTTTTTCATTCAAATATTCTGACTTCAAAAGTTGTTTTTACTGAACTATTTAAAAGAAAAAAAAAAGTTTATATTGATTGCATCTATTTGACAGAAATACTCAGAGAATCAAAATTGATATACTCAGAGAATCAAAATTGAAATACTCAGAGAATCAAAATTGAAATACATTTTTAAATATTAAAAAGAAAATTTTTCTCTTTCAAAAGTCAAAACTAAATTAACTTACCAATATTAGACAACACATTGTCCCTTTCAAGTTCTGTATCCCGTATCTTCTGAGTAAGCTGAATGACTTTCTGTTCATAATGATTTTTCATTGCATTCAACTTGTTCTGGTTCTTTTCCAAAGCCTCTATCAATCGAGTTTTCAGTGTCATTTCACATGTTAATTCTGCTAAATCCTCATGAATATTATCAGAACCCAAACCTTTTAATGAAAGCAAAATAATTCTTCAGAACAAGTTATATAAAACAAGACATTTTCTGAAATAAAATAGCATATCAATGTTGAATATTTGTGTACATTGAAAATTCTGTAAAATCTCCAGAAATACAATAGAATCTGGTAACTAAAATCAATTTAAGACCATATTAATGAACTGAAGTTTCCAAACCAAAACTCACTTTACAAGGAAGTAATTAAAAGGCACTATTAAAAATACAAAGTAATGAAATAATTTAAAGTTAAGTAGGCCTTGAAAATTTCAATTTAAAATTATTTATCTACTTTAAAAGTACAGTTTATTTTAAGTTACCATTCAGAATAGATAACAGTTAGAATAACTAAAAACTCCATGTGCTAATATCTCTGTTCAAAGCTGAAATGACTCATCTTATGAAAAAGAAGCATTTACAATTTCTAAAAATAGCACCTGAAATAATTGATAACCGAAAACAATTAAGCTCAACAAAAATATCAAGCAAAGTGTTCAATAAAATTTGTGAAGCTATGTATTGTTGGAAATTGGAGGGATCATGCAGGAATTAAGTCAGTGTATTATAGTAAGGGATTAAGTGGCAAAGGAAGAGACTAGGTATACCTGAGAAATTGCAACTGAAAATTTAGGGAAAAATGTTTTGTTTTATTACTTTTTTTGTGTTGAAGTTTACCAACACATTTTAACATTCTAATAAAATGCAAGTATTTTGCCTAGTATAAAGTTAATACAAAGTAACACGACATTAATTCTTACATAATATAAAACAATTTTCAGATTTAAAAGCTAAACTAGGCATTTACAATGAAGATTCAAATTCTTATAGCAAGATAAATACTGAAATTGAGTCCTTTGTTGTAAGTTTTACAAAGTTAAATCGGCCACTTCTTGAAATGTTGCAATTTATCATTCTCATTAATTTTTAATGAGAAGATTAAACAGTAAATAATTCATACCTCAATATTTATAAAAATTACTAAAGTGCTTTAAATATTACATATTTGAAAAGACTAGTTGAAATTATCTTAACATTTTTCTCTCTAACAGAAAAATGAACTAAATAGCTGCATGAATTTAACAGGATTAAATCTAAATATTAAAAAGTAATTAACTTGTCTTGATAGTACTTAAACATACCATAAACAATTATCTTTAGGTATACAATTTCCTTGTACCTTTAAATTTATTAAACACTTGCTGCAAACATCTGTCAGCATAGTATTGAGTAAAAAGTAAACTAAAAACTTTCATAATAGACATTGCTAGTAATGTTATTTTAAGTGATAATATACTAAAATTCATTTTTAATTCTAACAAAAAAAAAAAAAAAAAAAAAAATCCTGTTTAGAAGTCAATTAACTGTTCCATTGATCTAGGAGGAAAGCTTGTTAGAAAAGTATTAAAAATAAATAATTTACACTGTGTAACTCAAATTTTCAATGAAATAATTGATATTCAGAGCAAAGATATCAAATAATAGCAACTGAAGACATTGGCAAGTAAATTGGCAGCCAAGTACAGACTGACAAATTAGTTTCACTGTAATAGCAACATAAAATACCTTATCACAAGGGCACAAAAAGAATTAAAACTTATATTAAAATTCAGCCATGCTGTGGAAGGGAAGGGCTCAACAGGGAAGGAAAAGACTGCCCTAGTTCCAGGTAATCTGTCCCAAAAATAAAATTTAAAAGATAAGTTGGGTGTCACATGAAGCATTGCATCAAAAAGCAAATTTGAGAAATGGATGTAGAATGTTTACACAGAAAGAAGGAGTGATGTAATCTAAAATAAAAGAAATGGTTGATAAAATAGTGAAGAAAACAGCATTAAGAGGAAAAACAGCTTGACATAGAAAAAAGGAAAAGAAAAAAAAATAAGACACTTATAAAAAAGTTATTCTACTTGGAAATAGAAAAGTATCTTAAAAACAAAAGGAGGAAGAGGGTTATTGTGTTCAAATATTGTGAAATATAAAAGATATTAAGACTTGTTAGGGACAGATTACTAGGAAGCAGAGGCTATTACCTGAAAAGCTCCACAGGTCATACAAGGAGGCTGTCAGAGCTGGAGAGGAGAGCGGAGAAAAAAATGTCGAGAGGAAAATTAGTGGAGTTTAAGATATTAACAAAATTAATGTAAAATGCGAAAGAAAGCCTTGAAAGAGTGGGTAAAAAGCATTTGGAAACATTTATAACCATAGAAATGTGAGAAATCAAACACTGGCAAAAACAAAATTCATCTGAAATACAAATCTTCAGTTTGTCAAATTAATCAAGCAAGACAAATTACTCAGTTATATACCCCATTAATAAATCTAGCATTTAGGTTTTCCAATGAAAGCAGAAGGATTTGCTGAAAAAAACTCCAATATTTTAAGAACACAAGCTGAATCATTAAGAAAGGTTAAAAAAAAAAATAAATAAATAAAATAAATGTACTAAAGTAAAAATACATTTTGAATAAACTTCAAATAAAAAAAAAGTTAAAAATTTTAAAAATCCTTTTTAAATTTAACTCGAGTGTTTTAATTAAACTAAATATGTAGGTTAATATAGATTTGAAATCCAAAATATTTTTAAGAGTATATGAAATCCCTGATAATTTAATTTTTTCAGATATAAAATAATTTGTTTTCAACAATAAAATTACAATTTTGTTTTGTTGAATTATTAAGAATTGTCAAATGAATAAGTGAGAGAAAAAGATTTATTAAATGTAAGTATATAATCTATGCAAAGACAAGAAATATTTAAAACTACTATCCTCGAGATAACAAGCTTAAAACAATATTCAAATCTACACATTAGCAACAAGTAAAACATCGATAGGATAAAAATCTCAGATTGAAACTAATTTTCAAAACAAGTTACAGATATGAAAAATAAGGAAATAAAAGAAGGTTTTTGCAAGAATTACAAGTTTTAATTTTTGTCATACACTGTTGAAACAAGCTTTAAATTTGTCCAGCTCCACACACCTACTTCTAAGATCACCCAAAAATACCAGGGTCAAAAGACATTTTTTCTGATGAACCAGAAAAATTCCACATGGTTTTCACAGCAAGTTTCTGAGCCACCGATTCACTATAAAGTCAATGCTGATTTCACCCACAAAGGCAGATCTAACCAAGCTGGCATTAGCAACACATCCCACAGCAGGTGAGCTTAGCCAACAACAAAACAAGCAGCAGAGACTAACTCTACTATTACAATGTGATAGTTGTAATTATTCTAAGTTCGTGAACAAGACATTCTTTGCATGAAACTGGTTACAACCAAAAAAAACTTTACCATTAATATTACTTGTAGAAGTTGAAACCATAGAAAAGTTAAGTCAATGGATGAAAGTTATATAATGTCAAGAACATTAACATGTAAAATAATAAAAATTTATTCATGTACACAAGACATTATGCAAATCAAATATGTTTCTATGACATATGGATTTATAAATGATTGTTACACTTTGTTTGCATAATAAAACTTGACACTCCCAAACAAACTCAATATTTTTTTTAGTAAGGATAACCATTTAAAAAAAAAAAAAAAAAAAAAAAACTTACATGTACTGATTATATAAATATCTGCAAATTGTTACAAACTTCAGTAAATACTGATTTTATTATGAGAACATTAAATTGCATTACTTTGACTGTTAGCCTCATCTTCATTGTCATTTTCACAATGTTTCAGCCACTGTATGCTCCTGCCTTCTTCAGGTGATTAGAATTTCTAACCGAACACTATTTCCTCTATCAGGATAGATTGGAGAAGGCCGGAGCATACAACAGCCAAAATGTTGTGATAAGGATAACAGTCTGAATAACAAATAATGTAAGTAATCATAATACCTCATCTCAGAGATATAGACCTATTAAATTGCATGATAAGATCTGACAGTGTATCAGTCATTTGGAGGACAAGCTTCAATTACAACAAGAGAGCCTAAGATACAGAATACCAAGACAAAACCTTTAGGAAATCATCTGAAATGCAAATCAAAGAATAACAGTAAAATGACAAATACAAAAACCATGATTTTTCTTCCAATATTACAAGATATAAAAATCTAAACATTATTTGTGAGTTATATTAAACTCAGATTTGAAACGAATAAGAAAATATTGCACATTAAAATACATAACAAAAATGGTTTTATTATCCAATTTATTAGTTCTATTACAATAAGACATTCATATTTAAAAAAAAAAATTTTTTTACATGCCAAATGACTGAAAAGAAATAACTCACCCATCATAATATAAAAGAGATATCTACACCTTTTTCAAAAGAAATATTCCAATTGAGATCACAAGAATCTAGTAATTTAATATAACCAAACTTGAGTAAGCAATTAATCTCATCATTTGAACAAACCAAATTTGTTTAATGCATCACAAAAATCATGTAATTGTTAAGTTAAAACATTTTTGAAAATAATTAAAATACACAACAAATACTATCACAACGTAACAAATTATTTTAATGATAATTATGTTGATACTACAGTAAAATGAGTTCTCCCTCAAAAGCATCTAATCAGTTGATGGGTGAACTACAGACAGAAATTACACAAGCACAGACACAGGAAAACAATGGTAAAATTGAAATGACTTACCTAAATCACATGAACTAAGGTCTAGAAAATAAAAAATAGATCTTCAAGAAATCTATTAAAAGAAATCTAATATTAAAACAAAATTTACTCAAATTTACTAGTGCCCAAGATACTTTTTTTTTTTTCTCTTTCAGATCATTATTTTTTACATTCTACAACTATTAAGAAAGCAAAATGAGTGGGGAAATATCCACCAATAATATTTGAACTCATTTTGTACCTTTAAGAGACTGCCTAACAGCAGATGCCTTGCCAAATTTGGCCATAAAAATAAATCAGCAAGGAAAGAAGCAAAGTTAAAATATATAAGAAAAATACATACACAAACTATTTAAAAAACTGGATAACACTTATTTTCTTTTAAGGAGTGGAAGAAGAAAAAAAATTAAATTAGTGGAAAATTTGAAGACAGTGTAAAATGTTAGAGCATGTTAAAATTCCAATTTTAAAGTAGTCAAAATTTAAATTTCAAATAAAACTATAGTTCTATTTGAAAATAGAATTTTCAAACTTGAAAACTCATGCAAGCATGAATAAAAAAAATAAATGCAAAAAGAAAAAAATGTGACAAGAAACATCAATCAAGTGCTCACCTTCCTCTTCGTCTGTATCTGTATTTGAACCCATTAATTCAAGCTCATCAAGGTCCTCATCAAGATCAACCATTTCCTAAAAAGAAAAATATCAAAATATTTAAAAATTAGTTTTGTCAACTTTATAAAAAAAAAATAAAATATATCTTTAAAGGAAACCTTTTACAAACAATAAATCCAGTGAGAATTTCAGCTGCTTATTCAGACTTTTCAGAACATTAATGATTCTGAAATTGATATTAAAGTGTTTTTTGTGAGTGTTAAATTTGCATTATCACATAAAATATTTAGAGAAATAAAATGTGTTCCCCTCCCCACACTAATCAAACTTATATAGATTACTACATTTACGTTATTCGGACTATTGGCCTCATCTTTGTTGCCATATTTATCACGTTTTGGCCATTGTACACTCCGGCCTTCTTCAGGTGATTGGAATGTTGAACTGAACCCTTTATTTTGCTCGCTGGGGTAGACTGTTCTAGTTCCATGTGCCATGTCTAATGGATGTCAGTTATATCCTGTTAATTCCCCTCTCAAAGTTCTCCACCACCTTAAACAGGTATTGAACTTGCACTCTTTGGGTCCTGTCACAACAACCCGATTCAGTAACCTACCTTAAGCGGCCCTTGCAGAGAGTGGGTGTGTGTATATATAACTTATTGGTAGCACAATTTTTTTTTTTTTTTTTTTTTTTTTAACAGACAACATAGATAACACTTAATTTGTTGAAAAGTCCTACAACTGTTAGGGGGGGGGAGTGCTTACCTCTCCAGCTGTATATTCTTCATCTGATGGAGCATCTCCTTCACTAATAATCTCCAGCTGCTGTATTAAATCATCAGTATCTTCATGGTGCCTAGCATCTCCATTTTCACAAATGTTCTCTTTGTTACTCCTATATTTAAAAATTAGCACAAATCTCAGAGCACAAGTCAAAAGTATTCTATAAATTACATTTCAGGTATTAGTTAAAGAATTCCCAGTTAGGTAGTTATTTAGATAAAATTAAATAATTTAAAGAATCACATGTGAAAAGTTCAAATTATAGAATTCAAAACCATTAGTAAAAATGTAAAGTTAAAGAGAATTTAGCAAAGTTGCAATCAAAATTTGATATTTATGGCAAAAACAGTAAAATAAAAAAAATGGCTAGACTTACTCTTGGCCATCTCCTCCTGTTCGAAATTTGATTTTCTTTTTCAATACTTTCAAGTCTTTATTAGCTTCTTTCAGCAGTTCATAATTGTCAATTTCTGGCATATCTGGCACAGAAGTAAATGATGAGGACATTGGGACATGTGACATCGGGCTTAAGGCAAGTCGTGACTGTGCACGAACTGCAGTTTGTTGAGCCACTTTGTATAAAGAGTCTGCTTCTGTCAATTTGGCACTAGAATAAAACAAGTTAGCAAATGAAGATGTAAATTGACTAAAATCTGAAAATGTTATAAATTATGAAGACAAAAATAAAGTTGATGTAAATTCAAGTCCCTTAACAAGTGGTTACAATTATTTACATTAATTTCCTCATTTGTTTCAAATTGACAGACACCTGAAGAAAGCCAGACAGTACAATAGTGTGATAGAAAATAACAAAATTCAGACAGAACAATAATTTGTACTTAAGCAAGCAAGTAACTTAAAATTGCTGTATTTTGTAAAATACAGCATTTTACAACATATCAAATTCTAAATTTTAAAAATCCAAAAGTCTTATAATTTAATGCCAAACCATTTTTGTTAGTAATTTCAATTTTGCAAATTTTACTTTTAAGTAGAGAGGAAAAAAAAATATATCAATTGGACAATAAATTAAAAAAAAAAAACATCAACAAAAAGTACATTTGCGTTACATAGATTTACTGATTTAATAAAACAAATTTAAGACATGTAAATAAAATTCATACATTATTATTAGATAAACAAATTCAAAAACATAAAAGCTAAATTTTGCTTATTAAAGAAAGAGCAGATTTCAAATTCATAGTAAAAAGATTATCACAGAGACAGAAACTCACAATAGAAACAAAACCAAAAGAGATAGAAAGAATTCTTCATAATAGGAGAAAATGCATTTATAACAAAGCAGCATGTAGCAATGTGCTGATGAATATCATAATGCAACTCACTCTGAGATATATATAAAATTTCAGGACAGCTGAAGTGCAAAAACTGTTTTATGATCCATTAAAATAGAGTTAATTTTAAACATTTTTACAAATGAGAAGTATAAACAAATATTATTAATGGACTAATTTCTTTAGAAAGTATTAAAAAAAAAAAAAAAAAAAAAAAAAAAAAAAAAAATGACCAGCTTACTTAAAAGTAATTCTCACAAAGATTTACCTACCGAAGTACTTCTGCATCTTTGATATAGCCTTGTATCATTGAGGTGATGTGTTCATTATTGAAAGTGTCTGAAAACAAAGGTTTCAATTTATTTGAACTTCAAATTTATGCAATTTGCTTTTAATAAAATGAAGGAATAAAAAAAAAAAAAAATTAAAAAATGGATCACATTAAATAACTTACACAAAAACATTACCATCAATATCTTTTGTAGTTATCACTAAACAGTGTCACTATAATATTGCTATTTTACAACAAAGAATTAAGAAAAATCATTTGCTATATGAAATGAGTTATGTAATTTCAGTTAATAATTCTCCAAGAAAAAAAAAAAAAAAAAAAAATTTTGATGCATAAGGATAGAATGTGTATATATATATATATATATATATATATAAAGTTTCTCAAAAGCATCAAGTTAATGTAGCTAATTTTCATTTGCATACAAAATGGAATTAATTAAAAAGGTTTTAAAAGTTGTAAGAATATTTACATTCTAATTTTGCCATTAAAGATTAGTTTATTCAAAAAATAAAGCAAAAAGAATTTATTACCACCGGTGTAATTCTGTTTACAAACAGCATTTTCAGTAATCAACTGTGTATTACGTTCTGTCAAACATTCCACAGTTTGACTCATAGCTTTGATTCGCTGCCTAAGTTTTTCATTTTCACTTTGTAACATATTGTTTTCATGGTATAAATCGTTGATTCCTTCTACTCCATCAGCATCTACCACACGTTTACCCTGAATAGACAAAGAAATTCTAAAATATTCAAATTATTCAAAATTTGCATATTTTATGCAAAGTTTTCATTTTAGTTCATCTTGAACAGTAATTAAAGCAGGAATATTGTAGATGGAGGTTAATTTCTTGATTAAAAAAAAAAAAAAAAAAAAAAAAAAAAACACAAACACACAACCAACCTTCTTCATCCACAATTTTTAAAACAAGAATATTTCACTTAGTGTGAAACTTTATATCCTGTCATAATGAAGCAAATCCAAAACTTATAAATAAAGCCATAACAAATTCAAAAATATTTCTCCTAATAAATGTATTTTTTTTCTTTTTTTAACATATTTGCAAATTATACATAACCAATGTAAAAATTAAGCTAAGAAGAATATCCTAATTATAAAAGAGTAATCAAAAATTAAATAGAAACTGAAGAGAAAAAAAAAATAACATACCGTTTTATATTCTAACAATTCCTTCTGCAAGAGAGAATTTTCCATTCGTAGTTGTGCTAATAATTTACTAGCTTTGTCTTGATTAGCAATAACAACATTCTGAATGTTCTTTGCTCTATTTGCATATTTAAGGGTATTCAAAGTTTCCATAAAATCTCTGTCTGATGGAGAAACACAAGCTATCATCAGTGTTCGGCTGTAAAAGAAAAAATATTTCTTATGTATTGCATGCATCCATGGATAATAAAAAAAAAAAAAAAAAAAAGTCATATATATCAAATGACCTTGCCTCTTGAATAAATGGGATTCAACGCCATGAAAGCAAACAATTCTGATACAGAAAAAGGAATGCTTATTGATCCAGATTGTGTATTGGGAAAAACTTGAAAGTCTAGTTAAAAATCTGAAAATTGCATGACTTCCTGCCCACAGATTATTCAACAGGCAAAATTACTATATTTAAATGAGTTTTTTTCCAAAATTTAGTTATAATCAGATGCTATGAGAAAACATACTAAAATCAATGTTTAGTTTCAATTACCTGTTTCCACCTAAGGAATCCTGCAGCAGTCTTGTTAATTTTGAGTCTCGGTAAGGCACATGGCAACCACGTTTAGTTTTGTCTCCAAGAGCAGATATCACATTACCAAGAGCAAGCTAGTGTGTAACAAAAAAAAAAAAAAAAAAAAAAAAAAAAAATTAAAATAAACCTTAAAGCAGTTAAACTTCCAAAACAAAAATTCAAATATGAAAGTTTATGAACAGAGGAAAAAAAAAAAAAAAAAAAAAAAATTTAGTATGAAAACAGTATATTTTCAACATAAAAACTCACCAGACCACAGTTTATTGAAATTCCCTCTTTTGCTCGATCACCTGTGGCTCCTGTGCGTTTAAGTCGTTCTGATCCAGCCAAGTCCACAAAATGAAATTTAGCAGTAAGGGTTTCAAATGTTGTCTGAGTGGAATCTTCCTCTTTTCCATCTTCAGCTGGTATCTAGAGGGTAATATTGTTTTTTAGAGGAAAAAAATTCACATTATCTTTCAAGTTCAACATCTTTCAAACACAATAAAAGAACAGCATAAGACAAGGTACACCTTGCAATTTTTGCTAATATCTGATAAATGTAAGACTACAAATATGCAATACTTAATAATAGACTTTATAATAAAATTATAGACATGTAAAATTTAAAAGTAAAATAAATAAAAGCCAGAATAAAAAACTCAAATGTAAAGTTGAATATTCTGTACATCTGAAATTCACTTGCTTCATAATGAATAATCCTTTTAGTACCAATGTGCAGAAATTAGCACAAGCCTGTATCAGCTAAGAATAGAACGATGAGAATACTCCAGAGGCTACATGACATCACTGAAAAGCAGGTATTACAACAGTATGTGGTGGGCAAAATGAAGACCAGTTGGTATTTTCAAAAGTGGTGGGGGTTAATTAGCAATGTTTAGTGTGTAACAGGTAAACATTAATGTCCTTTTGCACTGAAAATATTAAAATTTATTCAAGACTTCAGTGTTTCATTAGTTATCTAGAGCATTTCATTCCACCAATGCCATTAAAAAGTTTCAGCAGATGGAAGAAAGAAGATCAAAAGAAAGATCAAAAGAATTATGCAGCATGAAGGCATTTTCCCCCCCACTTTATGAAAAGAGCATAAAGTCTCAATTATGAGAGATAAAGATATTAATCTTTGCATTTTCAGCAACCAATTTTGTTTTTCTCAAATGTTTCATTTCCATTTATAATTTCAACTACTTGACAAAATCTTAGGAGGAAAACAAAACAGTCTCCAATCATTGTTACAAAGAACAATACTTTAGACAGGTTTTGTTAACAATTGTTATTACTTCACGTGGAACTAGAACAGTCTACCCCGGTGAGCGAAATAAAGGGTTCAGTTCGACATTCCAACCACCTGAAGAAGGCCGGAGCGTACAACGGCCAAAACGCTGTGATAAATATGGCGACAAAGATGAGAACAATAGTCCGAATAATGTAAATAATGTACATAATACCTCATCTCAGAAATATAGACAGACTGTTATTACTTCTATTTATTAATATCTTTTAAATAGATTAAAGTTGTATGAATTACTTTTATTTCTGTACTACAAATGTATATAGGCTTATAAATTATGTAAAGCTTACATCAGCAACCACTCTGTCCTGTCGAATATGAAGAGTGAAAATAGCATGAGACCGGGAGGACTGCACATTCATCTTAGTACTTGCAGTTGCCCGAGATAATGCACCACCTTTCAGGAGCTGTATAGTCTGTAAAATGCAACATTATATATTCTATCAAATTATGTAAATCTAGTCTATTTCATAGTTATAAAAATATATTGGCAGAGTTACAATTTATTCTCAACTTTATATAAATATTAAAATTTTAAATTAACAGAATATAAGGAATAAGAAATTTCATAATCAGCATCAATTCAATATAAAATTATCCAATTAATCAGTTAAAAACTGTCAGTGACAGTTGTTTAAGAACAATATAAAAATACCAATAGTTATACCTTTTGGAGAATTTTTAAATATTTAAAAATATCAGGTGAAATTAAAACTGCATGACATTCAGATATGAAACAAGAATGAATGTCATTTCATTGTTATTTTAGCAAATACTTGAAGACAAAATGCAAAGAAAAGTAACATGACAAAAATATTAAAGTAGTTAAAATTAAAAAATTAAGCTTACCGCAGAAAAGGAATCAACAGGGCGTGTATTCACTCCAACAACATAAATGGCCCCAGATGCATCTTCATGAACCTTGATATGAGATTTCCTATTCTGAAAAATTAAAGTTATTAGTTAAAAAATATAAAATTTTACTACTATATTTAATATGTGAATTAATTTTAAATGTCACAAAATCAATTAAACATTCTTTACTTCATTATTAATGTTATTTAAACTAACTTCAAACCTACCTATAAATGCAAATGTAAGCAATTCAAAATAAATCTTAACATTGAAGCATGTGAATAACAGCACAGTAGTTTGCCCCAGTGATCTCCCATTAATCATTTTTTTTAATTATGACCTTGATACCAATACTATCATTCATAGTTTTGTCTAAAAAGCTTCGAACTCAGTAACAAAATTATAAAATGCGGTTTTCTTTAAAAAGATTTAAAGAGATTTTTGTTAGGTGAAGCCAACTTCTAATACAAAATAACTGTAATAATAATTAAGGAGTTATTTGTTAATAGCTTACAAAAGTATACAAGCTATTATTAACTACATGTATATAATTTTGCAAAAATTAATACTTACTCTGGTTT
Organism: Acanthosepion pharaonis; assembly: GCA_903632075.3. Taxonomy (NCBI): domain Eukaryota; kingdom Metazoa; phylum Mollusca; class Cephalopoda; order Sepiida; family Sepiidae; genus Acanthosepion; species Acanthosepion pharaonis. The sequence goes on along the minus strand of CAHIKZ030000867.1, from coordinate 345,199 downwards.
CTGGGTCCTTAGAAGGATCAAGCAGATCTAGGATCTCTTCATTGTACAGCTTTACAAAAATAAAAAAAATTGAAAATCAGTTAAAATGTGTATGAAATAACTGGGGAAATAAGAAATGTGATATTCATGAGATACTACATTACAATATTCAATATTTTTAGTGTTTTTCATTGTACATGAAACAGTTCAAGTTGACAGTCACTAAGATATTTCAATAAATAACCAGTAACAGCTAGCTTACCACGTTCTTTTTCGAGCACAAGAAGCCTAGGTAAGGTGCATGGAAGACCTGTCTTGCCAAAGCAGCAAGTTCCCCCTCCCAGCCTCCCTACTGGTAGCCAAAGGAACAGAGAAGCAGTGAGTTTGGTTGCATGTTGCAAGAAAAATACTTTCTCAACACACTGAAATACTTGACAGAGTTCAAGTCATATTTTCTGTCAGAGTTTGATCCTCAAGTCTCTTCCTTTATAAGGATACCCACAAAATAGCAGGGTGGTACTATACTCTGCATACTATGCCATTTAAGGTCTTATTAAAAGAAGACCTGTCAAAAAAAAAAAAAAAAAAAAAAAAAAAAAAAAGAAACGAGATATATAAAAACCAAATGAAAACTACAGATTTAAATCTAAACACTGAACTATTATCAATTTGTCCAAATATTAAAATACTTTTATGCAGAATTTATGTGAGAAGAGGGTAATGCTAACAATTATTACTAAAATAATTAATATGCTAAATTTAGGTTCACATTCAATATAACAAGGAATTATTTGTAATGAAATTCAAGATTGATTACTGATTAAAACACCTATATTTTGTCTGTTTTTTTTATAATTTTCTTTCTCATTTTATATACATAAAAATAATGTTATGTATATAATGACCAAATAGTAAAAATTGGAAAATTAAAGTAACCTCCCATGAGAAAATAAAATGACTAATTCAAACTTGTTTATTCCTCTTGAAAAGTATATGTTAAAAGAAGGGGCAATTCTATTTTTTTGTCCTTAGCATCAATAAATTTCTTATCTTGCTTGCACCTATTATTTTTAAAAGGTTTTGGTTTTTTTTGTTTTGTTTTTTTTATTTCAAAATCAGATGGTTCAATGATTTAAACTATTCATTTTTCCAGAAATCCATATCATCAAATGCAATAGATCAGTTAACACAAGAGATGAATTACATCCTTTCCACACCACCTCCCAAACATATATTCATTATCCAATAATTCCAGCTTTTCACTGGCACTAGCTATCATTAAATTGATCAGTCATTACCTAGTAGCAAACAACCAACTTTCAGTGTTGTAAAAAGTTTTCCTTAAATACTTTAGATTACTTAAAGTTTCTAAACTAAATTGAATTGATTTTCTGTTGGTTTATAGTTCATTATGCAAAGAATATTTATTCAGTTTAAATCATTTTGTTAAGTCTGGATAGATGAGTTGTCAGTTACTGGGAGATTTTATTCCACCCATTATCTCTAAGAAACCATCCATTAGACAATTAACTAGTTATTCTAACTTCCTATTTTACCATTTTTTCTCAAATTAAACCTGTGAAAATAATCATTCTATCAAGTAGAAAAAAAAAAAAAAAAAAAAATTATGTGTCTTGCTTCAAATCCATAAACTATCAAAAGCTTTGTTATGTTACCTTACCAACTGTGAGAAAGTGAAGGGAGATTAGGCAAATAAAATTTTGTGTCATTTATCAGCAACCCCTGAAGTTCATTATGTGAAAATACTCCAGTGATTGATGGCTTAGAAATACCACTTTGTGATAGATTTATTAATCTTGACCAGTGTGTAACTTCAAAGTTAATGGCTATGATTTTGTTCAACATCTTAGCTGGTTTCCCCAGCTGGAAGAATTAACTTTCAGTTTCTATTTTAATTTAAAAATCTATCCCTACTCATTTTTGTTATTTTTCACATTAAGGGAATCTTAAGAAAAAGAAGAATCCTATAAACTCAACTAATTTAACCCATTTTTGCATGTTTATGTACATATGGACAAGATGTCTTTGAAAGCTTTTTCTCACTTCCAATTAATCTTTTTTTTTTTTTATTCCCCCTCTTTTTAAAAATAAAAAAAAAAAAAATAGAGTTCACCCCAAGCAAGAAAGTAAAGCCACTGAGACAAGGGGTTACTGGATGTGGAAGAGCAACATTGCTAAGGAGCAAAAACAGAGGAAGAGTAATCAAGACAGTAGATAGCGACTGCATTTAGATTTTTGCAAATTAAAGTTGTCTGGAAAGCATAGAAGGAACTTTCACAATCGAGAAGTGTGAGAAAAGAAACTGTTAGTATAAAATTTACAGTTACATCTAGCCAGCTCAACTGTAAGTTGGTGAGAACTCATTGCCAGTCTAGTACTGTGCTTAAATTTAAAAAAGTCTTGGTACCATAGCAAAGAGTTCATCAAAACAATTACCATGAAAGTACTTACATAAAAGGCAAATGGAGGCAACCTTATGGCAGTGAGAAAGTGACTAAAGCTGACACCAGATCAGGGCCAATAATACTGCTGATTCTTTAGATTTTATCAAGGAGCTCTAGATAAATAGCAGGAGCACAGAACTATATATGGCAGCAATATTCTAAACATGGAAAATGGTAGACTTATAGATATGAAAGACACTGGAGAAAAAAATCATCTAGCACAACACAGTGAACTAACCTTCCTAGCAGCCAACCTAGCAATGGATTCAATATAATCTTTCCACTTCATGTCAGCAGAGAAGATTAGCCCAAGAAGGCACAGAGAGTCACTCTCTTGGAGGTCAGCATCAGCCATGCAGATGAAAAGCAGAGTGGGTTCTCTCAGATGATTAATAGAGAGCAATTTAGTTTTGGAGGTATTAAAATTAACAAGCCATCCTTTGCTCCAGTTAACAGACTGAAGGTCATTTTGGTTATCAGCTGCCATTTTGACCTTAAATTGATCAGACTTATAGAGACAGGAGTAAATGGTTATGTCATCAGCATAGATACCAAGTTGAGAGCTGATGCCATCAGGATGGTCATTAATGAAAATTAAGAACAAAGTAGGATCAAGGATGGAGCCCTCAGGGACACCTGCATTAATACAATAGGAATTGGAAGAGTGGCCATTCAGGATTACTTTCATTTCATAATGAAAGAATGTTGGATTAGTTGAAAAATTTGTCCAGAGACACCATAACTTCAGCTTGTGTAAAAGACCTGCATGCTAAACTATCAAAAGCTTTCAAGATGCCCAAAGCTACAGCCTGGGCTTCACCTTTCTTATATAGAGCATGATAGATTTTCCACAATTATCATCAGTACATCAGCAGTTGACCTAGAGAAATAAAATAGGTCCTATAGCGGAAGAGGTTGCTGTAGGCTATAGCGGAAGAGGTTGCTGTAGGCTATAGCGGAAGAGGTTGCTGTAGGCTATAGCGGAAGAGGTTGCTGTAGGCTATAGCGGAATCACAATTAGCATGTTGAATAGAATGCATCACAGAGTGAATACAGTACTCTAGATTTCTTCAGACTGTTGCTGTTATAGAAATTACTATCCTTAATCCCAAACCAGCTAACTGCATATCTTTCAATAATGAAGAGATGGAGAAGTTTGTCATGCAGTTCTAGTGGATATGCATCTCTGGTCCATATAAACATTAATTTGCTACAGTTAATAATCTTGCATTATTTAGTGGTTCAATGTTCCAGGCAGCAAATCTAGAGTTAATTTCACATCTGGAAATTCTGATATTTAACATATTCTAAGCTCATCAATTGTCCTCACAGTATGTTCCATATCATACATGGAGTCATTGACAAATTCTATTTGAGAAATCTTTAGGAAATCTAGTGGACTTATTAAAGCAGTCAGGCTTTTTAATGTACCAGCAAAGAAAAAAAAGTTCTAAGAAGTCCTGATGTAGTAAGCAGCCAATTGAATCAATATGTAGAATATATACTAAAGTTAATCCATTTACTAAATGACAACACTGTATCATAAAACAGCCTATAAAATAGATACAATCTGGAAGTCACTTTTCTACAAATATAACTGCCAGTAACCAAGAAAATATTTAAAAGGAAAAAAAAAAAAAAAAAAAAAAAAAAAAAGCTATGAAAATTCTCCATACACAATACAGATCAGTAACCATGAATTTATTTCATTTTTATAAATATATCAAATGATAAAAAGCCTAAAGAATCAAACAAGTAGTAAATCCTTGAAAGCTGAGAATATTTCATATGGATAGAAAAAAAATATGCATGTTGGAATAGAAATATTTAAAGTATGAATTATTTTATAGAAGTGTTTCCACATTGCACCTTAAAGAGATAAGGATATAATTTGAAAATGGAAGCAAATGCGATACCTTCAAAATAGCATTTAGTGAAAAGTTATAAAAAAAAAAAAAAAAAAAAAAAAATACCTATTTCAGTAATAATCAAATAAGTTTTGTACATAATTTCTACACTTCAAAATAATAGCCCAAATATTTTTTAAATCCTCAGATTATTTAAATACAGCACATTTCAAAAGGATTTATACCTTTGAGAGCCTCAGATATTTATGTGAACATTATCATTTCATGAGAAACGTCAAATTAAATAGAACCAATATTAGCACAATTATTAAAATATTTGCAATCTGAAAACATTATGTTAACAGCAATATCAGATGATTTCATTGTGGTAAGTATTACAAATCTGTCAATTGACAGGTGGCCCAATATGAAGAAATGATGCAGAGGAATTCCTATGAATGAACACTATCCAATAAATCAATATGAGGAATAAAGAACAACAGACTGACCTTACGCATTCTCTAACACTGAAGCTACAGCAACTGCTATGAGTACAGACTGACTTTCCTTAACATGATGGAATTTTGTACAAGTCCAAGTATTTAATACTATTAACAGAAAAAATAAATCTATCACAATACTGCAATACTGATTAATTCAGGAATATTTTACAATTTTTACATCATAAATAGATAATGAGACAATAGCTAATCCAATCTTTAGCCAAACAAAGAAGTCCTTCCACCACCCCAAATTCTGATAATTGGGCATATGATCAGATTTTAAAAAATGGGTCAGGCTAATAACTTTTCAGCACCACCACAGTGTGTGTGTGTGTATATATATATATATATATAAAAAAAAAACACACACAATAACAGATGACACAAGTCAATGTTTTTCACAATATAACTGAAATTAACAGTGTCTGAAATTTTCATAATATACTTATGACAAATATACCATGACATGAGGATTCCAGTTTATATCCGAGATATTTGCAATAATTTATTTGGTGCTGTAATGTTTTATTATTCAGTCCAATATGCACCGATAATAGCTATTTTATAGTAATTTGGACATTCACTCATAGTTAAAACATTTCAAAATGATTTATACCTTTGAGTGAATGTACAAATTACTATAAAATAGCCATTATCGGTGCATATTGGGCTGCATAATAAAATATTACAGCACCAAATAAATGGAGTGATGGGAACGATATTGTAAATGGTCAAAAGGTTAAACAGAGTTCACAGGACAATCAAAAATGAAACTGAAAACACTTGAAAGATCAAGACAAAAACTGATATTAATAAAGTTGCTAAAATATTTGAGAAAATTAAAAGGGTAATAAGCAAAAAAGTGAATTCACTTTTAAATTGGTGGTGCAAATGTAAGAAGAGAGAAGATATATAGATTATTAAGCCAAAGTAACATCTAAGTAAAGCAGTAAAATTATAGGTCCCTTGAAAGTAGATTAATATGTCAAAATAATTGCAAAAATTATTTCAAGTTCTTGAGCAATATATCTTTTTGAATGGTACAGGTTAAAACCAAGAAACCTTTAAGCTAAAGAGTATGGCTATAAAAGACACTGCTTCTTGCTTCTTCACCACCTTCAAAAGGTAACTACTGTCCACCTTGCCCACCCCCACCAAATTTCAACAAATTAATGGCCAGCAACCTCTTCAGATATTAATCCTAACAAACTTGCTGAATCATTAAAAGATGTATATGATAATGAAAAAAATATTCAAAGCCTCTAGTAAACATGTTAATTAAAACAGTAAAAAAATGTAATAGCTTAAAAATTAATGAAGAAATGAATGTCAATAACAATCACCAGACTCCCCCCCACAACCCTGGTATATTAACATGCCAAATGAAATTGTTCAGATATATAGGATATTGTGTTAATTCAAATTTGTTTCTATAGTATGTGTAAAAAATTATATTGGACTTTGCATGATACAAGCTGGCACCCCCACCAAAATAGCTATTTTTTTTTTTTTTTTTTTTTTTTTTTAATAAGGATAGATTTAACCTGAAAATCACATTTGTAAAATCTATTCAGAAATTGTTAAACATTTATTGGTTAATAGTTTTTGTGGGAAAATATATAATTTAATACACAAATACAATTCTAAAGTGAAAATAAGTTACTTTACTAGTGGTATGCCTGTCATATTATAAAATGCAGAGTGTGTGTGTGTGTGTGTGTGTGTATGTTTATATATTGGATCGGATATCCTACATTTTTCAACTGATTTCAACAAAACTTCACAGGACTACATAAAATTACCTTGTGGTGGTTCTGACAGCGCCAAAAATTGAAAAAAAAAAACAATTGTTTTTGTAAGAAATCAATTTGAAAACCCGATAAAACACAATTCTGTTGCCAGAATGAAAGGGGGACAACTCATATCGAGTTATACTTATTATAAAACCCAGGTTGTTTGTGTGTGTATGTGTTCGTTTATATATGGGATCGAATTTCTTACATTTTTCAACCGATTTCAACAAAACATCACTTTTTCTTGGCAGGTAGTGTTTCTTATTGTCTTGCACACTTTTTTCTTTATTTTTACATTCAGAATGCTTTAAAAATTCCATTTACAAGACAATTGTTTATAATAAAATTCTATTCAATCGATAGACTCATAACGATTGAAAACAATGTTTTTGTTTGAGTTTGGGTTTGACCAATTCGTAACCCCCCCCAAAAAAAAAACTAATTAAGACATGCGTGTCCGTCAACCTTAAACAATAATCTTTGTCAATTTTATTTTTCAGTCTTTATGATGGTCGATACTTGATCTATCTCTTACTGTTACATCCCCGGGCAACGCCGGGCTCTACTGCTAGTTATAAATAGGATAAAGAATATGAAAAATACAATGACAATAGCAGTTGTTGAAAACTAACAGGACTATATGATCTTAAATGAAAAATAGTTTCTTTAATTGCTATGCAAGATATACTAGCAAGTTGTGTCACATGAACTGATGTTGAATAATTTAATAATATTTTACAATATCAAAGTATAAAACTAACAAATCAGAACAGACCGAGAACAGAAAAGGAGTAAAACACTTAACAGTATATAAAAATTACAGAAATTCAGAAGTATTCAGTGGTTTTTTTTTGCCTTCATTTTTTACTGTAAATATGTGGTTTAATGTTTGGTATACTTATACAAAATAATAGTTTTATATAAGACCATTAATTGTTATATCAACAATGGACCACAAAATAAAAAAATAAATAAAGTTCAGGATTTAAAATAAATGTGTGAAAACTAAATCACTTCTTGCCATGTTCATTGAGTAAATGTCAATTTAGCATGTATATTATTTTTTGTTTTATAAAATTAATTTTACCCCAAAGGCAAAAATTCAGCCTATCTACCTCATAATTTACAGTTAACAGAACTACTTAATTTGCTTCAGATCATTTAACAATGTAAAACTAAATTTGACAAAAAAAAAAAAAAAAAAAAAAAAAAAAATAGATCACATGCGAACTTAATATCATGTAGTGTATGCCTTACTTGGTATCTGGTGGAAATTCCATAATTTTATATATATATATATATATATATATATATATATATATATATATATATGAAAAGCGTCTATTTCTTCATATTACAAAGTTATATTTACATATTCTTCACTCACAAAATCTGCCTGCATGAAAAGCATTATCTAGTAATATACTGGTAGATTTTTTAGGCATATACAATTATACATGTACATACACATTCTTAATATACACATCAAATGTCCAACAATTCAGTCAGTCAAGCCTATTTTTGCAGGATGTGAATCTAATAAGCTAAGGATCAGAGTAGCAAATTTATGTTATTTTCCTGATCAAAGTTTGTCCAACAACAAAAGAATTCAAGTGGTAAACAAATTTCTTTTTCAGAGAACACAAGTCAGTTGTTTATTCTTTCCTATTTTTTTTTTAACTTAGCATTCTGCATTCTTCAAAAGTAATACTTTTCCTTTCGTGCATTGTTTCAAGGGCTTCTCAGTTGCTGTAGCCTCATTGTCAAAGTCATTTTATGTTACTATAGCCAGACAACTTCAAAATTTAAATGCATTCTCTTTTAGCAGAGTTGGCTACAGTGGCAGGACAAACATTTTACTCAGCAAAGTTGCTTACTAAAAAAAAAAAAAAAAATAAAAAATAAATTATTTTGTTACTTACCTCCATAAATTGAACAGTAACCTTGAATGTTGGAGGAGGCACATTATCATGTGCTGCCTTTTCCTTTCGCTTTTCTATTCCTTCAAATAAATGCTGAATGGCCCGAGGTATGATACCTACTTCATAAGGGTCAACATCAACATCAAATCCTGTACCCATCGTGTATGTTTTGCCAGAACCAGTCTATAAAACATCAAGGAAACAAAAAGACGAATGATCAGTAGGATCTGGAAATACTGCTTAAGCTAAATTTAAGATTTTATTATAAAAAAACTTTGACAAAACAACTATCAGCAAGTATGGATTCTTGCTCAGGTAAAATTTAGAATTAAATGCTATCTCTTAGAATGATGACAGAGAAATTTCTAAATAAAATTATTTCAAGATCTTTTTAACATCAAGAGGTTCACTATGAATAAAGTCAAGAGCACAAGTGGTAAACTGCATAAGGAGTAGATGAAAAAGTAAAAAGGAATTATCTTTATACAAAAATCATCATTGTTCTCATTTCTGGTTTTGTTCTGCTCAGAGTTTGTTCATTCAATTTTTTTTTTTATTAATAATAATTATAATAATAATTATAATAATAATTATAATAATAATAATTTTCTTACATAGTTCTTTAAGCTGATTGTTTATTTACACCAGGTTTCTTTCACAATGCTAAGAATATTGAACTATTTCAACATTTTGGTATCTTTTCATTATTGCACCTTTCATTTATAAGTCATCGAAGGCTATCAACATCTTGATTAAAATATCATCTGGCCCTGTTTTGCCATGGAACAATTCTCTGTACTTAATCTACTGTTGCAGTATCTCTTTGTTTTCCCCTCCATAATGATCATGTCATCTTCAGATTTTATACATCCTTAAGAGGATTTTTTATCCTATTTCTTTGTACAGTTTTTTTTCCCTTCAATCTCTGCACATTTTCTGTTCAGCCATTCCTCTTTAGCCTGCTCTCACTTATCAACATTTTGTTTAGTTTCATCTGCTATCTCTCCTTTATCAGACCAAGAATTTCACTCACAACCCACTTTTTCTCAAAGGACTTCATAAGCTTGTTTGAAAATGGAGTCACCATGGAGTTTTTGATATTGAAATTTAGTCATTACTTTGAGTTTCTTTAAATTATTATTGCACTCAACACTTGGGTAGATTTTAAAGAATCAAATTAAAAAAATGATAGAAGATACTAAATTTAATTGTCATGACAAAGTCTTAACTAGAATATTTATTTTAATACCTTTTAAAATAAAAATATTAATCCTAATTTAAAAAAATAATAAAAACAAGATGTTAAAATAAAATTTGATCGATATGTCCATATATATCCAAGAAAAAATTTTTTTTATTTGAGATCTAATCTTTTGGAAAAGAATTAAAAATTACTATGCTGTATGAAAATGGAAAAAATAGTGGAGAAATCTGGAGTTAAACATAAGTGTGGCTTTCTTAGTTTTAAACCCAAACTGATCTTGCATGATAAAAACTTTCACATCAAGAATATTATCCTTTGTAAAACATTTACCATAAAATGCACACACAAATGCAGGCAATCCAATGAACCCATAGACACAGAATATTTAAGAGGATGTTTTAATTATCAATATTTTTCTCAACACCTATTTCAGTGGTTAATATTAATCACTGAATATTATCCAGTAATCAAAATTTAGCTAATCATTTCTTTGGTTACAAGTTTATTGATCTATTCATTCACGAGAATTGTAAAAGCTTTTTACAGGCTATACTTTAGAAACCTTGAACTGCATACACTTAAATGTTTTACAATATTAACATACTGTCAAATACTTCAGCTTAGAAGAGATTAAGATTCAAATTACAATTTCATTTTAATGAGTTCAAATACAAAAAGTCAACCTTGACAGGAGTAATTAGAAAATAGATTGAAATCAGATGGTTTTGTTTGTTCATTAATAAAGTAAATTAAATCATTTGTTATGAATTAAGAAAAAAAATATTCTTTTAAAAATTGAGAAAATTTTAATATGCAAAACTGTAGATACTAGTATAATAGTGTTGTTTTTACTAACTCACAATCTGAAAATCAAAAGATGAAACTGATATTTATATCAATTGTTCAGAGTACATATAAAAATAAAGTGGAAAAGAAAATTTAAAAACTTATGGCGTTTGTATCTAAATAAAACTTACCTGTCCATAAGCAAAAACTGTAGCATTGTAACCATCAAAACATCTGCAAAAATATTAAAATCAGATATTTACAAACAAATTCTACAAGAAAAATAATTATATACACTAAAATTGTGAAATGTATGAATGCTAACAAATATTTTATTCATGAACCCACGAGTTTCTCTTATAATTACTGAAAGTTGTATAAAAAAATAAAAAATATATATATATATATATATATATATATATATATATATATAGCTCATTAACATTACATGTGGAACTATGAATTTAAAATTCACAACTTGTATAAAACTAGTTTCTAGTAATAATTAAATTTTGCTGTTTTGATTTTAACATGTTTAGCTGGATACTTCACTATATGATACAAAAAATTTAAAAGAATGAATTTTAGTAATTTAGCTCTAATATTTGTAAATAGAAGTAAAAGCTAAAACTAGGTTTAGATCAATGATAAAAATAAACAATTTAAGCAATCTGAAGTATTGAAAATTTGGAACAATATTAACAGAATTCAGTTCATTAATAAAAAAGAAAAAAATTCCCTAGCTTTGATGTTAATGTAAACAGCAATCATCTTATTCATATGAAGTCATTATTCCTTGTAGCAGTTACCAACAATATGGTAATATTAAAATTAATTTTATGAGAAGTGACTTATACCAATTTTCCTTCGAATGCATTAAAGTTTAAAAAGGTGCAAAAGCCTCATGCCTTACTTTTAACCTGCTGAGAGAGAGAGAGAGAGAGACTTATTCAATGCCTTCATTCTTCTGAAGATCATTGTTGATAAGCAATAAAGTATCTGTAAAGTATAAACACTTATAGAAAGTAAGCTAAGAGTTTAAATACATTTGAAAATCAGTCTCAGCTGACAGAAAACTAATATTTTTTATTCATTAGCAACACAATTAACACTTACTAAACGGTTTTATACTTTCAATTAAAACTGAGTAATGTTCATTTTCTACAAAAAAATCTGTTTTGATATAAGATTTATGCATTCCAGAAGTTATACACCTAAATAAAAAATAAAAAAAATCCTGCAAATTTATGATGCTTTTTTTCCAAAACAAGAAATTCAGAATGTTAACATTTAAGCTGCTTATGATCAATATTTGTAAGCATTGAAAACTATTTCAAATTTAAGTGAAGAATTTGAGTAAGAGTAATATACTCACCCTTCAACAAGCATTTTTACACATGAATTATAGATAGTATCCTGCAGCGTGTCCCTATCAAAGACATGATCAAAGGTGAAGGCCTTGTCCTTTCCGAGCACTACTTGAGGTTCCTCTGGAATCACCTCAGTACAAATTTGACACATATCAACTTTTTCCCTTCCATTTTGAGGACGAATTCTATTAAGAAAAAAAAATATACCAATATAAATACTTCAACAAGGAAATATTGCATTTTTAAATATAAAATTTTTTTTAAATTGTCTGGTCCAAGTGAACTTTATAAAATTCAAGATAAGACTATCATTGATATAACTTTCTGATGAGAAAAATTTTTGCAAAGTTTCAATATCTAAGTATTATCTTAAGTAAAAAATATTTTTCAATATCCTCCATTTAAAAAAACAAACTACTCACAGTGCTAAGAAAAAATTTGAATAATTGAAAAAAAAAAAAAAAAAAAAAAAAATTTTTATAAGCCTGCTTCCATTCTAATATGAAGCTACACAAACTTAAGGAAAAAAAAAAAAAAAAAAAAAAAATATTTGGTGTAATATTAAAAAAACATGATCTAACCATTTTAGAACTCCTTTCAGAATTTACAAACTAAATTCTTTGTGGAATATATATTCATTTGTTTATCTAAAACCTAAAGCCAATTAGGACATGATTCAAGTATTGCAGGCAAAAAAAAAAAAAAAAAAAAAAAAAAAATATTGATTTAATGCCTAGAGAAAAATCAATGATTTGATTTCTAGAACTGCAGAAGATATCACCACTAGCAGCCTGACTATACAACCCTTTCTTGGTGAGCTGATACTAAAGACAAAATAGTAAAGGAATCATTTTGATCAATACCCAGTGCAGAATCCAATATCTTTTGCCAACAAATAATCAGATATGTATGGAAGAAATGGCTACTTTGTTTGGATACAATTAAAATTCTGCAATATCATTACAGGAAAAAAAAAAAAAAAAAAAAAAAAAGTTAACAGTAAATGATTTAAAGATAATCCTGAAGTAAATGCTTGTAGTTTACAGAAAGAACAAATTTATAAACAAAACAAAAAGAAAAGAGAAAGACAGCATGACATTTAATAAAATTGAAATTTCATAAACCTGCCTGAAATCTTTATCCCACCATGCAAATATGTTATCTTAACACATCTATTTGAATAGATATTCAAAATTCATTATTGTTTTCATTACAATCTAGCATAAGCCAAAACAATTAGTAGGAATTAATTTAATATTTTTTTAAATTATAAACTTGATAATATTAAGACATTATGACTGTGATACATGATGTCTACATCGCAAAGTATCTAATTTTCTTCCAAAAAGCATTTGTCAGCAACTCTCAGTCTTATGCCAATTTAAGGTTCAGACTAAAATTATCTGATAGGAAAAAAAAAAATTCCTGATAACTTAAAGGAAATCAAATGAAAGCAAAAAGAAAAACTTTAAACAAGTTATTCAGTTATACAGCACAGCTTTCTATTTGTACAAGATTTTTTATAATCATGAAAGAACTTCATGAAACTAGTATTATATACAATCATTGAAAACACAAGATTTACAAAAACAAAAAAAAAAAAAAAACAAAATTATCTAATATTGTAAGAATGCTAAATTTTTTTTTTTTTTAATCATTTCACACCAAGAAAGGTGAGAATGCCACTAGTATACAAGAGGTTACAGAGAATGAAGAAGAGAGGAAAGACTGAATATAGTCTAGGGGGCAAGGAAATGATAAAAGCTGAATGGGGTTCAAGAAGATACAAGATGCTGACACTGCATTTAAATTTTTGACAGTTATCTGGAAAGCAAGGAAACAGAAGGGAGTTCCACAGGTGGGAAGTGTGAGAAAAACTGGAGTAGAAGTGGCTGTTACATTTACCTAATTCAACATGCCTATCTATTAGCACACTTAAACACATGTAGTCTAGGCACCAGGCTAAAAAAGCTCAACAGAGCAGTTGCCATGAAAATATTTGTAGAAAAAAAAAAAAAAAAAAAAAAACAGATGGAAGCTACATCATGTCATTAAGACAGTTGCTGAAGTCAAGATGCCAAGTCAGGATCAATTACATTGCAGATCTTTCTTTGGCTTTTGTCAAGGACCTTGAGATGAGTAGCAGGAGCACCTAACCAGATATGGCAACAATATTCAATACATGGATGAATGGTAAATTTGAAGGATGAATGGTAAATTTGAAAGATGAACTGACAAGAAAAACCTGGCATGACAGTGACCCAATTTTCCTTGCAGTAGATGCAGCTATTGATTTGATGTAAGCATTCCACTTCAAGTCAGTTGAGAACATGAGATCAAACACACATCCAGTAATACTGCAGCCCTGGAGCTTATGTAGAAGACCAGCATGCCAAGCCCTGTCAAACATCTTCAAGATATCTAGACCCACAGCTTGAGCTTCACCATTATTATAAAGAGCTTGATATACATATTCAGTGATGGCCATTAGCATATCAGCAGTAGATCTGGCAAAACAGAAGTCATATTGTTTGTCAGAGAGTAGGGTGCAAGAGGCAAGATATTTAAGCATGTCAGTATCGATTAAAGTCTAATACTTTTCCAAAAGGCAGTAGAAGACAAAGAGGACAATAGTTAGGTGTCAGAAGGTTCTCCAGAGTTCTTAAGAACAGGTACTACAGAGGAGGACTTCCAACAAGCAGGGAGCAGCAAGGCAATAGTTGTAGAGTTTGGAGAGAACTGGAGCCAGCTTAGGAGCTTTAGGATGATGGCTGGGATCACATCACCTCCTCTTGCCTTATGAGAGTCTAATTTAGAAATAACTAGCAGTAAAGCCCAGCATTGCCCGGGGATGTAACAGTAAGAGATAGATCAAGTATCGACCATCATAAAGACTGAAAAATAAAATTGACAAAGATTATTGTTTAAGGCTGACGGACACGCATGTCTTAGTTTTTTGTTGGTTTTTTTTTTTTTTTTGCAAATTGGTCAAACCCAAACTCAAAACAAAAAACATTGTTTTCAATCGTTATGAGTCTATCGATTGAATAGAATTTTATTATAAACAATTGTCTTGTAAATGGAATTTTAAAAGCATTCTGAATGTAAAAATAAAAAAAAAAAGTGTGCAAGACAATAAGAAACACTACCTGCCAAAAAAAAAAAAAAAAAAAAAAAAAAAATTTGTTGAAATCAGTTGAAAAATGTAGGAAATCCAATTCCATATGTAAACGAACACAAACAACCTGGGTTTTATAATAAGTAAAACTCGATATGAGTTGCCCCCTTTCATTCTCGTGATGCCTCTTTAATCATGTTTTCAAATTGATTTTGTGCAAAAACAATTATGTTTTTCCCATTTTTGGCACTGTCAGAACCACCGCAAGGTAATTTTACGTAGTCCTGTGAAGTTTTGTTGAAATCGGTTGAAAAATGTAGGAAATCCGATCCAATATATAAACGTAGACAGACACACACACAACCTGGGCTTTATAATAAGTATGATGTCTGGGATCTGTGGCAGGGGGTTATGCACATATCACTCAGTAGAATCCCTGTTCAAGGAGGGAAATCGGGTGTGGTACTCCAATTGAGTTGTGTGTCGAAAAGAATTTCCAAGCAAATCATTCATATTTATCTGCTGTAGATGTCAGAACTTTGAATTGATTGAATAGAGGAGGAATGTAGGATTTACTGTTTGAACAGTAAATCCTACATCCCTCTATTCAACACTTGCAGAGCCACCAATAATCTCTAGGACCAAACTTGAGAGATGCTATATGTGGTTTCATTTTATCAGCAAACAGTAACTTCACTTCTTTCAGGAAGGGAACTGGCACAGACTGTTGATCAGAGCAGTCTCAAGACACTATACAAGAGTTCAGGCTCCTAACTACCAGTCAAGAACAGCAACCAGAAAAATGCCAACCAGTACACTCAATATGAAGAGACATTTCCACCATCTTCACATATCACAAAAATTTCATTACAGAACTACTATTAAGGCCTAAGCAAAGGAAAAGAATCTCTTCCTAAACAGGAAACAAGGTATGAGCCTGTACTCCTGTTCAAGAGCAGTGGGAGGAGTATGGACCAAGCAATAAGAAAGTCTATCCATTCCAGTCATGGTTCTGATTATGATTTCCATTTATTTTGATAAATGAACATTCAGATAATGAATTTGGAGTCAATCAACGGCTATAGAACTTTTGGCCATGTTTAACTGACATTCTAGTATATAAGAAGGGAAAGGAGGCAATAGGAATGGGGTAACAAAATTGGTAAACGACACAATGTTCTTTGTAAAGTAGCTGGTTAGTGTAGCAGTGAGCTTGACACTATATAGAAAGAGTAGACCAACATTGTTTCAATGGTGCTTTGATACAATTATGGCAACTTTGAGGTGAATTTTTCTCATTTCCATGGTCAAAAGCATGCAACTATCTCAAACTTGGGACGGAAGACGATGGTCGGGGTGAAGGACTGCTTTACTTAATCAACCTAATTTTCTTTCAGCTTCTAGCAAAGGAATCAAAGTAAACATTTTGCAGAATTATACTTCTTGTAACTAAAAACTCAATAGAAAAGCATATTTCACCCAGTAACCAACTCTTTTAATCAATTTATTCATTATGAATAAAACTTATTTTTTGTGAATGAGAAAACACTAGATTGTATTCACTTATGTATTAAATCTAAGAATAAATGGGCTGAGATTAATTTTATTTTCAGATGTGAAGGAAAAAAAAAAAAAAAAAAAATCTAATTCAGTTTTAGCAATACTGAGAAATAAATTAGTATACAATTGATCTGAAATATTAAATAGTAATTTAAGATTATTTTATTGATATTAAATTCTGCATTCCTACCAGTTGTAATAACTGGTAATATTGTCAAAATTTTAAGGAGTTTTATAATTGGTTAGGTTCTCATGTACAAAATTTTCATTTTGAAATATATGATGAGGTCCAGAGGGGAAATTGTTTATGGAAAAAAAAGTTACAATTAAAAACTGTATGCATGCATGCATGCATGAAGAGATATGTTGAGATTTCAAAAGTAAATTTAAAAAGTTTCCACCATTAATTCCAAAGGATCAAAGAATCAATATTTGCAGATAATAGTTATACAGCATTATAATTTTGACAAAAACTAGCCTACAAATGACAGGAACATATGATTGCAGTAAGGATATTGACAACCAAAATTCCTGAAAGATCAGTAATCAAGAAACAAGTGTTTAGTAAGTAAACCAATAAATGATTTTTTTTTTTAAGAAAAGAAAAAAAAAAAAAAAACTTACCCAAAATCCCTAATTTAAAATGGAGATGTATTTTTTTTCTTTATTTCCCCTCAACATGTGTGATTTTCCTAATTTTATTATCCTTCACTTTTAAAGAATACTTGTTGCAATTATGCATTTTAAATTTTGATTTATTTAAAAATATTTGTCTATTTATTGTATTTGCAAGCTTACTGGTCATTTCAGTTACTGGCAAATCTGTTGAGCATCTTTTGCATACCTACATTAAAATATTTGTTGTGACAAGAGTAAATTAATTCTTGTTGAGGAGTTATTACAACTTTGTATAATTTAAAACTTACTAGTTAATAATGCAATATCAGATTCCTAAGCTCCATATCAAAATATACATATTTGAAGTTAATCCCTCACCTGGAACCCTAAAACCATCTCATTGTTCTTAATTTTATCTTATTTTAGTTTTCTGTCTATCTTATCTATATTTTCTTATATGCAACATATCTGCCTAAACACTAATTAATTTACTATTTATCTTTATAGTAGATAGGTACACCTGTTATCTGCTTCACACTCCTCCCTGATCTTTTGAACAGAAGTAGAGGTTTATCCCTCATCTATTTAGGATTTAGTTTCTGGTTTCTCTTTCACTCCTGATAAATCTTTGCATCTTAGTGCCATTATTGGCTTCCTTGGGCTGAATTATTAATAAATAATTCTTATATAGATAACCAACAATCTTATTAAGATAACCAAGAACAGTTTAGATTTTACAGAAATCAATTTAGTATAATTATTAAAAAAATATACTCGATATAGTCATTACATTCCAGTCTCAAATATACATTCAAACTGAACCCGAATTATATATTATTACTACTTTTAAAAGCCACCCTCTTGGGCAGCATTTAAGCTAGCTCTTGTATAGGGCTCTTGATTGGGCCTCTTACTCATTCAGGAGTTTGACAGTCCCTATTTTCACCATTGTAAGCTCTCCTGGCTATCATTTGATCTGGGTTTTCATTTGCACAGGACTTTTTCATTGCTGCAGCCTTGGTTCTTGGTTGCAATCTTTTTGCAAGATATGCCATATGTGATAGGCAACAATAAACTACAAAAGGATTTAAAATTGATCTCTGCATTTAAGTATTGCATTAATATTAAAGGTTACCTCTTAAAAGTTCAGCAATAATTTTTCTGCTGGCATTTTAATTTAAAGACAATTTGTACATAGGTCCTTATTTCCCCATATAGACAATTTTATTTCATGGGTGACTTTCAGATTTTGCAATTGTACAAAAAAACTTATTGAAAAAGTCACCAAAAACAGAGCACACATTATCTAGTGTGATAAACAGTCTGAACAAGGCCAGCACACTAACCCTCAGTCACAATGACTTGTACTTCATGCTAGTACAACCACTCAAAGCTTGGGTCAACATGTGGTATGGTTTTCAGGCACTTTTCCGACTACATTGGCTCAACGAAGGTTCACCATATGTTGCCAATAATTCTCAGAAATGCATGGGCAAGATTGTATTTTTTATTTTTTATCCAATAGGATTTCTTGAAACATTTAAATTAGGGATGAATTTGAGAAAGATTTTTTTTTTTTTTTTTTTTAAGTTAGCTGAGCCTATTTTTACACAAAATAGGATTGTTTTGTTATGGAAATTCCTTAAAGCTTATTTTATATTTAACAACCAATGAAATTCAAGGAAATTGAAATAAGGGTTACTAAAAAACCCATTTGGTTTGGTATGAGAGGTAGTGATGATAGATATGTTGAGGAGAGATGTCTTCCTATTCCTGTGTGCACATGTATTCCTGTTAGCCTGCATATGTATATTCCCGGTCCATATATACATACTGTTTTATAATAAGGAATCAGCATATGCATGTGTTTATGCACACACATTACCTGTGTTCATGTGCATGCCCAAGAGTAGTCTGTTTTTGCTAGTGTATGTATGTATGTTTTTTGTCTCAATTGAACCAGTTTGTATCATGTATGTATGTATCATGTGTGTGTGCATGCTGTGTATCCATGTGTGTGCATGGTTGTCCATGTCTATTCAGTGCTGGTTTAAATTGGTCTATGAAGTTTTTTCCTAAATTTGTAGGAAAGAGTAGTAGTCTGTTTGGTATATTGGCATAATTTTAAATTTGCCTTGATTGCATTTGTAGAGGTGTTGTGATACAAAGAGTTTTTTGTTGTCTGGCAATTTGATGCTGCTTTTTGTAAAAGGCAACTGTTAAGTGCCTGGCTGATGCCTATATATGACTTCTAGATCACATTTTTGGAGTTGCAGTTTAAATTTTTATTTATTGTGAATGTAGTTGTGGAGTTTTCAAAAGTGTAGGAGTTCCCTTCCAAAATTACATCAAAACCCCCACATCTTTTTTTTGTTGCATTTTGTGACCCCTGTATTCTGTGTTGGTTAATTTGGATGAGGTTAATAGGTTTCAGGTTTTTAGATTGGCATTTCCTTTTAATTATTTTGGTTGTTTTTAGTATATTTTTCATTTTGTCATTCTTGTTAAGTAAGTATAGATTTCTTGTAATTTTTGTAAATAGTTCTGGATCATTCTTACTGTATGTTGAGACATATGATAGTTTGTTCAAGGTTACAATTTCTGGGATTTTGTAGTTGGTCTAGAAGTGATTTTTTTTCTACTAGTTCAAAACCTTTGTTTATTAGGTGTTGTGGGTAGCCTCTTTTTTTTTTTTGAGCTCTATATAGTTCTTCTGGGTGGGTTTTTCTGAGGTCTTTGTCAGTTACTATAGTGCAAACCATATGTGCTAGGAAATAGGGGATGGATTTCAAACAACATTTTGGATGATGGCTTTTAAAATATAGATATTGTTGGTATCTGTAGGTTTGTGGTAGATATCTGTGATTATGTGGTTGCTTCTATTTCTAATGAGTATATCTAAAAATGGTAATTTATTAAAATTATATTACTAGGTGAATTTGATTTTGGGTGTAAGTTCTGAAGTAGAGTGTGGAATTAGTTAATATTGCCCCATGAGGATTTCCAGAAAATGAAGCAATCATCTAAGTATCACTTCCACGATTAAGTGAAGTGGGTTTTTATATTTTCCTCACATTTGTTCTATCTGTTCATATAGGTTTTCCTCTAGGTAAGCTAATGTTAGGGGTGGCATATGCAGGTGCCATTTTCGTTCCCATTGTGGTACCTAGGGTTTGGATATAGTTTCTGCTGTCAAATTTAAGTGTTATTGTTTAGAATTAGGTCTATACTATCGATAATGAATTCCTTCGTAAATCTGGGATGTAGTGTTTTTAGAGGTTTTTCAATCCAGAATGAGATTGCCTGTTTATCTATATATCTATAAAGAGAGAGAGAGAGAGATATATCACTCACTAAAAAACTTCATGGAAATGTGGATTTAAAAGCAAACATTTTAATTATAAGCTTTATCTTTAGAAGCTCCATCAAACATCATGGCACTTCTCTAAGCTATGATACCAGACATATCTGCAATACCAGAAGTTTTGATGGCCCTGAGAATCTAACTATATGAAAGTAGCCATTTTATGTCATAAATGGTTTCAAAATGGTTACCATTGAAAGATTTTTCAAAGTTAGAAAATATGGAAATATCAGGTGCTAAATCATGATGGATTTCTAATGATTTCCCTCATCAAAATTCATCGATGAGAAGAATGGGCATTGGCACAGTTGAAAAAGATTCTGATTAAGCTTTCCATGTTGCTTTTTTTGCCAATTTTCTCAAAATGCTTTTGCAATAAGTAGAGGTTAGCCTACCCCACTTTAAAAAAAAATGTCACCATCCCAGAAAACTGTTTTCCTGATTGGATTGCTTTTACTCTGAATCCTTTCCACATTTTGGTAACCATACTTTGTCTCCAGTTACAATTCACCTAAGAAAGCCTTCAGAATTTTGGTCAGATTTGTTTTAAAATTTCCATTGATAGTTCTGCTCATCTGGATACAACAGTTCTGATGCTCAATGAGTAGAAAGTCTAATCAACTTCAATGTTCTTAGATAAAAGCAGCCAAGTTGTCTATGCTAGCTATTATTTTGGTCATCTTCAAATAAATTTTGAACAGACGTTTCCCCTCAAAAAATTGCTCATTAACTCCTTGAAAGGATTTATCCAATCATAAATAGTCAATTTTTGGTGGGGTAATTATCCCTATAAACTTTTCTCAGAGTACCAATAAAGTCTTTCAGTGAAGTTTTATCATAAACTTCATGTTAATTCTGGCTTCAATTTAAGGGCTGTTTTTAAACTAACAAACTTCAATCTATCACCTTGAAATATGTATTAAAACTTGCATGAACTGGCAGTTCAACTTTATTTTACTGAAAACACCAAAATCTTTAATTTTTGTGTGTTTTTTTTAGTCAATTCACCATTCAAGGCAAAGTCACTAAGATGCAAAGGGGTTACTGAGGGTAAGAGAATGAGAAAATACATTAAGAAAAGAGAACAATAAAATTACAGGAATTAAGACAGAAAATAATGATTGACATTCTGTTTAATTTTTTGAAAATCAAAGTTGACCGGAAAGCAAGAAGTCAGAACAGATTCACAAGCAAGTGAAAGAGAAGAAAACTCATAGTTAAATCTAACCATTCCAACTGTAAAATGATGAGACCTTGCATCCAATCTAGTACTGCACTTAAATTTATAAAGTCTAGCTACCAAAGAGGAAAGCTTATCAGAACAATTACCATGAAAACACAGAAAAGTCATTGATAAATAGCCGATGACAAAACTATTTCCTTTACAAGGAGTATTTAAAAAAAATTTAAAATCTTAATATTTAAAAAAAGAAAAAAAAATGGTCAATATAATTTCAAAACAACTATCTTCACACATGTAACATGTCAAACTGGAGTAAAAGTTGACATCTAAAAAAAAAAAAAAAAAAAAAAAAAAAAAAACCCTCGGTAAGAATTTTTACCATATACACTGGTTAAAATTTATGGTACAGAAAACATAGAAGCATGTTAAAACAAAGATGAATCCAAATTCTTCAGTACACTGCTGCAATTAAAAAGTATTAAAACTAGTGAATAATTTTAGAAACATAAAAATGAGTGAAAATCTTAAAAGGAATTTGTATTTGGAATTTTAGTAAATCAACTGCAAATAGAATACAAAAGAGATTGTTTGCAATCACCTACTCAATCATCAATTAATGTGAACATTATTTGTAAATAGTATGTAGAAAGCCTATTTTAACACCAAAAACAAAATGCAGGATAAAATTAGGATCATAATTATGCTTAGACTTAAATGAAAATATGTATAAATTGTTATAGTTGATATATTCTGATCTAAACTGAACACTTAAATACCTATTAAAATAAACAAGGCCATGACCAGGAAATGTTACAAAATTTTTCATTTTAACTTAAAATATATCACATTCAAAAAGTTATTTCTGATATTTCTTTCAATCTACTAAAATTTCAAAGTATCACAAAATTTAGCAGGATAAATAAAAATAAACACTTGAATTTGAAATTAAGTTGGTAGTAAATGACCAAAGTATTCTTTAATGTCTCAAGTTAATTTTCAAATTTTTTTATTATTGTTCTACTCATCCACTTCTGGGTAAAGTGACCATCAAGAAAAGTAAATTTGTAAATGTTGATAGCACTTTTCTAAACTGAGCTCACTGATCAAGCTCTTTTGTTAGAAGTAACTAACACAGAAAAGCTATCAAAGTAAGTCTCATTCTTGTACCAATGGACTTTTAAAATGAATGATTACTATACACATACGACGATTAGTCATACCTACTGTTTTCACTTGATGCACTCATCATACAGGTTAAGTCAATTGGCATGAAAAAAAAATCTGTTATTTTGCTTAATATTTAAATGTAATGATTCAAAGTGATATGGTATAAAGAAGAATTGATATTTACAATATTATACAAAGATAATGAGAAAATTCAAAACAATTTACATAATTAAAAAAAAAAAAAAAAAAAAAAAAAAAGAAAAACACTTTGCCATTTGTAAAAAGTTTTATAAAAAAAAAAAAATGTTTGTATTGATTTTGACAAGATAAATGACTCCTGAAGAAAGAAATTACTAAAAGGAGTTTTAGTTCAAGAGAAAGGCTAACAATGCAAGATACAGGTGATAATATTTCCACTATCTTGAAGATAATTCATAAATACAAAAACTGAGTGAGTAAAGCACTTTCTGAACAATTCAAAAAGAGCCATACAAATTAATCATTAACTGAAAACATTTATGCATCCTACAATAATGGTTCTAATATACTTTGTACAATTTAGCAAATGTCAAAGCTATCCTCAAAACAACTTTGTTATACATACACACAAAAGAGCCTTACAAACCAAAATAGATACAACTGGACATGGAATTAAGTTTCCAAATGAAAAATTCAATGATCAATATCAAAGAACATTGTAAAGTCAAGCTCTTATTTATAAAGTACAATGATTGCTTTTTAACTGAATATAATCCAAAACTACAAGTTTTAACCAGTGCAACATAATCTATACCTAAGTTGAAGATTTATACTAATTGATGCTTGTGATTAGCTAGACTTAATTAAAAAGTGTAGACATAATTACAACTGATACATGATGCAGAATGTATTATAGCCACCCAACTTCACTGAAGATTCAAGATTTACTATTCGTTATATATATATATTTTTTAGATAAATCATGACTAAATTTGGCTATAAATAGAGCAGAAGCTACAAGCAAAGTAACTTTTACATTTGTTGATAATGCTGTTACTAAATGAACTAAAAGTAAAATAAATAAAATTAAAAGAATTTTAAAAAGAAAAGACTTGAAATAGATTAGAAATTCTATTAGTACTTTATGAAAAAGGTGGTAAGAAAATGAATTTGTTTGAAGCTAGAATCCAAGCCAGAATATAAATTATGCAGTATAAAAAAAAAAAAATAAATAAAATAAAAACACTGGACAAACAGTTCCAAAAGAAGCAAGTTATAATTTTTAACAAAATACATAAAGATAGTAAGGAAGTAGGAACAAAAAAAAATGATAAGATTTGGAAAAAGATTTAAAAAGTTTTCTTGCAGAGATTGTGCAGACAACATTCTTTATCCCTACCGAACATTAAATATCCATAAAGTATTAAATTCTCTATGGTCCATTTTTATGATTTCTGTATTTATGCTCTATGTTACTGCCTGATAGTTTTACTCAATCTTCAAATCTTGATACGAATGTATAACATTTCCATAATTAAACAATGAGCTAATGGTAAGTAGTTCATATTCACTCATTTCCCATGCATTTAAATTAGATGCATGCCATAATTGAGTTGCAAATTTATATGTTGGAGATAAATACTACTTAAAACAGCCATAACAACCAAGAGAAAAATCAGACTCGGAGTTTATATGGAGAGAGAAAATGAGGGGAAAAAAGTCATTTTTTTATGTAACTAGTTAAGTAATGAACAGGGTCTTTAAAAACAACTATACCAGAGTGCATATGGGTATATTTTAGTGGACCATAAATGGCAAACAACAGTGTTATAAGGCATACACCAAGTTTTAGCATTCTCATTTCTTTCAGAATTATCAGAAAGTATTAATATATCAGTTTCCAGTCTTACACGGGGAAATAAAACAATACTCCATGACACCAATCACTATGACTCATTGAGTGTTTTGAAAGTGATCAGGTGAACAAGAGGAACAATATATGGCTCTACAGAGAGCCCCCAAAGACACAAACACCAAGTTTGTTTTGTCTATTACAATACCAAGGATCATGCACAACTGAGGCCAGGTCATGCTACCCCACTTCCTACAGCATTTCAGGATTTTAATGCCACCATATACAGAAATATGGGATACAGGTCAAACCCTGAATCAAAGGATTTGCCATATATGTTACAGTATGACTGCTCCCTCCCACACCACTGAAATGATATAGAAATGACTGGCCAAGAATTTTTACAATCATGCCATCCATGGCATGGCTCCTTGGCACTCCTGATTTGAATCCTATAAACTATTGCATCAGAATGGCAAAGAATCAGCAAGAGGCAAACAAACCCAAATCACCACAATGCCAAAAATTCACTGAAGACTGCCACTGGAGCCATGATGGCCAACATGAACAGGAACCACCTGATCCAAGAATTCAATCAATTCTGAAATTGCATCAAATAACCTTTTTAAGTTGATCTTTTTTTTTTTTTTTTTAATTGAAAATCTATTTTCTTTTAATAATAATTTGTTCTCAATTACCTGGTACCCCAATACTTTAAATGATACAGATTGTGAATCTGAAAAAGACTTGATAGGAAAGAAAATTAATCACTTCCACTTTGCTCTTAAGCAAACAAATTTTGTTTATTACCTAAAGCAAGTGAATAGACATGATTTTAGGGTCAATTTCATTAGGATAATGTTAAGAATTTTATAACTAGCAAGAATGTAGAATCTACATGCTAATTAAATCAAAGAGGTGGTATTAGATGATTATAGGTTGCTACTAAAGTGTAAGCTTATAAAAATGCAAGAGACTGAAAATGGAAAATTTATGTTGAGTTAAAAAATAAAACAAAAATAAAAATATTAAATTACTAATTCTGGGAAAAAAGGCTGGTAAGTAAAAATGTATGAAAAAAACAACAACAAAAAAAAAAAAAAAAAACTTTTAATAGCTTCAAAATACTATTTAGGAAAACATTTTATTGCTGAAAAACCAACTTTGAATGTTTAAAATAAATAAATCATAAAAAGGTGAAGGTCAAGGAGTAGGAAAGTTTGTAAACCAAAAATTAACTAACCCATCCTCTAAGTGAAAACAAGTTCCATCCCAAATTGAAAATTTGGTTGACAATTACATTGCAGTTCACTTGTGCATAAATGTTCCAATAAGATTTTAAATTATATAACAGCCTTCTCCTTTAAAATAATAAATTTAAAAATATTTAATATAAAGTAAAATGATTTTACTTAATGAAGTATTCTCATTTCAAGTCATTTAAAAAGGGAATAAGTTCATTTTTTTTTTCTAAAATGTCATTTAATTTTTTTCTAAAGTTATTTTCTGAATTTCAAGTCTATATTCATGTCTTTTAAAAAGGTTTCAGTCAATCTCTTAAATTGAGCTTCATCAGAGTATTTTGAGGAAGAATCTTAATATAACATCTGCTCTAAAATAGAAATTTTTTTATTATTTTTTTTTAATTCACTTCAATGTTTTTTTAAAAATTCAAAAGTTATAAACTGATATAGTAATGACATTTTACATTACAACTAAATCAAATATAAAATTGAAAAGATTATTTTTTAAAACTTCAAATGCTAATAATGAAAAATCAGCAAACTAAATATATGCTAACGTGCCAAAAGTCATAGGATAGTAGTATGTAAAAAGGTAGATGGCACTAGAAATACTAAGTGACTCATTGCGCATTCTCTGGCTAATGTTCTCAGCTGACATAAAATGGAAAGACTACATAGAATTCATTGCTAGGTCAGCTGCTAAGAAAGTCGGTTCACTGTGTCAGGTGAAACAATTCTCTCCTGAATCTATCTTGCATATCTACGTCTACCATTCAGCCATACTTAGAATATTGCTGCCATCTGCTCTTGTAATTTACCTTGAGCTCCTTGATAAGATCCAAAGAAAAATCAGCAATATTCAGTCACTTACACACTGCTGTAAACTTGCCTCTGTGATATTTTTATAAAGATTTTCATGATAACTGTTTGAATGAGCTCTTTGCTATTGTACCTAGACTGCATGAATTTGAGTGCAATACTAGACTGGCTGCAAGAACACATCAATTTACAGTTGAACTAGCTAGATGTTGCCATAACTTCTACACTAACAGTTTTTCTCACACCTCAAACTTGTGGAACTCCCTTCCAGCTTCATGGGTTTCAGACAACTTTAATCTGCAAGAATTTAAATGCAATGCTAATCACTATCTATTGTCCTCCAGAATGCACTTTTCTCTTTCTATTCATTGCTAACATTTCTGTTCCTAATTCCTCCACACCCTTTAACCCTTTGCATGTTAGTGGCTGTACTGCCTTGCTTGGGGTGACACGAATTTAAAAAAAAAAAAAAAAAAAAAAAAAAAAAAAATTTTTTACATCAGTTATACTTTGACATCTGGGAAGTCATTGTGAACACTGGTGAAGCTGCTCATAAGGCAATATAAATTATTGATGTCTGAACAGGTTGTAACAGTGGATACCAGAATGATCATGCATCTTATTTCTGAAATTGTAGGAACATTTGACATCACCTGATCTACATTGTTCCAGGAGTACCTTATGGAAAGTATTACTACCCAGGAGTCCTTCATAGTAATGATCAGAAGCATCTGGCTAGAATTATCTGTAGTAATAGACAATCTACATGGTCTCAAATCACATCCACTTCATTGTAAAAGATACCCAACACATATACAGCAGGTTATTTCATCACTCTTTCATTTCCATGAAATATTGTAACAAATTCGGGTCAGCTTGATAAAAGAGTTGGCTGTATATAGTGCTATTAAGCACCAGGAGTTGCACCCTCTTCTACAATGGGTCATTGAAAGAACATGTAGAGTAAGTGACGCTGCCTATTTGCATATAAATGATACTGAGCAGGTATTAGCCAATAGTCAGCGTGGGTCTGGGAAAGCTATATAACACCAGCGTTTTTCTAAAATTAAAAAGAGCGCTCAGGATGTGTGAATACCAGACAAGACGAACACAAGCTATTTCAGCAATTGACAGACGATGACAGACCCCAAATTCAATTTACACTTAATTCCCAAGTTTGACAGAATGGTGTCTGGTCTTTCAGTGGTTGAATGGATAGAGTAGCTGAAACTAATTTGCAGGCTATGTGGAGTGAAGTCTTTGGAGTACGTGACCCCTTTGTGACTTACAGGTGAAGCATATTCAGTTTACCAACAACCAGATGACAAAGCAAAATCTGATGTTGACCAGATAAAAACTGCCTTAGTTACAGCCTTTGCGATGGATTCGTTTATGATGTATGAATACCTCATTGAGCAGAACATGCAGTGTGATAAATCCTTTGATGTATACCTGGATGAATTGAAGAAACTCACATTCTTGATGTGCAGGATGAGTGACCGTATGCTGGTTTGCGCATTTGTGCACGTGTTGCCAGGCAGTGTAAAGCAGACTCTTCATGTGTTGTCTAAGATGGACACACTGTCTATTGACTAGCTGCTTGCCAGAGTCCAGACAATTACAAGAGATGAGGAGATGGAGGAAGTCATAGTGGCAGCAGCAGCCTAGCCAATACAAAGTCTGGACATTCATGTCAAAGTGCTTTACATGCAATGATATTAACCACATGGCGAAAGATTGTCGGAGCCGACACCATGACAGGAGATGAGAGTGAGGACAATGGAGTACCATGCACAGTTACCATCGGCATACCATGGGCCATATATCTCAAAACTGCCTAAGAAAATGTGAGACGAGATATATCAGTGTCAATTTCTTGTCCTGCCTAGCATTATCTGTAATCGGGGTCCAGGTGGATGGCAGAATCATCATCGCACTGGACGATACTGGTTGTTTGCTGTCTATAGCCAGTAGAGAGACATGCCAGTTTTGGATGGAAGGGTCTGTATGTGTAACAATGATAGATGGAGACCAGAGCCTGTTGTGAGATTGGAATCATTCCTCTCTGGTTGCAAGGTGGAAGTCCTGTCAAGATTGACGTACTGGTGGCACAAGAAAAGCCACTTGGTTTCAACCTTCCAATCAGGATTAATGTGATCAAAGAACTTGGGGGGGGGGAGTAGGAATCACTCCCTTGGGCACAGTGGAGTTTAAAAAAAAAAAAAAAAAAAAAACAACATCCACATGGTGGAGCTGGATAACAACAACATGGAGCAAAGGAGCACCAGAAGGAAACACCCACCTCTGCATGTTGGTGCTATGATCAAGAGATCAGGTGTAAATGTAGCAGAATCAGATCAGCTCGATAAAAGAGTTGGTTGTATGTGGTGCTATATGCACCATGAGTTGCATCTCCTCCTACAATGGGCTATTGAGAGAATACCATATACTTAGAAGAGGTGGTGCTCCCTATTTGTATATGAACAATACTGGACAGGTATTAGCCAATAGTGGGTATGGGTCTGGCACTGGGAGAGCTATATAACACCATTTTTTCTCAGTTGAGAGGAGCACTCTCAATGTGCAGACATGCAAATACCAGACAAGACAAACACAGATACAGAAGCAGAAGCAGAAAATCTACCAAGCTACTCCTGTTAACACCATGACAGCAGAGAGCACTTCATCCAGGCTCATGAAGTTACTAATTGGATTCTGGAAGACTGGCAACATATGGTGTGATCTGACAAGTCATGGTTCCAGTTGTTTTGGACTGATGGTAGAGTTCAAGTGTGGTAGAAGCTGCATGAGGCCATAGAGCCCAGTTATCAACAAGGCATCTTGCAAGCTGATAGTGGTTTCATAATGGTGCATGAATTGGGTTCACCAAAATACATCATTGACTAGTGACTAAGACTATCCTATATTATACTAGGCACCTATTCAATGACTTGGTATAGGAATGTATAATCATGTTAAGTCATTAGATGCTGAAATTACAAAGCTGTATTTCCTAGGAAAGATAAGTGTTCCTGAAAATAAAGGCACTCAAGACAATATTTATACTTCATTTTTAAATAAAGATGCATGTTCTTCAGGGTCATATATTAGTACTATAATCACATATTCCTTTCTGAAAAGGAGGTAGGTCTGAAAGGAAAAGAAAAAGTGTACTTGACTGCTATATAATATCTAATCTCCTATAAGGTAGTAGATGCTGGACAATTTCTTCACTGATTAAGAAGACTTGAAGCCACAGAAGTGGTTTGTTTTTTGTTTTGTCTTGCAGCATATCAACCTCAATGGGTAATTTTTTTTTCCTGGTAATATTTTTGTTTTGTCAAAAATCTATTTCTGGTAATATTTTTTCCTCAAAAATGTATAGCTGGTAATAATAAAAAAATAAACAAAAAAAAAAAAAACAAACAAAACAAACATATTGCTGGTAATAGTTTTTCTTCAAAAATTTATTTCTGGTAATAAAACCTAGTTTTACACTTTTATAATGCTTTTTACCTCAGTTTTAGGGTTAACTATTTGCCCATAGCTGGGACCATAACAGATGTTACCACCCTGGGTCAGGGTGGACCTGGGAACACCAGCAATTAAGAGTTGGTTCCACACTCCTCAAAGCCTCCTGATCAGAGGCCTTGCTGTTGGACATAGTTTATCGTCATAACCAGGATGGCCACAGGGAAGTGGTTCCATAAACAAATGTTAATACATAGATGCATACATACAAATTTTTTTTTTTTTAATGAGGCTTGACTGGGATTGATCTCACAAAAACAAAAAAAAAAAAAAAAAAAAAAAAAAAACAAACAAGGTGGGTACTGCCTGACAAATGACTCAAAGATTTGAGGCAAGGTTTTACAAAGCTGGCTGCTCTTCTTGGTGCCCAACTTGGACATTCATGTAGTCTGAGTACACCGAGCATTTTTATTGAGGCATGATCTCTAGGATGGTTGCTATTCAAGACTTGAGACCCCAGACACACACATTATATATATATATATATATATTATATATAGTGTGTGTGTGTTTGTTTTGGTGCAGATAAGTATATCATCTGCCCTTTGACAGGTCTGGTTTTTTCATCCTGTGGGGGTGATATGCCATCCTCCTCACCAGTAGAAAAGCTAGTCACCAGAGTATCAAAGTTTTAATAACTACAGAAACTTATTAACAAATAGATGAAAGCAGATATATTTTTTTTTAATTTTACATACAAACATAATGAGGAAATAAATCTTCAAAAGCTTAACACACAGGGTAATAAAGGCAAGAGAATGAGGAAAAAAGTAATGTACTTGACAATTTTGAGTAAATGAATGGCAGAACAAGTACAAAAAAAATGAGAGGTGGTAAAGGAGCAAGAATTATTTAAACAACAAAAAGAATCATGAAAGGACCCAACACAGAGACTTAAGATATGTAATATTGATATTTGAGTAAATATTACACTATGATAGAGTTAGAATAGTTACATATACTGGTAACCAACAGCATTTGTTTACCTCAATTGCTAGGGGATATTTTTTAGACACAGTTGGAAGATTAGAGGGAGGAGGAAAAAAGAAACCTGGTTATATGTGCCATCAAATATGACATAAATTTTGCCATTTTGCTCTAAACATTATCGTCAGCCAGTTGACAGTGTCTCTCAAAAATAATGTCCTACTTAAAGATTAGAATTATGTTACAAGTATATATATCATTTCCTTAAAGTTTATTAATTTGTAAATTAATGTGACACCTAACATGTCTCTTAATATGGATTTTTTTCAATCAGTTTAAATAAAGAAACAGTAATAATATTAAAAGTTTAATTTTAATTCAAGTTTATTTCAATTGTGGTTTACTGCTGTTGAAGAAAATAAAGTGTTTTGTCAGTTTGAAGTTTTTTAAAAATTCTGTTTATTTCAGACAACCACCAAAACTCACCATTTCAAAACTTTTTAAATTTTATAAATCTGTATAATTTTTTTTATTTGTCTGTATAAACAAGTTAAACAGCATGTCAGAATATTTAGCATAAGAATCCTAAAACATTTTGTATACCCAGATTCATAATCAAGTTATTTGCATATGAACTTTTCAGATGTTAAACCAATCTTCTATACATGTATTTCATGCAATATATGTAAGCAAGTTATTCTGCGACTTCAATTTATATTTGCAAAGAGAATCTTCAACTAACAAGGGATCTTCCCCACAAGCTATGATTATTGATTTTTCTGTTGTGATTAATCAATCACCTTAAGAAATAGGAGTGGTATGAAACTGATGCAGTAACTACTTCCACTGCAACAATGCACATTGCACTACTGCATTCACCTGATGCTAAACAGCAGCAGCTGAAGGCAGCATATAAAGAAGGCAGACAAAAATATACCAAATACTATGAGCTTTTCAAAAAGAACACATCTGGTTTGTCACTCATTTGTAGTAGCATGTGTTTGAAATTCAAAGACCAGTGAAAACTCATATAGCACACAAAGTGGATTTACAAATTTAAATCTATTAAAAAAATTATTGTTGATAATCCGGAATTTAAAGATTACTCTAATATCCAAGGTTCATGATTCATTAGGAACAAGATTTTATTCACAACAATGCAGTGAAACGTTGTGACACATTTAAAAATTTACATTACTGATGATCCAGTCAGTGGATCTGTAACTCACATATTCAAACAAAAATATCTTGAGATTGTATACACAAAACTACTTGCCGATAACTTACTTTTTAATTGAAGATTTTTTTTTAATTATGACAAATGAATTAGGTTCTGTTGAGAAAATACCAGCAAGCAAAAAGGTTCATGTGATAATAAAAAGTACCACAGTGTTACTGTTCTTGTACTGAATGCACTATGTATTTCCCATGCCAAAGTGAAATAGATAAATTGTTACTAAAAAATGTTCTATATTATTTTATGAACACTTATTTGTTGATACATTAAAAAAAAAAAAAAAAAAAAAAAAATGCTGTGAAAAACAAATTTAAAGCTCACAGTCTAAGCAACAAAAAAAAAAAAAAAAAAGTAAAAAGAATGATAAATGGACGAAAATTTGACCATGTGTAAGTTCCCATTCTAAATTCTAGCTAGTTTAAGTTATAAAGAGGGGGAAATTTGGAGTGATTCTTTTGAAAAAATAATAAAAAATAAAAAATAAAATAAAAACAAATGTAAAAATTATTTAAAAAATATGCCTAAATAAACTGACCCTAAACAGTGCTATAATTGCTACGTGTCTGATCCATAAAATAAAACATGAAGAATACTTTTAGTTTTTCATGATTAAATAAGACACTTATCAAGTGACACAAATAGCCACTGAAGCCATTTAAGTGTAATAGCAGACTGTTTTAACTTTTGACAATTTATTTCAGACATGTACCCACACGAGAAAGCCAGTCTATACTTAAAAAAAAAAACAAAAAAAAACAAACAAACAGTAAGAAGAGCTACTTGATACTAGCTGTTTTAACTTTTAAGATATCAATCAGAAAACAATCACAGTACAAGTGATAGTACAATAAGTACATTTACAAGGTTGGGTTAAACAGATCAGTTTCGTCTTTTGGTGCTATCCACACTATTGCCAATGAATATTATTGAAAGATTTTTGCAGAGATCTTTTCTTTTATTGAGCTATTGAGCTTGTTAGTTAACAACTGCATTTGCAGAACAAAAATTGGTGAAAGAACAAAAATGTTAAATTTTCCACTCACACACACAAAAAAAAAAAAAAAAAAAAAAAAGAAAAAAAAAAAGATGAACGAATCTCACATGAGCTTAAATGCAAATCTCATTTTTATGAAATCAGTTAATGAGCAACAAAGGGAACTCTACAAAGCAAATAAGTACAAAAATAAAATCAAACTAGAAACTCACAATAAAAAGAATTAAAAACAGTAACACTAAACAGATTTCATGATTTTTTAAAAAGTATGAAACAAATACAAAAAAATCTTTATATTTTTCAAGGGATAAAATTTGAATAGATTAAGGATTTTCAATCGATTTGAAAAATAAAAGCGCCTAAACCAAAAAGTAAATGTTCAATTTATCAAAAACTGATTTGTAATGCAATTGACCGTCGCACACAGGTCACTAAGTGCTCGTTGAAGTTGACATGGAACAAAAAAGGTTAACATTAATAAGATTATTCAATTATGCAAAGGTTTTGATTAAGATCAGTACTTAGTAGATTAAGCACTTAGCTTTGCAAAATATAACGTTAGGTTTTGGTTTGTTTTGTTTTGTTTTGTTTTTTGGCGGTGGGGGGGGGTAGACGAATTATTAACTCCGATTTACACAGGCTTGTGTCCTCAACGCTCCGGCTTCCTTTAACTTTTCGGGATTTCGAACCGAATCCTTTCTTCAATCCACATGAGTAGATTGTTTTCATGTCGTCGTATAGGGTATCCCCGACGACTGAATAAAAAAAGGTTCGGATCAAAATTCCCAGAAGTCAATCTGAAGGACAATTTAAATACGCGTAATTAATAACTTGTAACTTTACGTTTAACATGAAAACAACACTTATTTATCAATCAACAAATCATACATTTTTATTTTTTATTATGTTCGATTAGAATAGCATTCATTGACATTGCCTGCTTTTAACCCATTTTTTTTATTATTAATATTAAATTTTATTAAACAATTACAATAACAAATCCGAACTTAAACTATTAAATTTCTATCTATGCAAATTAAATTTGAGAAAACTCGATTACCCATGATTAACAAAATAAGTTACAAAAACGCTACTTTAGTCCTTAGGGTTGAACAATTATCTGGAGGCATTATTATTTTCATTAGTTAATTAATTCTATATTATTTTACGAACGAAAGAAAATTATTTTTGAATGATCAATCAATGGGGTTCTTTGCCCTAAGTGATACATATTTATTCTGACGACTAA
Organism: Acanthosepion pharaonis; assembly: GCA_903632075.3. Classification (NCBI taxonomy): domain Eukaryota; kingdom Metazoa; phylum Mollusca; class Cephalopoda; order Sepiida; family Sepiidae; genus Acanthosepion; species Acanthosepion pharaonis. The sequence goes on along the minus strand of CAHIKZ030000867.1, from coordinate 310,488 downwards.
TTAATCAGACATTCTCAAAATGAAAATCTAAGGATCAACTTTTTACACAGAACACAGTTCTTATTTTCTGGGGGGAAAAATTAAACAAAAATTTCCACAATTTCAACATGCTTTGTGCAGTTGAACAAGAAGGATCAAACAAATTATATTATCAACAAATAGATCCATTTTCTGAGTGACACAAACAGGAACGAGTATTTTGAGTTTGACGAACAGGTAGAAATAAAAAAGCTGATATTGAAATTTTTAATTTTATTTTTAACAAATAAAAAAGCATCTTGTCGTGTGGGAAGGTCATGTATTGTAAACTTAAAACAAAGAAAGATATGCTTGTGCTGAGATCTTTACTTAACTATCCTTTATTAAAAATGTTAAATAAGCTAAGATTTAAACTCCCGTCTACTTGTGAGGTAAAAAGTTGTTTTTCTTCCAAAATTTAACTAGAAAATTACTTTCCTAAAAAACACTAGGTAAGAGTTCAAATGTGACTAATACTGTACAAAATCTCAAAGAACCAAGATTCCATGAGATGAGATTATAATCCACTTGAACAAAAAAAAACAATATCTTCATGAAATTAGCAATTATTATTTAAACTAGTTTTATTAACTTAAACAATGAATAAAAAACAGTAAATATTAGGATGCTTCAATCAATTAGGTAAAAAACTTCTTTTTTCTAATTATTACCCGTCTGATTTATTTATGCTAATTAAGCTCAAGTTCAGTACACAAATGAGCTAAGATGGATTTGTGCTGTTTCTAGTTGTAGATAAAAAAATTTAAATTTTTTTTTTAAAATCCATATCTACACATCTTAGAAAAAATATAATAAACAAAGAAAATGAAGATTAACCTTTCTTTAACTACCATTTATAAAAGAAAACATGTGCTTTAACGAGTCTCGGAAAATCTCAGATTTTTAAGTTCCAATTTATTTCAATTTGATCCTGGTTTTTAATTTTATTTTTACTCAATTTGCAAAAAACATCCTTGATCTTTCAAATAAGGGAAAATATTTTCAAACCGTTTTTTGTTTGTCCTTTCGTTTACCTGAGACCTCTGTTCAAAATATAATTTTAAAATAAAAACCTTATGAAATTTATATTTCAATTTCCAATATTAATGAATTCGCTTTAGTTTCACTTAAAGTCGGAAAGAAATCTTGATCACAAACTAAAAAAATTAAGAAGGAAGTAGTTTTTAGCAACCAAGTAAGTACTGAATACTTAAAAATCGTAAATTCCATACTTTTTTTTTTTTTAGATTGAAAAGTTTGAGAAAAATCAAAATGCATTTTTGTTTACATTGTTTTTGAATATAAGTTTCTGCTCTAGCTTCTTAATCAAATAGCTTGAAAAAAAAAAACAAAAAAAAAAAAACAACAACAACAGAAAGTTATTTTCATTTGACTCTTCTTGTAATGTAAGATAAGATTATAAAAATGACATTTAATCGCCAATTATATCTGTCCTTTTTTTAATTTGTTTCCTTCATCGAAGAGGTGGAGAAGCGGGATTAGAAGATCCTTTTTAGTTTGTTTGGTTTTTTTTTCTTCTTACTTAAGTTATCAGCTTACAACTTCTACGAGCCAATTATTAATGTATAAAATGAGAAATAGAGGCAAGCATTACTAACAGAAAGTAAAACTATGACATCCGTGCAGAATCTATCAGAAAGAGCACCTATCAACAACTATTGAGTTGTGGAGACGAGAGCCGATTTTCAAATTAAGACAGGCAATGTGTTTTTCGATAGAAAAATTCTAATAGAACTGCCGCTATTAGCAACAGGTCAATACAAAATATTTAATTGCAATCGATTAGAGAGTGAGGAGGGGGGAGTTTATCTCTTTAACCAACACTCTCCAGAAACATTAAATAATTCTTTGACGAGGAAAGAAAACAGCACCATTCTCCAAATTTTTTTTTTTTTTTAATTATTATTTTTTTATTTTTAGCCAGTAAAATGTTTTTTTAAATTTTATTTATTTAGTAGCAGCATAAACAAATATTCATTGAGTAACCATAGCCATATAAAAAAAAAAAAAAAAAAAATCTGTATACGGTATACCGGTTTTATTTGTTGATATGGGGTTGTATATTTCTTCAGAAATTAATTTCGAAGGTGGAGAGTGATACTAAAAACCAAACCATGAACTGAATGTTTTGTTCAGGTGTTAGCCTTCCATATTTTCTATTCTATTCACAAATGTTGCAAATAATGACAACATTACTAGTTGTACAGGTGTTGGTGCAAATTACACTACAGTACTGAGTACAGTTACTAGGGTTTATTATTCACATAACACTCACTATGACACAGACTCGCACACAAAAAAAAAAAAAAAAAAAAAAAACGAAAACACAATCACTATCTCCATACCCCACGCTTCAAGTGTCGGCTTAAGATTTTCACCTCAGTATTTTGCAAGGCCAAACAGGAAAAGACCAGGGAGGGACAATATGTTAGTTCAGGAGAAACTTCCAAGGAAAAAAACGGCCTTAAATAATAATATTGAGTCAGTATTTTGGGTTTTTTTTTTTTTTTTTAATCTTATGTCTGCGCCCGGACACAAATTTATTACTATCACAAATGAAAAATAAATCCCATTATTACACGCCACTCGGACGCAAAAAAATTGTCTAGGGTGCGTTTTTAAGTTTCAAAAATTAACGTTTGCAGTTAATAATGGTGCCAAGACGAATTTTTTAAAGACGTTTTATAAAATTAATAAACACAAAAATAGAAGGATTATTTACTTATTGTGCGATATACATTTTTTGGTATTTTGGAAAAAGAAAAAAGAAAAGTCTATTGTCGAATTTGACAATAGACATGGACTGTCAGTGGTACTATTCTACGTGTCACCGATTTAAAATTAAAATAGAAACAGCATGTTTCATTATTAATAAAAGCATCCTTACTTCCACCCTTGGGGGGTTATATTGTAAGAAAAAGAAAAAAAAAACTTAGAAAATAGATGACGTGGTGGAATCCTTGACAATAAGAGTAACGTGCCACAACACAAACACCTGTGTGAGGTTTTCTTTTTTTTTTTGTTTGTTTGTTTGACTTCAGAGAAAATTCAAATAAAAAGAAAAGCATTAGCGAACATTTTACGGTCTACTAATAATATCATTTAAAAGAAAAGCAGACTCTTGTTCTGTAATTAACTAAAAACCTACTCGCAGTTTATTTACATTAGAAATGCAGTAACTATGAATGAAACTACTGTATTGCAAGTGTAAATAATCATATGCTAAATAATTTTTAAATACTAAAGAAACGAAGCATGAGTTCATTCATAAATCAATGAACTTTTTTTTTTTCCTCAGTGGTGTATTATAAAAGACATTAGAAAGAAAATGAAAACAGATAAGTTGCTGCAAGGCTAGAGTAATAAAATAAAATTAAAAAAATGGATAACATTAAAAATCAGATTGAAAAACGGGGGGGTGCAATTTTGTCACGTCCACCAGAAATATCACTAAAAAACTTAATTTATTTTTAACTATATTTATTTTATTAACTAAAATAACATTTTAATTTTATATTGTCACCGTAACAGAACTTATATGAACAATAAAAAAAAATAAAAAAATAGTCCTTTATTTAAAAAAAAAAAAAAAAGTTAAACTTACAAATAATAATTTTCAAGGTAATTAATTTTATTTACCTGAGTGCAACCTTCACAGCATCTCCTTGTTGCTGCTGATTCGATGATTTATCCATGTTTGTTTTGTTAATAAAGGCCCAATAGATAATATATACGATGTGTATTGTGTGTAATAATAGGTGTCGCTTGGTACACTCCTTTTGTTTTGTTTTTACGTAAAATTTTTCCTCCGTTTGTATTAATTTTTTTATTTTATTTAAGTTAAACAACGTCCACAGAAGCGGCAATAATAGTAATCATAATTGAATAATGATCGGCTACAACAAACTCCTGAGATGCAAGCAGTGGTCGGCATTATTTTGCAACAAGAATAACGAGACGCAGCAACGTTGGCGTCGGAATGTCGATGATGAATTGATGAAGAAAATGAAAAAGACGAAGAGCAACAACCAAATTCCCGCAACGTCGATGTCGTCGTCAGCAGTGGCCAACAGTTACCATCAAAGCGATACGCCTTATTTCCAAGCTTTTCCGAGCATAGCAGACCCCGAAAAGCCGTCATATTTCATCAACAATTAATTATCGATGAAGAGGCGACCGCTAAGAACAGCTATCATCCAATGCATTCAATACAGTAGCTGCAATAGAAATAAATAAATATCATTTTTTTTCTAGTTTTGGGGGGCTTTAGAAGAAAGATTTAACTAGCGTAAGAAGCCCATTTTTAGTAGTAATAATAATTATTCCATAATAAATCCCCCACTACCAGCAACTAAGTCAGTCCTGTTGTCGTTGTTCCAGGTCTTCAGTTACGTCTTCTGCAGCCTGTTGTACTGTATCTCTGTAACAACATTTGAATTATTCGTCGTATTCCCTCCGTCTAGGAACCGCCTACTTGCTGAAACAGGTCGTTGTCGTTTCCCTCTCTGCTTACAACTAGACTGACTGACGGACAGTTTAGAGAGTTGACTGCACGTTCTCCCTTTGTCGAGGAATTACGTTCACTTTTCTTTCTTTTTTTTTTTTTTTTAGCTACTGTATTTTAATCACTCTTAGTGCGCGAGTGTGTTATTCAAACGAGCAACCAACCAATAATACAAGCAGCTAATAAAACAAATAAAAAAAATAACATACAATAAAATAGCAAGAAAAAAAAAAAAAAAAAAAAAAACTCTACCAAGAACCACAACTCTTGCTCAGGACGTCATTTGGGGCGGAGGAGTGAACAGGAGGAGTGGGGACGTTTGTCTAGCAAGTGTTGAAAAATGGAATTGGCAGGATATACGCACACACATGATTTTAAATGTATAAACATACACAGGATAATAGTATGACTGAACATTGAACAACGTAGGTTGTTTGACACACGAAAATAATCCTGAAAAATGTAGGTAATAATCAATATCAATATATAAATATGCTATATTTAGTATTTTTTCTTTCTTACAATTCAATCTTTATTTTATAATTATTTATATTCCCTTTTTAGTTTAATTGCATGCTGCTAAACATCCATAAAACAATAATTCCAAATTCACATATTTTATTTCTTATATTTCCATATATGCTATCAGTTATATAATGATTAAAAATTAGGGGGGGGGCTCTTTAAAAAAAATTTTCCTTCTTTGTCTAAAATCAAAATGTAGTAACTTTCCTTTCTCTATTAAAGATTTTAAAGAAATATATATATATATAATTTTTATCCCTAAGAATATGAAGCTGATAGTTTGGTACATTGCATCAATAAACAAAACTTAATTATCTTTAAATTTAAAAAGTCAAAAGAAGGTTCAAGCAGAAGGAAAACTTTAAAACCTAATGTAAGCCACCTCAGCATTTTCAGTTTTAGTCAACATTTTATTAAAATAAGCCTTGGGAAATATATCACTACATTTGATAGCATTTTTCATCTTATTTACTTTTAGATTCACTCATGCACACACATATATAAAGTTACATATGTATACATGCAAACAAATACTGATACATATATATATATATATATATATATATATATATGTATGTATGTATGTATAACTATATACATACTTGTGTGTGTGTACTTGCCTGCAAATAATTTGGATAAAGTTTCATGAGATGTGTAAATATCAGAACTGAAAAATTAAGCTTTTGAAACTTTGTATGTCAAAATCATTTGGAGAGTCCAATATATATATATATATATAGTATGCTAATATTCACTCAATACAAGGCCCATGAGCCACCAAGGTAGAGGGTTACTTATGAGCATAAGAAAATGCAAGAACTGAAGTTCATAGGGTAATGCTGGAAATATAAGTCAACCCTAAACTAGAAATCATTATGATTATGAAATCATCTTTCCACAAAGCAGAAGTTCTTAGGAAGAAGCTGTCCAAGTGGAACTTCTTTCTTACTAATGGAATACGAAGGGAATGGGGATGATTCATCCTTGTGTACGTGGCAGGGTGGGTCCCAGTTGGAATAATCAGGGCTGGTGGGACCAAGAAATGTAGCTCATCAGAACACATACCACAGAAATAACAATAGAGTAGCAAGAGGCTCACAATGTTTCATTTGTGGGAAAGGGGTTGTAAGGTGGAATATAATTCATCACCCACAAGGTCGTGTGAACATTTTTTAACTCTATCCATTCAGGTAAGTGAGGACAGGATAGCTCCATTTCAGATATGGCAGCAATACTCCATTTTTGGTCTGATGTGGCTCTTGTAAAGATAGATTATGTATGCATAACTATGTATATATATGCATGCATATGTATCTGTATATGTTGTATCTGATGGGATAAAATATCCCCTTTGTTACCCCTCCCCAAACTTTCACAGGCTCTATGTGACAAATTGTACACACTACAATGCTCTAAAAACTTCTTTCTTAATATTTTCGACGAAACTGAATGTGTGTCTTAAATGCCAGTATGTTTTTTTTTTAATCATTTCCCCCCAAACAAGGTAATAATGCCATTAAGATTACTGAGAATGAAAGGAAATGAGAAAACATTAGTGAGAAGAAAAGACAATAAAAAAATAGGATTCAGAAAGATAGAAGATGGTGATTGATGTTGCATTTAAATTCCTGAAGATCATAGGTGACAGGGAAGCAAGAATCTGGAAGAGAGTTCCACAGACCAGGAGTGCAAGAAAAAAAAAACTACTAGAATAGAAGTTACTGTTATATTTAGCTATTTCAACATTAAAAAATTGAGACCTAGTTGCCAATCTAGTACTACACTTCAAGGTACCAAGGAGCAAAGTTCATTATAACAACTGCCATAAAAATACTATCAAATATAATATGTATGTTTACTGTGTGCATTTTGGAAATCTTGATTTGAAATATCATTGTGTGGCAGATGAAGTCCTTAATTCATGCATGCCATAGTTAAATACCAGCCTAATTGTAATTTAGATTCAGTTTTGTTTTCTATTCTATGACTTGTTGTTGTTTGCCATTTTTTAACAGGAAAATGTAAAGAATTCAATTCAACAAAAAGAAACAGTGGGAGTAACAATAAATAATTGTTCAGTCTTGCATTGACTAATTTTGTGCATCAAAAAAGTGTTTAACAGGTTGTAACTGAGTGACAAGGCTTTTTTTATTTATTAGCATTATGAATAACAAATATATCCTACTGGTTCTAAGTAATAATACCAGGAGACATGAGCTTGTCACATAAAGAGAAAAGGAAAAAAAAAACAATTGTTTGTCTGGTAAAATAATTACAGTAAAACAGACTTAAAAGATCATAGAGCAAGTCATTTATTGCTAGGATTTTATGATCATTGACACTGGTTCCTAATAGCTAAAATATATGGAATATATGAGAGAGCATTTTTAATCTATTTTTATTGCATAGCTGATTTTTTTATAATGATTTCAACATAAGATATATCATACAATACATTGAAAATAAACTGCATTGTAGTATATTAAAGAAAACTACACGACTGACATTCCTGAAATTGATAGTACAGACAAAACCAGAAAAGGAAAACCTGAAATTCCTTTGACAAAAAAACAAGCTTTACATGAGGCTAACAAATACTACTTTAAATTTTTAATGAAATTAGCTAATATATAATATTGGTTTAGCTGAATGGTTAAAAGTTTTAAGTAGAAGAACACCAACTTTTGTCTTTTTAGTGTATAATCATTAACTATAAGAAATAAGCCTTGACAAGTTAAGACTTTGTGATATTTGTTACTGGATGGCAGAAAAAAAAATTACATTGACATATCAAAAATAACAAATTTATTTACTTACATTATTCAGTTTTTAGAATTTAAACTGATAAAGAGAAATGCAGCATTAAAGTCATTTAGTAATGTTCCTTACTTTTGTGTCTAATGAAGGAAATATATTTTTGTATGAATTTGACGTGTTTGATTAAAGATTCAAAGTAGGTTGAATTTTTGAGTTGATTTGAAAGTAGTAAAGAAGTGTACAAATGAAAGTTAAATTGAAAAAATTCTTTCTTACTCATATCAATTATCACTTAAGTCAGTTTCCTTTGGTGTTGGGTAGTATGAATTTTCTCTTTGCCATTGTGGTAAAGGAAAAGTTTCTCACTTCTGACAAAATGGTATGACTGCTGACTTCAGTACTTTAGTTAATTCCGTGTATGTTTATGCCATTAAATATATTAAAGTCATTTTAAAAGATTGGCTTCAGTAAAAGTGGATCAGATAGATGTGTTTCTTTAATTTCTTTTTAAAGATCTTCATTGGCTGAAAAACACTTGTTTCTTTTTATTAATGTTGATTCAATAAGATCATTTCTCTGACAAGCCTTTGTTGTTTTTTTAATGTCCTGTCTGTTACAAGTGTCAGAGTGAAAACTTCTACTAGGAATTTTCTTTTTCCTTTTTTTTTAAGTGGCTCCAATAATGGAAATAAACTTTGAGGTGAAATGTATATGCCTAGAGCAGTGGTTCCTAAATGGTGTGGCACGGATCATAGGTGCAGTGGAAAAGGAAAGTAGGTGAGGTGGAATGATTGAAAGACAATGAAAGATTTAGAAACAGTTTAAAAAAATCCATATACCAAAAATAAATATCATTTCCAAATATTTAAAAAATATTATTATGGATTACTTGTAATTGCATGCATGAGTCCCAGTATAAAAAGTTATAAATAATTATTAACCGATTTTATCATTGTGTTATTTTTGCATTATATCAAGTATTAAGAATATAGTAACTAGGCTCCTCAAATTGAAGGAGAGAGTTATCAATGATAATGTTCTGACTTTGAATCCGCAGTTATCTCCCTTTAACTATCTCTCTGTTTTTTTTTTGTGTTTTTTTTTCATTTTTAAATGTACCTTTTATCACATAAAATTTAGTAAGGTACAAACAAATTTTCATTCCAAAAATGCAGCCCAGAGAAAAAAGTTTGGGTACCAGTGACCTAGAGTGATAACAAGCATATAAACACCAAGTAATACAAATTCAAGAGCAACTTGAACTGTTTAAAAATTGGACTATAATGTTACTGTGCATAAACTGGATATGTTGATCAAGAAATATTCATGTTCTTACGTTGATTAATGTATTTGTGTTTCAAGCTACTGCAAAGGAGTCTGATTATCAATGGCTGTAGAAATGCAATCCTGTGCCAAAGTTGGCCTCAGCCATGGATCATCAACTGTTTTTCATATATAAAAAAAGCAAAGGAATAAAATATTATATCCTATGTACACAAATTTTAAAATGTAAATTAATATTACAAAAACTTTAAAAGGTAATGAGAGATCTAAGCAGGATTACTTGTTTACTAGAATGTTTAAGTCAAAGAGATATGTGTTGTTGGGTTAAAATTTTATTTGGCTCTAGTTTGTTAAGCATGAAAACTAATTTGGCAAATATTGGAAAAACTGGTAAATGATATGAGGACAAGTCAGAAATTATCTGCACTTTCACCATAACATATCTTTAGGTTTGTCACACTGCCTTCTACACTTGTGTGCTTTTAGTTAGTACTGTTTTGATCATGTGATGAAAGTTTGAGCTTGATTTTGCCAGTTTTCTTGCTGCTGTTACAGTGTAAACATGGCCACTCTGCTAGCAGTATGCACCAAGAAGGAAGAAAGAGCAGTGATCTGAATCTGCAGAGAACATGCTACCTCACTGATAATAACTCACTGGTTTGCCATTACCATCTCTTAAGCTTGCTGAATCTTTTCAACAGTGGTAGAGGTTGATGGGTGTCCATATTCTTCTCTATGGGAGGTCTTACTCAAAAGAGATGTCTACAAAGTGTTGAACTATTTTTGAAGGTCATCCTGATGTTATATGGACCACAGATTGCTTGTATTTTTTTCCGATAATCACTTCACATAGGGTAGGCAGACTGAGACTGCTTTCTAAGTATGGTTATCCTCTTGCACCCTTCTATCCCAGTTTTTCTGAGCTGCTGTCATGTATGCAGGGTAGTTGTTATGTTATAGGTTACTGCTTATACTGACCTTTTCTTGTTCATATGTCTTTGGGTCACCACTTATGACTTTTTCTTGATGTTGTAGGCAGAGGATGACCCTTTCTTTACACTGTATGGGTGGTGGAAGTTGAAGTTGAGGTATTGTCTATCGAATGTTGGCTTGCGGTATATGGATATCTTTAACACATTAGTACATCAAGGAATAATAGTTTGTATTTGTTTCCTCTATCCATTGTGGACTGTATCAATGATCTTATTGAGTTCAAATGGTCCAGTAGTAGTTGGACTTTTTCCTGGTGTGGCCAGAGTATGAAGGCATCATCTATGTATCTCAGCCATAGTGTTGGCTTTAGTGATGTGGACTATAATGCCATTTCCTCAAAGTATTCCATGTATATATTCGCCATTGCTGGTGATATGAGGACAACAGTCCAAAAAATGTAAATAGTGTAAATAATTACAATACCTCATCTCAGAAATATAGACAGCTAATCTCTTGCTAACATCCTAAATGTTATCAACAAGACTTAAAAATAATAATTTACAAGTTGGCCTAAAATGTGAAGGCAGTATTAACACTTTCTCAGCACAGACTAAGATATATAAAAAATACATCACTAAACAGTTTGTATTGTACACTAATAGATACTTATACTTGTTTGGAAATTAGTTTATAACACAAACACTAGTGACAAATATTTTTAACATTTTTTTTAAATTTCCAAATTTATAATTTTGATAAAAAATTGTACTAACCTTTTAATAATTTCATGAAAGAAAATATTCCCTGTAAAACAATATTTATTCTTTTGCGTTATTATTTATGTCTGTTTCTTAAACCTTTTATATAATGTCCTAGATTTTGAATTAGAAGTTCTATCAGGATTTATCATTTGCAACCATATCTTAACAATATGAGATATGCAAATGACACAGTGCTAATAGCAGACACAGAATGGAAAATAGAAGATCTCCTACAGAAGGTAGTCAAAGAAAATAAGAAGAAAGAACTAAACATTAATTGTAAGAAGACAGAATGTGTGGTTGACAGCCCAAGATGTGAACTACAAGTTGGTGACACCAAATTAAAGCAAGTACAAAAATTTAAATATGTAGGAAGTATTTTAACAGAGGATGGAAAATGCAACACTGAAATCCAAAGGTTTATAGTGAAAGGTGCATTGGAATAGAAAAAGAGGCCTTCCAAAATCTAAGTAAAGTATCAAGAAACAGGAATATTTTGTTAGAAACTTAGAAAATAGTACAAAATTATGTAATATCAGTCAGCCTATATGGCAGCAAATGTTAGGCAATCTCCTCACAGATGAAGAAGAGACTTGAAGCAACAGAATGTGGCTATACAGAAATATACTGAGAATACAATGGACTGAACATTTAAGTAATGAGGACATTTTAGAGAAAATGGTAACAAAAAGGACACTAATACTTTGAAGCACAAAGAGACAATTGAAATTTCTCAGATGCATCATGAGGAAAGAATTGGAGAATTTAATACTCACAGGACATATTGAAGGTAAAAGGAGTGAATAAGCTACCTAATAATCTTGTGTAAATGGTTGGCAAAACAGGGATTAAGAGCAATAGAAAAAAGACAAATCTTACTAAGAGCCACAAATGACAGAAAGTTGTGGAGATACATGATCGCTGACATCCTGAAGGGACACAGCACATTAAAGAACTAAAAGCAACAAAATCTACTTCTATCACTGATATTTTTTTTTTAAGCATTTCACCCCTAACAAGGAGGGAAGCCACTAGCATGCAAAGGGTTACAGAAGATTTGGAGTGAGAGCAGATAGGAATGATAGAGGAGAGGATGAGGAGAAGGATAGTGGATAGATCAAAGCAACTGGAGATGTTGATTGACATTACATTTGAATAGTTGGAGATTAAAGCTATCAGAGAAACAGGAGTAGAAAAGAGAGTTCCACAGGTGAGAGGTGCAAGGCATGAAGCTATTGGAGTAGAAGAGGTGGCTACATTTAACAGTTTCAACAGTGAAAGGGTGAGAGCAGGATGACAGCCTCGTAGGACGCTTGAATTCGTGAAGTCTGGGAACCAGCGAAAGCAGATCATCGGAGCAATTACCATGAAAGTATTTGTAAAAAAGACAGAGAGAGGCGATGGCACGTCTGTGGGAGAGCGACTGCAGACGAGATGCCAGATCAGGGCCAGTTATATTGCATATATTCTTATCAAGAACCCCGAGGCAAACAGAAGGGGCTCCAGACCATATATGGCAGCAATACTCAATGCAAGGGTGAATGGTTGAGTTGTAGATTTGAAGGTATATTCTACAAGACAAAAAAGATATTTTTTTATAAATAGCTGCAGATAGGTTCACCTATAATTCAGTTCACAATCCTCCCTGTTTAACAATAGTGGTTTATCTCTTATTTTCTGTTTAGGATTGGGTTTCCAGTTCCTTCTAAAGTCTTCTCATTCTCTTTCACTCTCAGTAGCCCCTTGTATCTTAGGAGCATTATTACCTTGCTTGGGATGAATTGATTAAAATATCAATTTACTCAGATTTGAACTTAAAGAAAGACATGTTAACTGGTTATTCTTTTTATCTATACCAGTCTGCCATTCTATTTTTAGCACAGTCAACCAGCATGCCAGTCTATATCTTTCTTTAATCATATAAAGTAGATATCTGAAACTCAGTATTTAAGGCTGATATTTCTTCTTATATTTTGGTAATTTTAAAGCCAGGATAAAGAATTAAGCACAATGGTGGGAGCATTATGCTCTGGGGTATGCTTTGATGCTTCTGCACCAGGAGAACTAATGAGAGTACAGGGTGTCATGGATAAAGAGCAATATTTGGCTACCCTTAAAAATAATATAAAAAGTGCATGAAATTTGTCTTTTGGGCATCACTGGACATTCTGTGACAATGACCCAAACCACACAGCACGAATTGTTACAAAATACTTAGATGGCAGCAAAATGAAGGTATTGGCGTACTCCACACAAAGTCCTGACTTAAACCCGTTGAAAATTTATGGGCATATTTGAAGAAAAATATAAGAGAAAGAGGTCCTTCAAATTTGGAGGAACTAGAAACTATTGCCAAGGAAGAATGGAGCAAAATACCTATCATTATGTGTAGTGATCTTGTAAGGATCTTGTAAGGAACTATCAAAATGATTAAAGCCAATAATAAAGAATAAAGATTATGCAATTGATTATTGGGGAAAGAGGGTCAATAATTTTGCTCTATATTAGATTTTTTTTTGTTTTTTATATTATATTTTGACATAAAAATAAAAATTTTGTTATGGACATCACTGCACATCCTTTTAAATCCATTATTTTATCATTTGTGAAAAAATGCACATGAAGTTACAATTAAAATTTCAGATATTACAGCTCTATGTGTAATTATGGAAGTGGGGTGAATAATTATGTACACAACTGTGTGTATATATATATATATATATATATATATATATATATATATATGAATAAAAACACTGGAGGAAAAATTATTCTTAGCCAACACATTTTATCCTCTGAGGGACCTTATCAAGGCAAATGTAAATTTTATTTTGTTGCATGTGTTTATATACAAGAGTAAGGATTCCATTAGTTTATCAAGGCTTTTAAATTTGAGAACATTCATGATTGAACTATTAAAAATATTTGTTTCTCTTTTCTTTTTATTCATTCTGTTCATATCTAAAAACTGAAAATCATATATATATATATATATATATATATATATATATATATATATATGATAGAAAATACAATTTTATATTTATATATATTTAAGGTGCACTGAAAATCTTTTGATATGACACTACTCAAAATAAAAAAACAGAATTTTTTTGTCATTTTTTCTTTGTCAGGTTAAGAACTTATCAATAAACATTATATAGATTAATTATTCTGTGAGAATATGATATATCAATTTTTTATATATCAAACAAAATAATGGAAAAAACTTTTATGCAACATGCTTCATCATTTAAAAGGATTTCATGTCCAAGCTAACAAAACCAATACCAGTAATCATATTAATTCTGCCATCCATTGACTATGATAAGTTCCAGTGCACTTAACAATAATACTTTGCATTTTTCTATCAATTTATTATTCTATCATTGTTAGAAAAAATGTGTTTTGGTTGTGTTTTTAAAAACATTGCTGGTGAAGATAAAAAACTTAAAAAAATACAAAGGATATGCATAAAGTCTAAATAAACAAAAGTCTAAAAATTATTGTAATTGTTTGCAAACAAGTCAATGGAAAGTGACTGGGTTGGACAATAGCAGAGTGTAGCTTGCTACAAATCTGAATTTTATTTAACACTCATCTAAATGGTATTCATTGCTTTATTTATTTACAGGAAAGAGCGGCATTTGTAAAGTGAGTTTCCAGATGAAATGATATGTTAGTGCTTTTTGCATCGATAACAATACTGGTTATATTAGCACTGACCTTTTATTAAATAATTGCTTACAGAAATGTTAATAAACCTTTAATGTTCTGAAATTATCTTGAAGCCAATTTCAAGAAAACAGTGTTTATCATCCACAAAACCACAAATTTTAAAATTATTTGAAGATGCTTATATTATTTTCCAAGGCAACTTAAAATTACATCACTGATACTGTTACTATTTATAAGTTAATGTTAACATTTATAAATTTATTCATCAGATTTTAAGATTGTTTTTAAATGAACTCTTCATTCCTCTCCCCACACACACACACACATATATATATATATCTTTTGTTAAATATGATGGAAAAGAAAAATTTTATTTAGTTTTTCCAGCATTCTTACATTTTTCTGTTTGGTGGGAGTGAAGGAGTAGAAAAACTGTCCATACCATCCATTGTCCTAAGTGCTTTTGGGCACTTCCTTAGCCATTTTCAAAGAAGTTTTGTTTTGGGGTTGTTAGTTTCTCTTCATGTTTTGGCTGTTTGAGATGTATCTTTTATGTTGTTTTGAATACTAGTAGGAACATTTATTCATAAATTTATATTTATTTATTGTTGATTTATAAATTCATAACATTTATTGTTTTGAATAATAGTAGGAGCATTTATCCAAACTAATGGCATCAGCATGAAAAACTCATTAGGTGCTTAGGTTTTCTTTAACTTTTACATGTCTCATTTTGAAAATAAAGTGTTTAAAACAGCTGACAAACTGTAAATCTACACAAGGTATGTTGACAAGATTTTTGTTTTGATAAAAAATAAGGACAAAATTATAAATCTAAAATCAACTTTAAAAAAAAAAAACTCAACACTAAAATTTACAAAACTCTGGAATCATGATGCTGAAGGTAACATCAATCAGCTAAGTGACAAATCTTTTACTTGTATTACGTCTGTATATAGAATATGCAGATATCATGACAGTTACCAGCAAGGAAATTGGGAAAGGCAAGGAATATTCAAATGTTCTTGCAAAATGCATAAAGCAATCTCTTCTCTCCACCTCCAGCTGTAGGTTAAATAACAGGGCAGGCTGGGTTCTCTAAGAAGAACTATTCAGAATTCAAAACTGCAGAGAAGGCAATGGAAAATCCTTGCCCTATCTTTCGCAAGAAGTTATGGCAATATACTGATAATAAAGAAATGTGGAGAGCCATGATTGCCTGCAGCCTGAAGAAATATGACATTTTAAAAATACACACACATGCAAGCGCGCACACACACACACACACACACACACACACACAAACAAAATTGGAAATAAATGTGTTTTGATTTACATAAAATATGAATGTGTTTTGATTTATTATAGATAAAATATAAAATAATATTGGTGTATCAACATAACTCAGATATATATATATATATATATATATATATATATATATACCATACTGAAATATCATATACCATGCTTCTTACAACTGTTGAAACAATACAGTAGGAGTTATAGGTGGGCCAACTGAATGAAGGTATTGTCTCACCATTTCACATACATGCAGGAATAGTAGCAGAATGGATGGAGTAATGCTTTGATCCCATATTAATACAATGTATTTATGGTACTCCCTATGATTGAATATTAATACAGACCCCATTTGAACGAGGGTCTCCCCTTTTTAGATTTAAATGATGGTGAAACAATATGGACGACAGAACGAGGATATGAATGATATACAGATTTATTCTGAAAAGGAAATGAAGATCATGGAGGCCATGCTTGCAGGAGTGAGCATGCTGCAGGAGTGAAAACAATAGCCGGATGCTGCAGGAGGAGCCAATGCTGCAGGAGTGAGCTGGAAACAGCAGGAGGAGCCAAACAGCAGGAGTGAGCCGGATGCTGCAGGAGTGCTGGATACTGCATTTAGTGCACATTGACATGCAGTTGCTAGGATCATAGTGGGTTGTTGCCAGGATGATGGATGGTTGAGTGATGCCAGGATGATCTTTGTTGGTTGTTGAAACATTGACTTTCGTGTTGCCATACAAGGGGCCTCCAATTCCAGCCTCCTGAAATGGGAGAAATCCAAAGGGGGACCAGCAAGAGAAATTGCTAAGCTAACCGTTTAAAATTTATACAAAGATAACTATGGTCTAAAATGACTTATATTACCTAGGTTTGTAAATGCCCTAACTAAAAGGGGATTTGCTAGTCCCTCTGACGTGTTAACAGTGTGTAAGGAGCATGAATGAGGTCAAGGTCGAAATGACCTGTTCCTCTGCAGATTCAAGGACAGAAGGAGGAGGTAACCCTAAGGGTTGAGTCCATGTGTTATAAACAAATAGACCCTAGAACATTCCGCAGATTTATGTTGCATACACAAACAGTTATCAGTTGTTGGAAGGCAGAACTAGCTCTCATCACTGACTATCATAAAATGCAAATTGATCTCCCAAATGACCCAATCACATTATCAGTGGAGATGTGCATGACAGTATTGTGTCATAAGTGTGGATTGAAACCCACATGCTTGTGTCTTTCTACAAGTAAATAATTCCAGATGGTCTGTGTTGACACTATTGAAGCCACATTTGCTCTAATCTGTATTGTGGCTTCTATGTGTTCTACTACTGCTGGCCTTAAAATATGTTGATCATGGCAAGTGCCTATACTCTGTGGTAATCCAGAACCTGATCCATACATGTCCATTTTTACCAATGTGGCCAACATCAAAGCACTAATAATATTTCACGTTGAATATGAAAGCCTAAAAATATTAAAGTAACAACTAATATAGATCCCTCCTCTGACAATTCCAAGAAAATCCTTCCCAGAAAGTAAAATCCAACAAAATAGGTACTCTGATATGATGTAATGGTTACACACTTTCAGCTTTTTACCACGTCTAAACCACATTTAGAAAATCATTTTTTGAGCATTTCAACATGGTATAATGTTTAGCAACCTTGTTTTGCTAGATCAATTATAACTGAATCGTGAAATCAATCCTCACTGGGTGCTCCCCTCTTTCGGCCTTGTGCCACATCCAAACTATGCTTATAAAATAATTTTCTGAGCACTTCAACATGATGTAATGGTTAGCAAGCTTGTCTTGCTCAATCAATTAAAATTGAGTAGTGAGTTCAATCCTCACTGGGTGCTTCATATTTTCAGCCTTGTGCCACATCTAAGCTACACTTAGAAAATCATATTTTGAGCACTTCAGTGTAGTGTAATGGTTAGCAAGCTTGTCTTGCTAGATCAATTACAACTGAGTAGTCAGCTCGATCCTCACTAGGTGCTCCACACTTTCAGCCTTGTGCCACTTCTAAGCTATGCTTAGAAAATCATATTTTGAGCACTTTGACATGGTGTAATGGTTAGCAAGCTTGTCCCGCTAGATCAATTACAACTGAGTAGCAAGTTCGATCCTCACTGGGTGTTCCACACTTTTGGCCTTGTGCCACAGGTAAGCTATATTTACTAAATCCCTATACAACTGAGCTAAATTGGAAAAGCCCACTTAAAGAAGTGAGTCAGGCATGTTCCATAATTCAGTCTATAAAAAGTTAATAGAATATCAACAGCAATTCTCTGAAATGACCATCCAGCTTCGCAAAGGTCCAACCCTTCTCAAATGGCTCAAATTGAACAGTAGGAATGCATCACTAAGCTCAGACACAAAAGTGGACTAGTATGATATTTATTACATCATAAAATAAATCAAAAATTTACAGATTTGCTCAGATAGCATATAAATACAGAACACAGATCAAAATCACC
This sequence comes from Acanthosepion pharaonis, assembly GCA_903632075.3. Lineage (NCBI taxonomy): Eukaryota > Metazoa > Mollusca > Cephalopoda > Sepiida > Sepiidae > Acanthosepion > Acanthosepion pharaonis. Next base: position 292,227 of record CAHIKZ030000867.1, on the reverse strand, counting down.
ATTGACCATTGTCCTTTAAGGTGTCACAATTTTATTTTCCATCAATATATATATATATATATATATATATATATATATATATATATTCACACACAGGGTGTGATGGGTAAATTGTCATCATTTTATATTTTTAATTTTTTTAACTTTGCACATGCATGTTGTTTGTTTTTGATTTTGACAACTACACAGTATAATAGGGTCAGTTGGGAACCATATATGAGAAAAAGAGCACCATGTCACAATTCGCTCTGATAGAAATTTGTAAATGACGTGCTTGACATTCATGCCGGAAGCTCCAATATGAACATTTCAGAGTGTTTGGGTGTCAATCTGAGGACAGTGCAGAGGATTCAGAAAGAGTTGGATGATATATCCAGTCAAAATCATGGTGTTTGGAGTGATCACTAGTGATGGTGACATTATGCCTCCATTCATCTTCTTACAGGGCCACAGACTCAACACAGAGGCCTACTTCAAGTGCCTAGAGGAGCTGGTGCCAAGATGGTGGATTCTGGAAGATCCTATGTCTGGCAACAGGACTCTGCACCATGCCACACAAGCAGGAGAACCCAGTAATAGCTGTCAGACAATTTCTGTGACCACATTGCCCCTTACATTTGGCCACCTTACTCCCCAAACTACAACCCCCTTGATTATTATGTGTGGGGCACAGTTGAGTGAGAGACCAACAAAACTCCTTGTAACACCAAACATGAACTGAAGACAAGGATTATGGCAGCATTCACCAATTTAAACAAGGAGACTGTCCAGAAGAGTTGCAGGAGATCCTAAAGTTGTTTGGAGGCCATGGTTAAAGCCAATGGCAATTTTATTGAATAAATTTACCCTTTAGTATTTCAAGATATTTTTGTGAAATTTTGGTAAATATATCTGTTAAAATAAGATGTCAGTGCTATTTTTATTTTTGTGTAATTTGCATGACAATTTATCCATCGCATCCTGTATATATAGAGAGAGAGACACAGACAGACTGAGACAGAGATGTGAATCAAATCATGATGAGAGATACAGACAAACTGAAATTAATAAACCAATAAATATTGATGTAAAGCATTTTGAAACAAAACACAAATATCTAAGTAAAAGCATAAATTATCAATAACAGGATTGTTTGTCATAGAATATTTATCATTAGAAACAGAGTGGTAGATGGAAACAATACTCAAATACTCTGAACTGACATTCAGTCCTGTATTATACAAGTAGAATCAATGCTTTTGTAATAACAGAATCCAACATAGATTCTATATTTAGTTCATAACCTGATTTCAATATAACAAATGTACATTGAATATCACCTTAAAAGTTGATGAATACATGAGAACCTGAAAAGTATTTCAATTTACATTAAAGCAAGTCAAGAATTAATGAATATATTATAAAAGAACAGGACAGATTAAAAATTATAAAGGTGGAATAAGAATTGGTTGATATGAGACAGCAATTATTTCTGGTCAGTGACCTTTTAAAAACTGACATGAGTAAACAAATGAATCCAGAATAAGTATTGATAAAATCATTCTACAGCAAGATGCAAACTCTTTTTGGTCTCAGTGCTCACAGAATTAAACATAAAAATAACACAACTGTTGATGGTTGAATAATTCTAATTAAAGAGTAATTATTAATTAGCAACATGGTTTCATTGGCTACAGCTGATTTATCCCAGAATGTTAAAGATTATCATTTCCCCATAAACGAGTCGGGTAAAAGAAGAAAAGAGAAAATGAATAGGCAACCAAAACCAAAAAAGAACAAATCAACAAGAGAAGGAAAAGGAGAGAGGAAGGTAATAAAAAAAGAAAGGTCATTTAAGTGGTGGAAAGAGCTAAAGAGACAGGTCATACTTATAGGCACTTGCCAACTGTTCCTTTGTTTAGAAACAAGCCACACTGGAAATTTAATAAAGTTTTTAACATATGTGTCACTATATAAAAAAAAATGTGTTTGTCATTATGAGTATAAGTGAAAGAATATAGTGAATATGAATATCAGTCAAAAAATATAGTGATTATCATAGCACCCCATAAATTTATGATATCAAACAATTTTTTGTTCCCAGTAGTATTTATTGTAGAGTTCAGTTGGTATTGTATGAAATATTTGAAGATCCCATTTTCTAACATCCCATGTTCTAACAATCACCCATCTTCTAACATCCCATGTTCTTACAATATGTAAATATGGAAAAGAACATAAGGAGAAACTATTAGGTTGAGTCATAAATAATTTCTGTTTATCAACACTAGTCTTCAAAAAATAAAGTTTGCATTTTATTCAAATATACATTCGTCATTATCAAGCAGATCTTCAATACCTTTTGAATAAAATTCCACAGGTTTTGATGGGAAAAAGGTTTTCATGGGAAAAAGGTTTTGATAAAATTTTGAATCTAGTTTCATTCAAGAAACTTTTCCCCATCAAAGTGTTTTACAGCATTCAAAAAAAAAAATAATAATCAATATGTGCAGTGTCAGGTGAATATTTCAGGTGGGTTAGAACAGATCATATATCCCTACATCTCCCAGAAATGTACAGGTTTTATACCCATTATAGATCTTGTGCTTTTTTTAATATATTGTTTCATTTTCAGGATTCTCTCCCCTTTTTCTGAGATCTTGATATCTTTCTTTTTCTAGGAGATCTTGATCTTGCTCATCCTATGTTGTACTCAGGGTTTTCTTCTTCCTTTGTTGTGTCTTCATTAGTTTTTTTTAGAATCTTCATGGTCTTGTTGATAATCCATAACCATGTTTTTATTTGTTTCATTCTATAGGAACATGTTTTATTGTTGGTCTACAAGATCATAACTGAGAGTGCCTCAGGAAAGCTCTTTATCTTTCTCCTCCTCATAATCTACTTGGGATCTTATTTGATCTGCTTGGGCTACTATTCTGTTCAAATTTTTTTTCTCTAATGGACATATTGTTGCCACTTTCCATTATAAAACTGTCTCTTTCCATATCTGACTCCTTATTAATTTATATTACTGCTATATTATGAGCATAGAAAAGAGTCAACTTGGGAGAAGGAGGCAAATAAAGCAATAGCAACTTGACTTTGCACAACAGTTTTGACTTTCTTTCCACAAACTTTTATGGTGGATTTATAGAAGGTTTTCATATGGCAACATCCATTCCCACCATATATCACTGTATTTGATTTAGGTGTATATTGGCCTTGTGTAACAATTAAAAGAAAATGCAAAGTGTTGATAAACACAAAAATAAATCTTTATATAACACAATATAATAATGCAGAAAGATAAGGTGAAAGTTGAAGTTTCAAGGGTTCAAGTGTGAACATCCTGGCACCTGAGAGAGAGTGAGAGAAAGAGAGAGAAAAAAGAATGTGCGTGTGTGTGTGTCTCCAGGAGAAAGTAAACATATATGTATATATATGTATGTATACATGTATTCAAATGTAATAGTCACCTGGTAACAATGTAGGTGAAAGAAAGTCTGTGTTTTCAAATTGAGCAGTGGGCTGCTTAAAAGTTGGTGAAAGGATATATATTTTTATTTGTAGCAGAACTGTGTAGACATCTCATGTCGCCAGCTGGTCATGCAAGGATCACATTTCAGTATTTCTGCTTATATTTTGATGACCACAGCATTGGAGAATAAACAAAATTAATTTATCAATTCTGATTTAGGTTTATTTTCAATCTTGTTACATACAAATCCCAAAATCTGCTTCGAAAGTGCCAGTCAGCTTCTCATTGGCTCACAGCCTTATATACTGGTTGAAAAAGCGTTCTGATTGGTTGGATGAAATATAGCTTTGTGGCCTGGCAATTATGAATATACATCTATTTTCATCTAATTGAGCTCTTATTAAAGGTGAGGATGAACAAGTCAGTGATGAACCAGATATGTATCATTAATATTGACATATCATTTACACATTATTCATTTGGTAATGTAGTTTATTAATAAAGTGTGATGTTGATGATTATAAATATTACATAAGAATCCCATTTCTGTCTGTTCATAAGAAACCAAGGTCTTGGTATGTATCTAAACAAATATTGATAGTAGCTTCACTACAATCTTGTTCTATGATTTAGAAATGCTTAGGAATATTATGGTATTAGACCAGCTGAATTTTATCAGTTCTTTATAGATTTAAATGATGTTAATATAATCACTTAGAATCCAATATATTACCCAGAAGTATGTCACAATCTGAATATCATCTGGCACTAGTAAAACTCTACAACTTTGATGAAATCATTGCATGATAAACAAGATGTTTCATTTATCCTTGCATTTTTATATAACTATAAAATTAATACATTGTAAACTACTTTGTCATATACTTAAAATAAGCTGCTCTTTGTATTGCTTGAAAAAAAATGGATAATTGACCTCTGACTTAATTTAGTTAAGATGATTAAAAAATTTGCTATTTTAATGTAAACTAAAAAATTTATACTGCTCAGGTTAAAATAATTCTCAATGTCATCAATAGTCAAATTTACTAGTGAAATTTCCAAATCAACATAATTTAAAACAATATCACAAAAAATTCTGAGCTGGACATTTATTTCTTTTCTTTTTTTATTTTAATCAGCCAATATGCTGACCTGTTAAACAATGCTGTGAGAAGGTTCCAAAATGTCATCTCATCTTATTTTACTTAGAATTTGAAATAAAATAAACCTTTCAGTTTTTTACATAAAAGTTATAGTCAACCCAGTTTTATATTTGGATTTAGCAAATGCACCATTTTTTTTTTCATTTCTTCTCAAAGAATGCTGTGTTACTTAATTGGAAAACAAGTTAAGAAGATTTGACAGTTGCCCAATTTTGGGATTATATATATCATCCCAAACAAGAATGGATGAAGAAGAAAAAAAATGTGCAGAAATAGTGAGAATGAGTACCACAGACAATGGAGATATGCAATTTTGGGATTATATATATCATCCCAAACAAGAATGGATGAAGAAGAAAAAAAAAATGGATCACTGATGAAATTCTCAACATGATGCAAAGGAGACAGAAGACTCTGCCAAGATATGGAATACAGAAAACTACACAACAGAATAAGGGCCAAATGCAAGCAGGCTAAAGAAGTGTGGCTAAACAGAAATGTGCAGAAATAGTGAGAATAAGTACCACAGACAATGGAGATATGCATAAACAAATAAGAGAAGTAATAGGACAGAAGGCTTGCTTGTCAAGAGGCTGCATAAAATCCAAGGATCGAATGCTCATATTAGAAAAGAAAAAATCCTTCAGAAAAATCCCTTCTGGAAGAAATATACTGGAGAACTCATCCACAACAAAAGAGAAGAACTGGCAATATACAGAATTACCAACAAGCCTGAAATTCTAAAAATAGAAGTAGAAGCAGCACTGGCCAAATTGAAGAGAAACAAGGCAGCAGGGCCAGACAATTGTAATAGAGATACTAACAGCCTTAGATGATTTTAGCATAGATAAAATTATGGAAATAATAAATGAAACAAACAAATGTGAACACCACCAAACAATCAGCTTAATGAGCCACGTAACAAAACTCATCATCCATATAGAACAGACAGCAGAATCAGGCCAGTGATAAGACAAGACCAGTGCAGGTTTGTTAAAGACACCAGAGCAAGGAACACAATATTCATGCTCAGAATGTTATCAGAAAGAGCAATACAAATGCAGAAGAACATGCACCTGTGTTTTATAGACTACGCAATGTCGTTCAACATAGTACGCCATAAAGATCTGTTAGAGCTACTCAGCAACCTTAACATATTTGGGAAAGACAGTAGAATAATCAAAAAACCTCTATTGGCAACAAACCACTTGCATAAAGATAAAAAATGAGTTCAGCAGATATACAAAAATAGAAAGGGGTGTAAGGCAAGGATGTGTCTTCTCACCGGACTTATTTAGTCTATACAGTGAGACAATGCTGAGAGAACTGGGAATCCTACCAGGATTCATCATTGGTGGCCACAATCTTAACAACATAAGATACACAGATGACATAGTGCTGATAGCAGACACAGAAATGAAACTACAAAACCTCCTACAGAAGGTAGAAAAGGAGAGTGAGAAGAAGGGATTAAGCATAAACTACAAGAAGACAGAACACATGATCATTAGCAAATAGGTGGGCCTGTAAGATGATTTACAGGTTGGGGACACTAAAATCAAGCAGGTGCAGAAATTTAAGTATCTGAGAAGTGTTCTGGCAGAGAATGGTAAGTGTGACACTGAAATCTGAAGATGTATTGGGATGGCCAAAGATGCATTCCAAAAGCTAGGCAGGAGGGTTTTGTTGGTAACAAAGAAAAGAGTACTGAACTGCTACATGATATCTGTCCTCATTTATGGCAGCAAATGTTGGACAGTCTCCTTAAAGATGAAGAAGAGACTTGAGGCAACAGAGATATGGTTCTACAGAAGGATGCTAAGTATACCATGGACTGAACATGTGTGCAATGATGAGGTTTTGGAGAGGATGCAAACAAAGAGGAAACTTATACTTAACATCAGAAAGAGGCAGCTGAAATTTCTAGGAGACGTAATGGGAAAGGTGGGCTTGGAAAATCTGATACTCACAGGGCAGATAGAAAGAAGGACAAGGGAAAGCAATATGTGACATACTTAAGACATGCTTAAGAAAGTGGATGTCAGAACATGGTATGGGATAAATAACAAAAAAACAAAACTTATTAAGAGTTACACGGGACAGAAAGATGTGGAGGGCCATGATCATCTACATCCTGAAGGGACATGGCACATAAAAGAAGAATATATTTCATTCACGTTATCATTATTTGCCTTCATGTGAAATAGTCAGCTTATGGTCATATCATATTGAAACATTGGCTCTTGTACAATCACTTGTTAAGCAATCTCAAGTCTTGTCAGTACCTTTCTGGGTGACCACTTGGGAATACCAGGTACTGTAAGTTTGGATGTGTGGATGTTGTAATGAATAATGGCTTAGAGTTGGAAATTGGAGAGTTAAGTTCTAATTCCAGTCAGATTCATTATATTCATCTATGCACAAATACCCTTGGGAAAGGTATGACTCCCTCCCCCACTATGGGCTAATTAGTAGGATTTGTATCAGTAAATCATTATTATCTCCAAAAAAGTTCTTACAATCTAAAATATTTTCTGGCTCTGAATGACATGCAAAGCTATAAAAAGTAAAACAATCAATCAATCTTGTGAAATATGAAACACTAATTCTCATTTGATCAACAAAGTTAAGCAATATCCATCCCAGTCAGTTCTGACATGGGTGGCCACTTGGGAACAGTGTGTACTGTTATCAACCTCCTCAACAATTTAAAATGTTTTGGCTTTAAATAACCTACAAAGAGTTAATAAACTGTAAAAAATAGAAATCAACCAATCAATCTTGCAAAATATTAGGCAGAGTTATAAGTACTTTCCTAATCCTAATTTCTAATCCTAACTAATAATAATTCATAGCACTTAAGAATAAATTTGCATTATACTAACATAACTTACTTTTTACACAGTAGTCACAGCATACCCAATGAATTAAAGGAAAAAGATTGGTTTCTTTGATGACAATACAAGGTCACATACAGCAAGAATAATGCACAAAATTTTGGGTACTTGATTGATCTGTTTTACTCCAGCCACCACACTCACCTAACATTACACCAACTGATTATTGCCTTTTTTGATCACTGCAAAACACTTTGATGGAGAAAACATTCCCTAATGAAAACCAGAGTTAAGAGTATGTTGAAAATTTTTTCACATCAAAACCTTTGCTCAAAAGCTACAAAAGCTGTCTGATCAGTGGCTTCTAGTCATTGCAAATAATGGTGAATATATAATCATATATATATGTAATTGTACTTTATTTTTTGAAGAATCAAGTTGATAGATGAAAACTGAAATTATTTATGGTTCAACCTAATATCATGGAAATATTGCTTTAGAAGGAAAAAAAATTCTCTGGATCCTGAAAAAACGTTCTTTGATTATAATTCTATCTTTAATGTTTATTTTATCGTGCTGGTTTTTTTTTGTACTTTTTTTGTTTTGTTTTTTCATTGTGACAATAAAAATAAAACTTAAATGCAAGTGGAACATTATAACAGAATTTTTTTATTTAAATTTCTCTTCTTAATAACAATTGCTGAAGAAAAATTTTAAGATTTCTGATTGACATGATTAAACTGAATTTCAAAGTCTTAAAATAGTAAAATAAATGAGGAAATAGTTATATTTCTTAAAAACATTTATCATTTTTAGAGCAATATGGATTTGAACTGAAAACATTTATAAATTAAATATCTTTTAACACTAACAGGTTTAACATGAACAGATTTCCATGATAAAATTGTGTTTCTTTCTAGACTTATAATTACTGTTGGTGTTTCAAAAAACCAAAACATCTTACTTTTTAAGTGCTTTTTTTTTTAATTTGTTTGTTTCTATTATTTCTTCCTTTGAATGATGACCTGAAAGATTGTCATGACAAGAACAATGTTGATACAAAGTTCAACCATTTTGCCCTTTATCATCTTCCACTATATTTAATCTGAAACTTACATTGTCATTCCTAAGAGACTTCTAATTTTTATAATACATGTACAAGATCCTTCAATAGCATTTTCTACTTAATTCACATGGATTAATATAATCACATAGTTCTTTGTTTCATTGTTGCTCTAATAAGGTGATTTCTTTATCATCATCATCATAGTCATCATACTAGTAGATTTATAATAACTGAAAGAATTTAATATGAAGGGGACATATTAGATTTTCTGTTATATATTTCTTCAGTATAAAATGTAATAAATCGTGACTTGACATCTTGACTTCAGTCACTTTCCCACTGCCCTACCATGGCTTCCCTCTGTCATTTCTATAAATATTTTCATGACAATTGTTCTGACAAGCTTTCCTCTTTAGTGCCTTGACTGCATTAAATTAAGTATATTACTAGATTGGTAATTAGGTTTCACCATTTTATTGTTGAACTAGCTAGATGTAAGCATAAGTTGTATTCTACGTGCTGCTTTCCTCTGCTCCTTTTATCTTCATTATGTTTTGTTCATGTCGAATTTTCTAGCTATCTTTCCTCATTATGTGCCTTAGAAATTTCTACTATCTCTTCCTGATGTTAAGTATAAGTGTCATTTTTGTTTCCATCTTCCCTGTATGATACAACTATAAAAAAACACATTTTGCAAATGAATTATGGGTTATTCATAAGTCAGAATTATGAGTATTGTCCTGTGATATTTGGGAAATCTACTTTGAATTAAGTAAAGAAATTCTTAAAGCAATGTTTTTTTTTTCATTTGCACTACAGATAAACAGATTTTATTTTTAATGCAATGGAATGGTTAGTTTTTTCTTACATAAATATTAAAATCTGAATTATAAAATTGAAAAGAATAAGCAACCACGTTTAAATTTTCTATCTTTTTTTTTTAATCATAAAAAACAACTGCTGTTTATATAGAATAAAGAGGTCAGGTAAACACCTATAAAAAATAAATCCCAGTAAAATGAAAAAATTGATCAATGGGAAATATAAAAGGAGATTGGTATTAAAACTTGAAAGTACATCAGACCTTTTTTCTTTTTTTTTTTGTGAAAGCATTTCAAAATATCAGAAATGAGAAGACGTGCATAGACAAAAGTATATATGCATGCATGTGTTTGACACATGCACATGCAAACACAAACACAAACAAATGTATATGTATAATATACATCATTGTTTTGCCTTAAGAATAAAGATTCAAGAGGTAGCTCCATGACTGCTACAATCTCATCAGTAGTTATCAGGTCATCCCATAAGTTCTGTCCGAAATGTTACATTTAATTACAGATTCAATCAACAATGTATTTTCCCTGATTATCTATGACTTCCTTCCATCTATTAACAAGCTTACTAATTCCATTACTGTAAAATTCTTTTGGCTTTGATTCCAAGAACTCACAAATGTCAGTTTTAACCTCTTCCTATGTTACAAAAGCTGTTTCTTCCAAATGATTCTGTAAGCTACAAAACAAATGGTAGTCTGAAGGAGCAAAATCAGGAGAATAAGGTACATGAGGAATTTTCTCACAACCAAGTTATTCGATCTTTTGTGACGTGATTCTTGCTGTGTGGGGTTGCGCATTGTCCTGATGAAACATCACCTCTTTTCGATTCACTAGAGCAGGTCTTTTTTCCTCAAAGCTTGGTTCAAACACTCTAATTGCTGACAGTATATTTGAGCATTAATTGTTGCATTAGGTGGTAAGGATTCAAAGTCGATTATTCCTTGGCGATCCCACCAGATTGAAAGAAGAACCTTTTGCCCATGAAATTCCCTTCTCGGCTGTGGCTGGGGTCCTTCCCCTTTACCAAGCTACTGTCTACAATGCTTAACATTTCGATAAAAGATCCATTTTTGTCACCAGTCACAAGTCTATCCAAAAGGTGAAACAAGTTGGTGAGAATGGAGAGAAGAGCAGATGTCAACTCGGGATTTGAGGTTGTTTTCAGACAATTCATGAGGCACCCATTTTCCAAGTTTAGGAACTTTTCCAAGTTGTTGAAGATGACAATGTACAGTTGTATGATTTGAACTGAGAACCACTGCCAATTCCTCAACTGATAAAGCAGGATTTTCTTCAAGGGCTGCTTCAAGAAGCTTTTCATCAAACTCAACTGGACGTCCGGTTTGATCTTCATCTTCAAGGGTGAAATCTCCACCTTTGAATTTTGCAAACCATCTTCTGAAAGTTCTTTCATTCACACATTCCTCTCCATAAGCTGAGTGAATGTTTCTAGCCACTTTGGCTGCTGAGTTTCCTTTCTTGAACTCATAAAGCATTATGTGCCTCAAATGATTCTTGGGTACTTCCATGTTAACAGGGTTTTAATCAAACAAAATTTAATTTTATTGTTCTCTGAAATAAAATTTGATCAGTTTAAATGCATCTAAACCTAAAAATAATGTTCAGCTCCATTAGACATTATAAAATACTCTTTAAATTTCATTCATTTTAACAAAAAGTTAAAATTCAGACAGAACTTATCCCATGATATATATATACTTACATACATCTGATAAATTATATCTTATGGCACACAGCAAACACTTATATACATAAATAATTTTGGTAAATCATTTCTTATTATGGGGTGTTTCACATTTGTACACAAACATAAATATATACATACATATATATAGAATCTCACTTTATATATTTTTTTATGTTCAAGTAGAAAAGGCAAAAAAATTGTTTCTGCCAACAAAAAATATCTAAATTAAATGAATTTTTCACTAATAGAGTAACAGGAATGTCGTTCTCACCAATGGTGAAAATAACATAGACAGAAATTTAAAAATAGAAAAGTGAAATTTCTCGAGCACATAATGGGGAAAGAAAGTCTGGAGAATTTAACACTCACAGGATGTTTTTAAAGGCAAGAGAAGCAGGGGAAACAATGAGGTACTAACCTAACTTTGATGGCAAAACAAAGAGAAAGAAAACTGATAAAATGGTAAAAGAACAAAAAACAGGAAATTATAGAGAACCATGATCACCCAAGTCCTTTCAGAACATGACATATAATAATAATAATAATAATAATAATAATAATAATAGTTCAAAACATAATAAATCCACCAAAAAAAGGATAATATAAACACATATTTTTCACATATATGTGGTGGTAAATAATACTTATAATAAATTGATGATAATATTTTGGTAATGTTTAACCTTTGTGCCCACAAAAAAAATGGTTAGTCAAAAAGGACAGTTATTCCCTTGACACTGCTATTACTGTATACATTTTTAACTTCTTCAGCAATATTCATTGTTTTAAAAAGTGATGATTAGAATTTTAATAAAACCCAAACATATGAAAGTCAATTTATACATTGTCTTTATACTTGATACTTGACAACAAAGATATTAAACACTTTTTCTTTATTAGATTGAATAAAAAAAATTGTTTTCATATTTGTTTATAAAATGGTAAATAATGAATATTGCATTGTAATTGGTTTACATATTTTAATAATTTTGTAATTTTTTATAAATTTTTGAATAAAAAGACTTCTTTTCAAATTTGTTTCCTTATAAAATGGTAAATAATAACTATTGCATATTTTTATAATCTTGTAAATAAACATTGCTGAGGGAGTCAAAAGTGCATAAAATAATAGTGATATCAAGGGAATAACAGTCTTTTTGTCACACTGCCTTTTTTTCAGGCACGAAGGTCAAACATTGATACTATTTTTTTAATATATTTCTGGCTTGACCAAACAGGAAGTTGAAATTGAATAAAAGTAAAAAATATATGTGATATATATGTGAGGAAAGCTCAGTCTTTTATTTGCCATGCATGATATACATTTAGGCGATCATGTATCTTTCAATACATGACTGACAAGGCAGATTTTTTTCCTGCAGTAGGTTGTAATTTCTTTATGCAGTAGACCAGATGCCATCCAAGGCTATAGAACCCGGTCTGTCCTGCTATTTACTCATAACTGGGGGGAGAAGGAAAGGATTCATATCTTTCCAAAGTGTATTAGCATGTAAGTGAATGTAATGGTTTCAAATGGAATTCCGACCCAGCTCTCCAATTCCTCAATCTGAGCCACTAACCATTACTCCACCATGCCTCCATGGAGAAAGCTAGAGAGCCTAATTGTCAAAATATAGTGATTGAAACAAAAAATGTGAAGTCAGTAATTAAAGTGAGCATTTATTTTGTTATGTAGTGCAAAATACAAACATAGTAACAAATGCAAGTAAGCAAAAGATGATTGATTCAATGAAAAACCTGAAACAATAGAAAGAATGAGAGTCATAGATGCAGGAAGCATGCATAAAATAATAAAAACAATAATGGGACAAAAACATGCTTCTTGACGGGATACGTAAGATCTAAAGAGGGAATGCCCATAACAGAGAAGAGAAATACATTACAGATAGAACAAATATATTAGTGTACTCTTTCATAACAACAATAAAAGTGGAAACCTACAATACACAAAATATAAAAAGGCTGAAATATTCAAATCTTAGGTAAGATTGGCACTGGTCAGAATGAACAGGAACAAAGCAGAAGTCTCAGGGGAGATTGTAATAGAGAAAATTTTGAGATTAACAAGATTATGGAAATAATAAATGAAATATATAACAGTAACGACATACCAGAGGACTTTAGTAGATGCATCTTTATAGCATTAACTAAGAAGTCAAATGCAAATGAATGCAAACTCCATCAGACAATCAGCCACATAACTAAGCTTGTTATCCAGATTCTGATGAAAAAAGTGTCCAGCAGAATTAAATTGGAAATAGGATAAGAGCAGTGAGGTTTTATTAAAGACACCTGAACAAGAAATGCAATCTTTATGATCAGAATTCTCTCAGAGCAAGCAATACAAATGCAGAAAAATGTATGCCTATGTTTCATAAACTACACAAATGCTTTTAATAAGTTATGAAACAAAGACCTATTTGAACTGCTTGGAAAACTTGATTTATTTGGGAAAGACATTAGGATAATCCAGAATATATGCTGGTAGTAAACCACAAGCAAAATGAATTGAGCAAGTACTCAAAAATAGAAAGGGGTGTAAGACAGGGATGCATCTTCTCACAGGATTAATTTAGCCTATACAGCCAGGCATTCTTAAGAACAAGATGTCCAACCAGAATTTATTATTGAAGGACATAATCATAACAACACAAGATATGCAAATGTTGATAGCAGACACAGAAAGAAAACTGTGGGAACTCTTAGACTAAGTAATAAAGAAAAGTGGGAAGAAAGGACTAACTATCAATTCTAAGAAGCCAGAATGTTTGGTCATTAGCAATAGAGATAGCTCAAGATGCAAGCTACAAATTGGAGATGTCAGAATCAAGTAAATACAGAAATGTAACTATCTAGGAAATGTTATAACAAAAGACAGAAAATGTGATACAGAAATCTGAAGCCGCATTGGAATAGCTAAAGATGTCTACTAAAAGCTAAACAAAGTATTAAGAAAGAGGAAAATTTCATTAGCAACAAAGGAAAGAGTGCTAAACTGTAATGTAATATCAATCTTCTTGTATGTTAGTGAATCCTGAATAATTTCCTAATATATAAAGAGAAAACTTAAGGCAACAAAGATGTGATTCAACAGAAGAATACCAAGAATACTATGAATCGAACATGTGAGTAATGAGGAAGTTTTTAAAGAAAATGACAACAAAAAGAACACTTGTACTTAGAATCAGAAAGAGGTAGTTGAAATTTCTGATTTTGAGAAGATTCAAAGAAACTTTAGAGACAATGTACCAAGTATGTTAACCTGCTAGATGAATGTGTGGATTAGTGCATACAGATCAAAAACTTTGCATCACCCAAACATCATACTGATTTTAGAACATGGGTTAAGCAGAGAACTTTTCTGCAACTCCTCATAAGAAGTAAAGAAATAGAGTAATATGCAGTAAAGTACACTATAAAATTTCAATCTAAAGAACTAAATTTTGGTGAGGTAGTGTGTTGCTTAAATCTGATAATTCCTTAAATCCTAAAAGTTGAACAAGTATCTATCAGAAGAGATTAAGCTGTAACTACGCACACATGCACTAGAATCGTCCTTCCAGAAATGATTTTTTCAGTGCACTCACCTGAGAATTGCTGAGAGCAGTTGTTTACAATAAGCAAGCGACCTTGGCTTCACATTAAACAACGCGAAATATTGAGATGGGGTGGCACTTTCACTTTCTCTCTCTCTCTCTATCTCACACACACACACACACACACACACAGATGCACCCACTTTTGCTAAGTAGGTTTTGTTATTTATAGTGAAAACTCTTTAAAAATAGCTGAAATCTGCAAGTTTTTCATTATCAACTTCATAGCTATCAAAGTTGTCTTATACTTAGTAACTTAACATGAACTCAATGAATGATTTGTTCTAGTAATTATTAAACTTCATTTAGTAAAAATAAAACATCAGTTCATTATGGTCTATGAGATGCATGAGTGGTTCTTTAAATCTCATATTTCTTAAATTGAGGGACAGTAAATTGAAGTTTTATTGTACTAAGTAGGATTTTTGTCTTAGAGTTACTTTCATTCTTTCTAAAATTTATTATTATTTTCTTAGTTTCCTATGAAAATTAAGTATTTCAGTTTAGTGCATTTTTCAGATGAGCTAGTCTATTGGTTTAAGGGTGAGAAATAAATTTGTTCTATAATTTGCAACCTTTGATGAGATTTCATGATAAATGGCTTTTACAGGTAACCCTATTTAAAAACAAATCTTTTTCCATTTATGACTTTCATTTATTTATTTCTATTTGTATTTTTAAAGGTTTTCTCATTAAAACCACAACAAAAGAATACAAAATTATCTTGTATGATCTGTGGTCCAAATTATGATTGCTTACTATTAAAACATGTGAAATGTTTCATAGAAGCTTTTTAACATAGTAAGAATAAAACAAAAGATGGTGCTTACTATAGTGCAATGGTTAGCAATTAATTTATTTGACTATAGCTACATATATCCACACTGTCTGCTTCACTATTGTTTTCTGGACAAGACTAAGATTAGTAAATATCTTTGAAAGATTAAAAAGAAAAGTTAATATAGCATGTAGCTTTTCTATATCTAGAAGGCATAACCTTCATTTTCTGCAAAAGAAAGAAAGATGCTCATATGAACAGAGTATTTTAATGTCTACAGTTAGAAGTAAACATTGTTCCAATTTTACTTTATTAGATTAAGTATTCTTTAACATTTGTATATTCTCTATTATTCCACCTTTATATACAATATTAAAAGTAAATATACTAAAATAAACTTACTCATCAAAGGGTAATGATGATCCAAAAAGTAACATATACAGAAAAAGGGCTTACTTTTTTTTAACTCTTTCTAATATAAGTGTTTATTATACACTTATTTATTCAAGTTTGCTTATTAATTTTTCATATTGTCATTTTTATTATATAAAAATTAATCTCATAAAATTGCCACTTAATAATAAATATAATAAAAGTTGTTTTGACTGAAGCAATAGCAACTGAGCCACAACTCAGTAAAAATTAGAGTTTCTCAAAAACTTCTTTGGGAGTGAAATGTGTTTTTAAAATGTAACAAACTGGACTCAGTTTCAAACATACTCATAAAAAACCCAGTATTGAATGAGGTGGAGCAGAATTTTAAATGAATGTCTATTTTACAGTTCTGTTTATTGGACATTTGAGGATGAATATTTATTGTGTTTCTGACTTTAAATACCATGGACATTCAATTAATTTCAGAAATGTAAATAATAATTTTCTTAGTTTTCATTGTCCACCCTGTCCCTCATAAAATCAAACCTTTATGAAACTTAAACTAAAAAAACAAATTCCTCACAACCAATTTGCTTTTTCTTTTGTCTGGAATTTTTAAATGACACATTGTTATCACTGGGTGACATTTTTACACTACCATCTCTATTTTGATATCTCAATAATTTCATTGGCATATGCTTGTGCATGCAGAGAAAGGAATTGTTAAAGAAAAGAGTGAAAAAAAAAGCTACATGCAAAGCACCAGTGGTCCACTGGCAGGCTGCCGATGACAACACCAGTGATCCTCAGATTACCATATGCAGTATACACATGTTAAATATCAAACAATAAACATTCTGAAATGTTATGGTAAAGGCCAAAACAAATACAAATGCAAGTTAAAAGAATTACTGAATGATAAATTACCTTTATTTGTTTAACATGAAATTTGGTAGAAAATTCTGTCATTCATAGATAAGCCATATAATTGCATTGATACAAATTACCATCATCCACATTTAAATTATGAAATGGACAAAGTCCGACAATTATTTTAAGACATTTTTATGTTTATACATTCTTTGTTTTTTTCTTTGTCCATTTCATAATGTGCGGCGTCATTTGTTTACATTTGATACACCATGAGCAGATATGAATGAACGTGAGAGATTCATAGAAGATTGAAGTTCAAATACAGTAAATTCAACCTTGTTAACCAAACGCTCCTCTGTGGCCAAATCGGTTAAAGGCATGTCAAGCTAAATGACGGTTCTGCATATATATATATATATATATATATTTATATATATATATATATATATATATCTGGACACTGAGAACAACACCAAGAGCTGACAGTCTGTTTTGACTTTGCTTGATTATTGACACACTTCATGGCCGAGAGGTATAAAGCATGTTGGATATAACGATGGTTTCCCCCTCTGAGGGGTAAGCAGGTTCGAATCCTGCTGGAGTGTGCATATGTTTCTTTAATAAGATTTCTTGAATATTTGAGTTGGTAGATGAGAATAAATAAATATACTATTTAATGAATAAATGGAGTTTCTACTCACGTATAAGTATCCACTAAAAATGATTTTTAAGTAATAAAATTTGTCAGATTAATAAATAAAAATCCATCACTTCTTTATATATATATATATATATATATATATCAAAACTATGATGGATATGAACCAAAAAAATTAGCCATAACAATAATAATTCTTAAGCAGGTATTTATAGATAGAAACTTTAATCTAAAGAGTGCCACACTTATTAAAAGAGAAAGTAACTGAGATGGGAAATTCTCAAGAGTGCTGATATCGAATCTTCTCAAAATATAAATATGTGCCCCAGTTTTTTCAATATCTCCATTCCTGAAAAAACAACTACTTTTCCAATCTAAAATGCATGACTATAAAAAATGTAAAAAATTCAAAAGAAAAGAGTTAAATTCATAACCTCCATTTATTTAAAATATATAACACACAAATGAATCCTAAACTAAAATAATTTAAATATTAATTTGCATAAAAAATTCAAGAATATCTTTTAATGCCTTAGACATTAAATTATTTCACTTAGTGTCCTTCAAAATTTACCTTAGACTCTTCAGTTAATCTGATGAATATTTATGAGGTTTCCTTAAAGTTAATAATCTTGAGAAACCAACATTTTTGCTCTTGTTTATAAATACTTGTTACAAAATAAATCCTTTCATTTTCCTTGATAAAGTCTTTCAGAGGATGAAACATGTCAGCTAAGATAATTTTTCCTTTTGTTAATATTTCCTTTATTAATATTGTCTTTTTACAGATATATTCTATCTGAAATTTTACATCTATATATATATATATATATATATATATATTATCTATCAATCTATCGGTATATATATATATATCTTATCCATCAATCTATTGGTATATTTATATATATATATATATATATATATATATATATATATATATATATATATATATCTATCAATCTATTGGTATAGATAGATAGATAGATAGATAGATAGATGTGTATGCATATCCACATATACACACATATGAAATAATAAAACTAACAGTAGGGTAGCAAGGATTCTCAGTTTAGAGTTAACTTTATGAACTTTATCTTACTATTTTTATAACTGCATGGCATTTTTATATGCCAGGAAGCTGTGTTTATCTGTATCTAAAGACAATATTTATAGATAAGTGCTAAAGTTATTTTTGAGAGGAAAAGCAACTATCAGTGTTTAAAAAAAAAAGAAAATCTGTACCTTTCCAGAAACCCTATTGGTTAAACCATAAAAGATAAAAAAAATAGTTGTTCATTGTAAAAGAAAGTTGTAAAATTTGTGGTTTTGGCACATGCAATAATCAAAATTACAAGTCGAAATGAATATAAGTTTTTCCCATCAACAAAATATGTATGTGTTAATTATTATGCACATCTCAATATGAAGTAATGTTTAGTAAGCTAGTGTTCAAACGAGTCTTATTTTTCTATCTCATTTTTAACCTTATGATATCTTGAATTTATTGATACAGATGATCAAATGAGAGGTTTTGCATGGATTAAAACAAGTGACATTCTACAGACAAGTGAGTTTTTCTTGTGTTGAATAATTTGTTTGATATCAGAAACTTTTAAATAAATTTGCTAAAATTATGTGTAATATTCCAAGTATTTTTAACTATCATTGGTCAACAGAACGATTAAAAAATGATAAAAAAATTTGAAGGCCCTTCACATGAAAGGACATCAATCCACCATCAATGAAATTTGTTTCAATCTAGACATGTTAAAAATTCCTTTAAACCATAAAGTGTGAAAAAAATTCAACATCATTTACTCACTTTCGTTTATTAGGCATTAAATCACGTCACTTAACATCCTCCACAATTTACCTAGATTTTTCTGTTAATCTAATGAATATTTATGAGTGTCTCTTAAATTTAAAAAGTTTTGAGAAACTAACAACATTTTTTACTTTTGTTTATAAATAGTTGTTGTAAAATAAAATTGTCACAATTGCCTTGATAAAGTTCATCAGAGGACAAAACACGTCAGTTAAGGTAAGTTTCCTATTTGTCTTTATTCATATATATATATATATATATATATATATATATTAAATATTAAATATTGTGTTAGTATATATTTGCCCATGTGTATGCATGCATTAGAAATCTGACAATTACCACTAACAGAGGATGGAAAGTGTGACACTGAATCTGCATTAAGATAGCGAAAGATGCTTTCCAAAACCTAAGCAAGTATTAAGAAAAACAGAATATTCTTAAAGCAAACATTACTGAACTATTATGTAATATAGTCCTTCTATAATGCAGTGAATGCTGGACAATCTGACAGCTGATGAAGATGTAAAAGAAATGTGGTTCTACAGAAAGATGCTGAGGATACCATGGACCAAACATGTGACCAACAACAAAATTTAAGAGAAAATGGAAACAAAAAGGACACTTGAAATTTCTAAGGCACTTTATGAGGAAAGAGGACTTGGAAAATTTGTTACTCACAGGACAGATTGAAAGCAAGAGGGACAGGGGAAAACAATGCATAACCTAACTAGCAAACTAGTAAATGAATGGAGGAACAAGGTTTAGGAGGAGATAACAAAGAGACAAAATTTATTAAGTATTACAAAGGACAGGGAATTATGGAGTGCTATAATTGGCAACATCATGACAGGACATGCTACATAAAAAGAACAACAACCATACACTTAAAAATTGTCAAAAACTTTGAGACTTTGTTAGAATTACAAAATCAGAATTGTTAAAATTGTGTGTGTGTGTGTGTGTGTGTGTGTGTGTGTTTTCTTTATTTTGTTGACATCAACATCCGCTTTGCTCTACATTGGTCCTTACATGCATTGTTCTTAAGGTTAGTTGCTGCTGTGTCTGACTATTTGCTTAGCTTAAAACAATCCCTGTTTAACCTCTCAAAGCAGTCACAAAATGCAAATGAAAATATAAAAAGGAAAACAACAAAAAAACAAAATAGGCAAAAGGCAGTTCAGGATTTTCATAAGTCCTATCTATTTCCAAATGTGTCCTCTTTTCAGTTGCTGAGAGACTTAGAAAAACTTGACCTCTTTTTTGGTTACCAAATGGATACATTTCTACTATGACTTACACAAGTGGCATTAATGACTGAAAATAAAAATAAAAAGAATCAACCTAGAAATGTTCTAGTAATCTAAAAGTTTCAAAACACTTAGTTATATGATCTTTATAAGCCTCTTTTTGTTCATTTTTTCTGCTTCATTGTCATTTTTTTTCCTGCCAGTTAGTTATATTTTGCCAAAGTAGCTAATTATACTAAATGAAAGGAGAAAATATAGGAAAAGCAGAAATATTTTATGATTGTTTCAATTATACAACCTGTAATGTCAGAGTCACCAATTCTAATGACATTTTGAAGAAAATTTTAACACTTTCAAAATAAATGAATTCATTTACTTTATTTACAAAACATAAGCATGAAAATGATTATATACATTGGGATATTTTTGTATGATATTATATTGATGAAATCTCTCATCAGCCACTCCAGGACATCCAATGCTTTCACTGCCTTCATCACTATGTATAAATTGGTGTGCCTCACTATGCAATTCACTGACAAAATAAGAAGACCCAGAACAAAGAAATTTAACAGGAACTATCTTGTCAGCTACTCCCAAGTAATTAATGGTTAATTGAGATCCCAAAATAATCAGGTGATGAACACTTGGTTGATATAAGGCTGTAGCCTTCATTGCATGTTATTTACTTTAGATTTAATACAAACTTAGAAACACTTTTCAAAACTCCTTCAAGAATTTATTCATTGTACAAGTTTCATTAACATTGTGTTACATGATTTATTTTTTCAGGTCTTCTTTTCATAGAGAAATTAATGATACTTAATAAAATGATCTTAATTGATTTTCAGGACAGATTAAAACAACTTACAAGGGTGAATTGAAAGAGGACGAATATTATGTAACAGTTCAATACTCTTTTCTTTGTTTGTAACAAAATGTTCCTGTTTCTTAATACTTTGCTTAGCTTTTGGAAGGTATCTTTTGCTTTTAATGTACTGTAATATTATCGCTTTCTGATGCAAATTATAATTGTCCTTTTTGTTTCCATCTTCTCTAAAACTTTTGTCATTGCTCACATGTTCAGTCAATGGTCTTTTCATCATCCTTTTGTAGAACCACATTTCTGTTGCTTCAATGCTCTTCTTCATCTGTGATGAGATTGTCCAGCATTAACTGCTTTACCATTGCTAACAGCAGACATTAGAAACTTTCCTGTAACTCTATTTTCTGAAAGTATCTCTAAATTCAGTTTTCATAATAATCTCTTCCCAAATCTGAACCAAACTTTTTTTCACCCCAAGTAAGGTGGTAATGCCACTAATACGCAGGGGGTTACAAGAAATTAAAATGAAAGAGAAAACTGAGAATAGGTATGACTGAGGAAAGGACAAAAGATGAATGAGATTCAGGAAGACAGAAGATGGCAATTAGCATTGCATTTAAATTTTTGAATATTGTAGCCATCAGGAAAGCAAGGAAACAGAAGAGAGTTTCACAGACAGGAAATGTGAGAAATGAAACTGTTGGAGTAGCAGTGTAGGTTGCATGTCACTATTTCAACAGTAAAATGGTGGGACCTAGATGCCACTCTAGTAGCATGCTTAAATTCATGTATTTGGGGCACCATGGGAAAAAGCTTGTCAGAGCAGTTGACATGAAAATATTTCTAGAAAAGACAGAAGGAAGCCATGTCATGTCAGTGAGAAAGTGACTGAAGTCGAAATGCCTGCTCAGGTTCAGTTACATTACAGATCCTTCCTTGGATTTTGTCAAGATCCTCAAGATGAATACTAGGAGTACCAGACCAGATATGACAACATTATTCGATGCACAGATGGATGGTAGATTTGTAAATGAGAAAGATAGATTCTGACAAAAAAATTTTTGGCACGACAAAGTGACCTAACTTTCCTACCAGTGGATGCTTGCTGTCCTGGAGTCTAGCATCAGCCATGCTGCTGGCGGGCAGAAAAGGTTCTCTATGGTGGTTAATGAAAGCAGTTTTATTTTGGAGGCATTAAAATTTGAAAGCTATTTCTTGCCCCAGTTAACCACTGATTGGAGGTCCTTTTCAAGAACAGCTACCAGGTTAACATTGACAGATCTGACAGATTTACTACAGAGACAGGAGTAAATGGTAGTATCATCTGCATAAATACCTAATTGAGAACTGATGACATTGAAGAAATCATTGAAGATCACAAACAGTGTGGGACCCAAGATAGAGCCTTGGGGGACCCCCACATTTGTATGAAAGGATCTGGAATTGATGCCATTCAACATGACCTTCATTTCACAATTTGATTGGAATGATTGGATTAAACCAAATATTTGTCCTGTGACACTGTAGCCCTGAAGCTTGTGTAGAAGGCCAGCATGCCAAACCCTGTCAAATGCCTTTGAGGTATCTAGAGCCACAGCTCAAGCTTCTCCATTCTTATCTAGAGCTTGATATACAAATTTAGTGATGCCTGTTAACACATCAGTGGTAGACCTGGTGAAACAGATGCCATATTGTTTGTCTGAAAGGAGGTTGTGAGAAGTAAGATGCTTAATCACTTCAGCATTGATTAGAGTCTCAAATACTTTGCCAAAAAGCAGTAAAAGACTAGTAAGATGATAATTTGTGGGGTCAGAGTATTCACCAGAGTTCTTAAAAATAGAAACTACAGAGAAGCTGTGACAACTATTTCATTGAAACCTTTTCATGGAAGAGAGATAAATCTTTTGAAATAGTCCGACATACAATGCTTACTGTTTTTGACTATTCTATTTTGACTAATAGAATTAGCATGTATCAGTTAATAATTGACAGACGAAAGACTATGAATAGTCAACACAAGAAGCTATGTTTTGATAACTCTTCTCTCTTGATAGTTCAAGGTTATTATTCTTCAGTTTCCCCTTTACACTCGTTTGGCTTTAGCTGAACTGACTTTCTTTTTCTTCTATGTCACATCCATTTTAAAATGCCAAAAAAGAAGGTTCTCTGTATTGGGTAATGGTTAGCAAGCAGGTCTGGTTGAACAACACCGCATGAATGCTGAACAATTAGGACTGTAAGGAAGAAAATTTCATTAGAAACAAAGAAACTAGTACTAAACTGTTATGTAACATCAGTTCTCCCCTATGGCAGTGAATGTTGGACAATTTCCTCACATATGAAAAGACTTGAAACAACAGAAATGTGGTTCTACATAAGGATGCTGGGAATACCATGAACTGAACATGTGAGTAACAAGGAAGTTTTAAGGAAAATGGAAACAAAAAGGACACTTATACATGAAATCAGAAAGAGTTGAAATTTCTAGGGGATATAATGTGAACAGAGGGACAGAGGAAAGCAGCATATAACCTAACTATTGAACTTGTGTGAATGGTTAGCAGAACAGGCATTAGGAGAGATAGAAAAAAGACAAAATTTACTAAGGGCTACAAAAGACAAGATTATAAAAATATATGAACCAACTACAATGCGATATTTATTCTTTATGTTTTATAAAGAAATAAATTTGAAAAGTGCTGTATTGTTTTGTTCTATGACACATGATTAATAGTCAACTTCTTGCTTGTCTCTTAGTTTACTATACACTTTATGTCTCTTCTACTTAACATATGTAAATAGGTACTATCCTATTTACCAATCCACTACAAAAAGAAATATTTTTATTCAAAAATTTATAAAATATTACAAAATTATCAAAATATGTAAACCAACTACAATGGAATATTTATCATTTATCATTTTATAAATAAGTATGAAAACAAGTTTTTTATTCAATCTAATAAATAAATGGGGTTTAATATCTTTGTTTTCAATTCAAATAATAAAGAAAATGCATAAATCCACTTTCATATATTTGGGTTTTATGAAAATTCTTATCTCATTTTTAAACAAGAGACATTGCCAAAAGAGTTAAAAGTGTATACAGTAATAGTGGTGTCAAGGGAATAACTGTACTTTTGATACACCATTTTTGCAGACACAAATGTTAAACATTGCCCAAAATGCAATACATATCTAAATATATACATACATATATATATATATATATATATATATATATATATATATATATATATATTGAACAATAAAAATATTAAAAAATTAAAATCTTCAGACACACTGAGTTGTATATTAATATTCTTTTTGCTTTTATTATTTCAGCTAGATTCCTCAACTAGTTTTTGGGCCAACATGGCCATCATCAGGAGAAAAAAAATTTCTGCTTGCTGGTAGCAGTGAACTACAGAAATGAATGTCTTGATGGAGAAAATGAACTTTTGTCTGTAGTTTTCATTTGTTTTTTTTATATTTTTTATTTTTTTAACGTGAATTTTGGTTAGTCCTTGTGTTGGTGAAACAGTCTCTTTTAAGTTGTTATTTAAGATAAGAGCTGGCTGGATTGATTCATGCTGCTCTGAATTCCTTGTCATATATATATATATATATATATATATATATATATATGTGTGTGTGTGTGTGTGTGTGTGTGTGTGTGTGTGTGTGTGTGTGTGTGTGTGTGTGTGTGTGGCCTGATGATTGCATTTAAGCATGAAAGAAATTGTCACCATCCAGTCTTAATAGAAATATCCACATTGGGTATACATATTTGCATATTTGCTCTGTCACTGATATTGAGCACATTTTCCCACAAGTGTAACATACATTAAAAAACATATTTGATCATGTGAGCATGTGTGTGTGTGTGAGATTTAAAAAATATAATAGTTACACAAATATTATGTGCACCATAAACTTAACTTTGATTTCAAAGATTTTGTCATAGCCCAATTTGTAAAAGACACTTCAATATTTGGTGATTTTTCTGAAAATATCAATATAGCAATAACATAGTACTGATCTTGATAATAATTTATAACATTCAGTTGCACAAACCTGTACATTCAACAGTGATGTCCAAAACACAATGTAACTATTTAAACAGATAAGCTACCATTGACATAATAGAAGCCGATTTCACCAATTCAAAAATTACATGTCTACATGTAATGTTTATCATTTAATTAAAACTATTAATGTTAGGAATTCCAAATAAAACAAAGGAACTAATTTTGATTATTTGTAAAAATAAATGAAAACATTTAAATCCTTGAAGCTAGTTGTTAGTGTAATATTTTACAAATTTATATACTAGCAGAACAAAGTCGGTGCTACTACATCTCAATTTTCATAAGGTAGTATGCGTATAAAATACAAATTTTGTTGTAACTTAATTATGTTCAATAATAGATCATATGCAATATAGGCGAACAATTCAACTAGAAAAATTGAAAATAAATATAATTATCTAATTACAAATTAGAGACATGTCATAATAGATCATTCAATCTTAAATGAATCAATAATGTTTTGCAGCAATATTTAACATATTTTTGTTAAAAAGTTGAATAATTTTGGCACAATCGACACTATAGATAAAAAATAGAGAATTTTATATGGTTTTTTTTTAGACTTAGCATGAGCAAAACAAATTCACGGATTTGAATGAAAAGAAAGACCTCAGAATGACATCAAAATCCACAAAAATTTTTCATCCTTTAATAGTCAGTTGCACTTAGTTTAATTTGTGATGTATATAAATGTAGGTAGAAAAAAGTAAATGTTGATAAGATAGCAAGGGTCATAAAAAACTGCCCAGACCCCCAATCAGATTTGCCCCCCCCCCATTTTGCAGGTTCAGGAATAGTATGTACCAACCCTGTAACAGGGATGCTCAGCATTGCACAGATAAAATATTCTCAAATATAACAATAGAGGAAAGAATAGGTTCTTTAACATCTTTCTTCTTAACCCATTAATATCCACCATAAAATGTAGTATTAATTATAAAATAAAAAATAATCAAGTATTAATTATAGATTTCTGAAAAAGTTGGTATTAATTATAGGCTTATATGAATTCATTATTAATTATAAGTTTCTACTTATAATTAATTAATGCCACTGGTCCCATTGTTAATCATTGGAGGAATAAATACATCGAGTCAATTGCCTCGTCCACTGCGAGGAAAGTTGGCTCCCTGAGCCGTGCTAGGAAGTTTTTCTCCCCTGAGTCGATCCTCCAGATATACAAATCCACAATTCGCCCTTGCATGGAGTATTGCTGCCATATATGGTCTGGCGCCCCTTCTGTTTGCCTCGGGGTTCTTGATAGGCTCCAGAAGCGGATATGTAATATGGTTGGCCCTACCCTGGCGTCCTCGTCTACAGTCACTTTCTCACAGACGCACCGTCGCCTCCCTCTGTCTGTTCTACAAATACTTTCATGGAAATTGCTCCGAGGAACTGCATTCGCTGGTTCCCAAACTTCATGAGTTCAAGCGCCCTACGAGGCTCGCATCCCGCCTCACCCTCACTGTCGAAACTCATAAATGTAGCCGTCTCTTCTACTCTAATAGCTTCATGTCTCGCACCTCTCACCTGTGGAACTCTCTTCCCTTCTCCTGTTTCCCTGAGAGTTATAATCTCCAGCTATTCAAGTGTAATGTCAATCGACATCTCCAGTTGCCTTAATCTATCCACTACCCTCATCCTTTCTTCTATCACTCCTATCTGATCTTCCTATTTTCTGTAACCCCTTGCGTCCTAGTGGCTCCCCGCCTTGCTTGGGGTGAAATGCTTAAAAAAAAAAAAAAAAAAAAATTTCAATAATTCCATTTGTGTATAATATTGTTAGCAGGATGACTTTAAAAAGATCAGAAAATATAGATCATGATGTGTAAAGCATTATAAAAATAAAGACTGAAATATTATACAAAAATTAAAATATATTCAAATATAATATACATGCATAAATATTTAATAAAAATACCTGTGATACTTGTGAAATTATAGTAATAATATAGTCACTTTATGGTTAAGATTAAATAAAATGTCTTCCATTTCAATGTTAAATACATACAGCAAGTTTTATCTCTAATGTAACGATTTTTCATTGTCCCATTTAAGCATTTTAAGAACGTTTAACCATGTGAACTCATTGATATAACATATCAAAGTTTCAATAAAATAATATCACTTCAGATATTTGAAAAGACCAAAATGATATGCATACATGTCAACATTGGCCAATGAATATTTTTCAAAAACTTGCAATAATAGAAAAAAACTTTCTAGTGAAGACTCCAGGTAGAAGCCTGAAATTTTAATTTTAAACATTATTATAATTCTTACAGCTCTTGTCTTCTTTCTTCAAGCTAACATATGTATTCATATCCCTGTGTGTGTGTGTGTGTGTGTGTGTGTGTGTGTGTGTGTGTGTGTGTGTGTGTGTGCGTGCGTATGAATAAAATAATATAAATAATAATTACATATTAAAAAAATTCAACAATAACGATAGCAACATTTACTCATTTGCATTTATTAGACATTAAATTACATCACTGGCATCCTTCATAATTTACCTTGACTTTCAGTTAACCTGAAGTATATTTATGAACATTCTTAAAAAAAATAAAAACAATTTTACTTTTGTTTATAAATACTTGTTGCAAGATAAAATCCTTACATTTGCCTTCATAAAGTCCATCAGAAGACAAAACATATTAGCTAAGAAAAGTTTTACTTTTATCTTTATTCATATTGTCTTTTTACATATATAGTTTAAATTAATATCTAAATTTTTACATATGTGCATGTATGTGTGTTTACATTAAAGTTATAGGGAACTCTGCTGCATGGATCAGCATAAAGCATGCACACATGAATTGTTATCCAAGAAGAAAAATATTATTAAATAGTTTACCTATTCAACCAAAAAATGACAGCAATGTTTAAGAAATTTTGTAATTGCGTTGTGCCTAGAAAATATATAAAAAAAACTTTTTTGCACTTTCTTTTTCACAGTCAATACTTCTTGATTATTAAATGAAACAAATAACATCCTCTTTAACATTAATTATGATTTCTCTGTCTCCAGAAGAATGATAAAAAATCTTTGATGTAGAAAATTGGATGTAAATGATTTCTGTAATCTTTCATCATTTTTTTCTACAATTAGATTTATAAAGTAATCTAGTATTATTAGAAATTAGAAGCATTATTATTATATCCAACTTTACAAATTATACACAGGTAAAAATAACTATAATTTGAGATCCCACATTCTTGAATACATATAAAAAATATTTTTACACATTATTATGTATTAATATCACTTGGTTTGATTCATTTAGCTGTATTCAATTTATCAAATAATGATACAATCTACTTCTTAAAATTCACTTAATTTTCTTTTCTCACTCACACAACCTAATGATGAATCATGGTATTTGAAAGCTTGGGACAATGCAAAATGAATTTTGATTAATATATCCACACACAACAATCACATTTATGAAAGGATATTGATACATTAGAAAAAAATATCATTAAATATAATAAACTCAAATTATCTGTTGCTTTTAACAATATTTATGTATATACATATATATAAATTTATATATTTTTATCACTTTAAACATTATTTTTAAGGATACATGTATTTGAGTAGGCATTCCATTTATTTATTAAACAGTATATTTATTTATTTTTTGTCTACCAGTCTAAATATTCAAGAAATCTTATTAAAAAAATTTGCACTCTGTCAAGAATCAAACCTGTCTCCCTGAGAGTGTCCCTGCTGGAGAGTGTAAATTTTCTCAAACATTCAGACTGGTAGACGAAAATAAATAAATATACTGCTTTAATAAACAAAGTGCTTACTCAAATACAAGTATCCACTAAAAATGAACATTGAACAGTTTATATTTAAATATGTATTGGAAACCAGAAAAGTGATCTGAAATAAAAAAATTTTAAATTCTTGACATAGAATTTTTTTGTTGGTCTTTAATCAAGCTTGTAGAAATAAATAAATATATATATATATATATATATATATATATATATATATGAAGAAATATAGTCTTAAGATGTGCTATATTTATGGGATAAAGTGCTCAATATCAGAGATAGAGCGTGTGTAAATATAAAAGTGAACATAGAAGTCAACACTTAGTGGTGTCAGTCTGTTTCTTGCTAGATGCAATCGTCAGGCCATGATTGCATCTAGCATGAAACAGACTGTCACCTCTAAGTGTTGACTTCTATGTTCACTTTTATATATATATATATATATATATATATATATAACAACAAATGGAGATTATATTGTAACCACATTATACATGTCAATTCATTCACTAGCTCAATCACTAAATCTACTTTCTATATCTACCACAACTCTAACTGTAAAAGTCATAACATAATTTACCTATTAGAATGCACATCATGCCAGAAACAATACGTGGGAAAATCTGAATGGCCCTTTCACTACAGAATTAATAATTATTGGAATTAGATCAAGTTGGCTCCCTACAAAAGATTATTCATTGTAGAACAACATTTCCACCTAGAAAAACATGATTTTAAAAGCCATGCAAAATTCATCATAATTGAAAAATAGAAACTGACAGAAAAGATAACCTTAGAAAAATACTAGAGGAACATGAAGACAAATGGATTTTGCACCTCAAAACACTTCATCCAAACTGGCTTAATCACAACATAGGTAGAATTAATATATAACACCATAAATCAAGCCCTACCCACATTTCTCACCCACACAAGACATGCTTGCAGAGGTGTTGAGGTCTCACACTTTTACACACACTCATACTAATAAATACACATACACACATCACACACACACACACTCAAAGAACTAAAAGATAACATACACTTAACACACACACACACCATTCCCAGCAACCAATAATATTGTTAAAATGACCAAAGACAGAATTCTTAAAGTCAAGAATCTCCCATCCTCTATCTTAAAAACAACTTGAAAGAGGCCATTTGACCAACACAAGGACTGATTAAAAAAAATTAATGATAAAAAACAAATGAAAATTACAGATGAAGTTCACTTTCTTCAGAAACAGTCATTCACTACTGTAGTTTACTGCTACTAACAAGCATGTTTTTTTTTCTCCTGATGATGGCCATGCTAGCCAAAACTAGTCGAGGAACCTAGTTGAAATAATAAAACAAAAAAATATTAATATACATCCAGTGAGTCTCAAAATTTTATTTTTTTAATATTTTTTATTGTTCAAAATACACATACACACACACACACACACACACACACACATATATACATACATATATATATATATATATATATATATATGGGGAGAGAGAGAGAATTTTTTTTTATTCTATGTAGATGATTATAGAGGCATATTCAGGAATCATTTTTAGCCAAGCTGTGAAAGTTAAACATAGCTACTCTGAATGTTACACAGTTTTGGATGTACTAACCAACACTTTGCCATTCTGCCAAATGTCACAGCTGTTTTGTCAGTACTTCAGCAGCATCCACACACATGACTATATCTTTGATAACATTACCAGTACTGTGTTGTACTTTTTGATAAAAGGATGTCAATATTGATGGTTAACTTTGTCATGTTTACCTTCAAGAATTAGGTTGTTTATTTATGGACACATTACTCAGAGAATACAGTAGACATGTTTCTCTTTAAAAAGACATTAACTCGTGTATAAGGAAACAAGTGATAGTTTAACAACAGAAGAATCACACAATGGGTTCATCAGTCTATATCTAAAGCCTTATAAATGTCCTTTCTAAAATTTGTTATTGTAAAACTGCACTAGATTTCATTAGGCTAAGTGATATTAAATAAATATTACAATATATTAAAAGTGAAAGATGCCTTCCAAAAGCTAAACAAAATATTAAGAAACAGGAATATTTTGTTAGAAATAAAGAAAAGAGTACTGACCTGCAATGTAATACCAGTTCATGTATATAGCAGTGAATGGTGGACAATCTCCTCAGATGAAGAAGAAACTGAGGCAACAGAAATGTGGTTCTGCAGAAGGATTCTGAGAATGCCATGGACTGAACATGTGAGCAATGATGAAGTTTTAGAGAAGATGAAAACAAAAAGGACACTTAACATCAGAAAGAGGCAATTGAAATATCTAGGGCACATAATGAAGAAAGAGGGCTTGGAAAACTTGACTCTCACAAGACATATAGAAGGCAAGAGGGACAGAGGAAAGCAGTACATAACCTACTTAATGAGTTGTTTAAATGATTAGCAGGACAGGGATTAGGAGAGCTTAAATTAAAATTATTAATATATATATATGTATATGTTTCAAATCATCAATATATATATACCTATTAATATATGCACAAATGCACACACACACACACACACACACACATATATATATATATATATGATAGGCTAAAGAACAAGTAGGGAACAGATCTTAGTCTAACATGTTTCACTTTATTAAAGCTTTTATCATTTCTCTCTTGATCTCATCCCTGATGAAGCTTTAATAAATTGAAGCATGTTAGATTAAGATCTGTTTCGTACTTGTTCTTTATCCTATCATTTTGTCGGATTCCTATCCATACTCGATCTCTCTCTCTCTCTCTCTCTCTATATATATATATATATATATATATATATAAAAATATAAATATAATAGTGAACATTGAACTCAGAGGTGACAAGTTGTTTCATGCTAGATGCAATTGTCAATGGAGGCATGGTGGAGTAATGGATAGCAGCTCAGATTGAGGAATCAGAGAGCCAAATTCAAATTCCAGTAGAGTTTGTTGTATTCACTTACATGCTAATACCCTTCGGAAAGATATGACTTCATTTCTTCCCCACAGCTATGGGTAAAATATCAAGACAGACTGGGCCCTATAGCTTTGGTTGGCAACCAATCTAGGTGAAGGAAAACTCCAACTTCAAACCCCTGCTGCCTTGTAGGTCCTGCCTTTTTCAGCAAAGTATTTTTTATGATTCAAATTATTAATATATATATATATATATATATATATATATAATACATAATAGCTGGCCACTCATATTTGGTGGCTAGCCAATACCTATACCTGTGCTCACTCTGGCACATTTGTGTTTGCACAACACCCACAGAGCCCACCTGTAGTTTATACTGCACTATGCTGAGCAGACCTTAGTTACAGTTTCTGGGAGAGATCATTTTATCTAGTGTGATCAACAATTTGAACAAGGCCAACATGCTCAAGCCCTCAGCCATGATGACTTGTGGCTTCATGCTCACACAGCTATCAGCGGCCCCCAAGAGTTCCAATTTCACTAATATATATATATATATATATATATATATATATATATATATATATATATATATATATATGTGTGTGTGTGTGTGTGTTAATTATTAATATATATATACATATTATTAATTTATTTCCTGCCTTTTAGACAAAAAGCTAGACGAAGGTAAAACAAATCCACCTCACATATCATCTCAAAGAAAGGAACTTTTAGCTGAAAATAATGGACTCCTCAGACTTAGTACAATGGTTCAAACAAACACTAGACTGGGACATAGCACAGCATTGTGGGCTTTTATAATTTCAGACGATTTGCCTATAGGTTTATCATCTATGATACTTTAAACAACAATATATATATATATATATATATATATATATATACAGTTGATGTCAGAATTATTCTCTTCTGCCATAATTATGAATAAAGCTGTAATCTCTCAAATTTTCAGGGAAATTTCATGTGCATTCTTTCTCAAATGATGAAATAATGGATTTGAAAGAATGTGCAGTTATGCCCATAACAAAATTTTATTATAATGTCAAACAATAATATGAAAAACATCAAACATTTAACACAGGACAAAATTATTTACCCTCTTTCCTTAATAATCAATTGTGTAAACTTTATTCTCAATTATTACCTTTAATCATTTTTGATAGTTCCTTACAAATTCACTACACAAACAGACATGTATTTTGCTCCATTCTTCCCAGGCAATAGCTTCTAGTTTCTCTAAATTCAAAAGATTTTTTGTCTCTTACCATTTTCTTCAAATAAGAACCTAAAAATTTTCAGTGATGCTTAGATCAGGACTTTTTACAGAGTACATCAATACCTTAATTTCACTGTCATCTAAGTATTTCATAACAGTTTGTGTTGTGTATTTTGGGTCATTGCAGTGATGCCTCAAAGACAACTTTCATACACTTTGTTTTATATTATTTTTAAGAATACCTAAAAACTGTCCTTTTTCTATGATACTCAGTACTTTAACTAGTTTACCTGTTCCAGAAGCATCAAAACATCCCCAAAACAAAATGTTTCCATCGCCATACTTAAATATAGAGAGAGTGTATTTGTGAGTTTCATTCAATTTCCTCCATGCAAACTGTGAGTTCATGTGACCAAATAATTCTTGTTTGGTCTCATCTAATTAAAAATCAGAGTTCCAATATTCACTCCCATGTTCTATATGGCTTCTAGCATAAGCTAATTGGCATTTTAGGTGTTTAGCAAGAGAGTTTCCTTGGATAGCAAATTCAGTCCTACTCAATGAAGGCATCTAGTCACTGTTTTCATCGCTATGAGTCATATATTCAACCTTGCTGTCTGTGCATCATTGACAATATCCTTTGCCATTAAGTGAGGATTCTTCAGGGCAATTTTCAAGGTCAATTTTCCTTTCTATCTTCTCAGAAATTAACCATTTTCTGCTAGTCCTTAACTTATTCTCAGTACAATGTATTTTGTTGTCCTTCTTGATAATGTTCTGAATTTTTTTGCTAGGAACATTAAAACACTTGGAAAGAGCTGTATATTCATCACCTTGCTTGTAGATATCAACTATCTTAATTCAGAAATTCTTATCAAGTTCAGTTTTTGCCATGGTTGCAGAATAAAAGAGTTATTGCAGTATGTAGCAAGTTGCCTTCTTCAGAACCATCTAGAATTTTATTAGGTCAATACTATTTCATTTTCACAGAGTGCTTGTATTAAATGTCAATCTTATTTCATAATTTCCATAAAGGGAGATGAATAATTTTGGATTACAGCAATGTTTAGGAAACTTTATAACTATGAATATAATATAATCAAAACTTGTAAAAAAAATTCAGAAATTATTCAAAAATAAACATGGAATAAACTATCTATATCAAATTCAGTAAGTATTTGCAAATATTTGCATTTCCTTAGAAAATATACAAATATTCAGTGATGGTAAATAATTCTGACACCAACTATATATTAATAATTATATATATTAATAATTATATACATATATACACGGTGCGATGGGTAAATTGTCGCCATTTTATATTTTTAATTTTGCTTATGTGTATTGTTTGTTTTTTTTTAGTTTTTTTTGCCATCTAAATTACACAAAAATGAAAATAACACTGACATCTTATTTTAACTGATATATTTACCAAAATTACACAAAAATATCTTGAATTACTAATGAGTAAATTTATTCAATAAAATCACCATTGTCTTCAATCACAGCATCCAGATGACTTTGAAATCTACTGCAACTCTTCTGGACAGCCTCCTTGTTTAAGTTGGTGAATGGTGCCATAATCCTTGCCTTCAGTTCATTTTGATGTTACAAGGAGTTTTGTTGCTTTCTCGTTCAACTGCACTCCCCACATATTAATTAAGGGGGTTTCAGTCTGGGGAGTTAGGTAGCCAGATGTAACCCTTTTGTAATTGTTCAGTCCACTCATCAGGAGGTTTAAGATAAATATAAATATGAAAATAGACACAGTTGTCACTCAGTGTTGACCTCTGTGTCCACTTATATATTAATATTTGTATATGCTCTATACCTGGTATTGGACACTTTTATCCATAAATAGAACATTAATTAAACTATATTGTTATCATATATATATATATATATATATATATGAGGGTATTTCATAATAAAACATTGGTGGGAGGCTAATTCAGATGTTAAAAATGGGAAGGGCTAAATCAGATGTTAAATTTTAAAGTATATGTATACTGAGTCTATATTCTTTATATGATCCTCTTATAAAATGAACACTTTTTTTAGACCTATTATCCACCTGAAAACAATATTTTTTTTGCTTTTGAAATACATATTTTTTTGCATTTTGCTTGTACATCTTTTCTGGAATGAGACCAACAGACTTTTTCTGTGTATAAAGTCTATATAAAAATTTTAAAGAAAGAAGGATGATGAAATTTTATGATTTTTGGAAATTAATAGCAGCAATGTATTTTAGACAAATGAGATAGATCAGTTCAATAGCATTGTTACAGATTGAGGTCAAGAGGACAAATTTAGTACCCTGCTTAGTTCCTATAGCATCATGAATGTTATATATATATATATATATATATATATATATATATATATATATATATATATATATATACATATATATAATTATCAGTGCTATTTAGCTGTACCTTTTGATATTATAATGGCAGATACAATTATTGAGATTGTGGCAATTTTGAGCCATTATTTTAAACTGGGCCCCAAAGCCATTGAATTTACTCATATAACTCAGGAAATGGAAGGAAATTTAACAATATCTTCCCATACTGCCTAAAAATGGTTTAAGCATTTTAAAGGTGATGTCTAGTTACTAAAAATAAAGATCAGAACTGGATGACCCTCTTCTGATTGGGCTTCAACTTTCATTGTTTTTCTCACAATTATTCTTTCTTGCAACTGTCTATATAAAATTGTCTAATTTCTCACAGTCATTTTTTTCTGTAGAATTTTAATGATTTGTTCCATTCTTTGTTTCATATCCTTACCAGCTGATCAATATTGCATGTCACGTAAATTATAGAGAGAGAGAGATACAACAGTTTCATTTCTTATATCATTCCTACATCCAGTTGAATCAATCTGAAATGTTATATAATTTTTATATCCCAATTGAGAAGAAGGCAATAGTTAAAAACTATTACTATTGCTTGGTTGGTCTGGTAGTTATGGAAGACTG
Organism: Acanthosepion pharaonis; assembly: GCA_903632075.3. Lineage (NCBI taxonomy): Eukaryota > Metazoa > Mollusca > Cephalopoda > Sepiida > Sepiidae > Acanthosepion > Acanthosepion pharaonis. The sequence goes on along the minus strand of CAHIKZ030000867.1, from coordinate 255,901 downwards.
TTTTACTCAAGTGCTTATTCACCCACAATTTTCAGTTAACAATTGTAGCATGCTAAAAACATTTTAAGATATCTGTTGATGGAATAGAGAGAAGGTAGAAACAGTTGCATGTCTTTCTCAAGGTCATTTTCATTAAGTGAACACAAGTTCAGCTAAAATTTAAACTCAATTTGTTTGTTCCATTTTCCATAATTGCTGGGACTAAATAACATAAAATTAGGAGATCAACTAAAATCTCAGTGACCACCATGTAAATTAGCCTGGCAAGTTAAAAGAAATTCATGTTTCATATAAATTAGAGATTATCATTAGGTTCTGACAATTACAATTTTAATTCAGCCATAGTTTTTATTTTCTTCTTTTTTTTTCATGATGTGTCTACTGTTTATTTGTAATAACTGAAATACCTTCCTTTTTGAAGCAAAAATAATATAAACTATTGCAACCTGTTACAGTGTGTGCTAGAATACATTTTTAGAACAAAAAATAGACAATAATGGGTGGTGATCTGTTTGCAGAATAAATTTCCTATCATGTATAATTTTGTGAAATTTTTTCACTGCAAAAATAATAGCTAGTGCTTCTTTTTTGATTTGACTATATTTTTTCAGCCACTAGATGCATAAGCAATTGCTTTTATTTTACCATCCTTGAATTTATGACAAATAACTGCTCCAATGCCATAATTGCTAACATCTGATGCTACTATTATTTCTGAATTAGGATTGAAATGCATTAACAATAAATTCAGATGTTAACAAGCAGATGGTAAAGTAATAGAGATTGAACCTTCTCACTAATAACTCATAATTGTTTTGGCCTTGTTACAGATAGCAGTCTGGCAAAAGTATTTGAGACTTAATATTATATATTACAATTATTATATTATATATTATTTACAAGTATTTGTTTCTGCTGGTGATATATGTTTATTGAGTTTTGGTAGATAACACTGTAAGGTGGCATGATAAAATAGTGGAAGTATGTCTGATGTCTGCTCTCTTGTTAAGTAGTTAACTAGAAAAAAACAAAATCAACACTTAGCTGTCATTTTTAATGAAATCTGTATCAGTGAAAACTCCTGCCTAAATATTATATATGTGTAAGCAAATATTCCAAGTACCTACTTTCTGGAAAACTAGAGCCTGAATTTTTTTTTAATTAAAAATTACCACATACACTTAGTCATATAAATTTCACATATTTTAGAATGTTAAATATTATGTTAAGTTACAATTCTTAAATGACAAGTAAAGGATGTATTAAGCTTATGTATGTTTGTTATTTAAAAATTCTTATGAAAATATTTGATAATGTTATTTCCATAAAGATTTCTTGTTATGTTAATATTTTCTGTTTCCCTAAAAAGAAACATTTGGCATTCATTAACTGTGCAGCCAGTACTGCTTTCAGTTGAAGTTTATAAAATCTTTCTCTTAAAACATTTTTTCAGAAAAATAGATTTCTCCAATATCATTCTTTTCAGTATTAATGGGAGCTTCCTTTCTAACTGTTTTTTTTTTTGAAGCAGTCAACATCTTCATTGTCATTATTTTCTCTTTGAGTTACATATTCAATCAATTTCAGTTATTGCTTCTGTTAGTATTCCTCAAGTGATGTAAATAACATTCTGAATTAATTATTATCTCAACAAATGACTTTAGCTTACATTCATAAGATTTTGATGAGTAACTGTATATTTTGTGTCAAAAGCCTTTTTAAATTTATTGTCTTTGAATATAAGCTCTGTGGACACCAGTTTAAGTACTGGTATCAAAGAGATTCAAGACTTGTAATACTTATTGTGAGGAGGCATGGTGTGAGTAATAGATAGTGGCTCAGACTGAGAAATTGGATAGTTTCAGTCAGATCCATTACATTCACTTACATGCTAATACCCTTGGGAAAGGTATGAATCCTCTTCTTCTCCCCACCTCCAGGCTATGGGTAAATAGCAGGACAGACCGGGTTCTGTAACCTTGGATGGCAACTGGTCTATGACAGAATGAAATGGCAACCTACTGCGGGAAAAAAATCTGCTTTCGATACATGACCACCTAAGCATATATCATCCATGGCACATAACTGACTGACTGAATGCTTATGGTCACAGTAATATTAGCTGTTTTCTTATAAAGAAACATTTGGCATTCATTGACTGGGCCATTGGTGTTGTTTTTACTTGAAATTTATAAAATCTTTCTCTTAAAACAATTTTTCAGAAAAATAGGTTTTTCAAGTTCAATGGCTGTTATTATTTTTTCCAATATTGATGTAGGCTTCCTTCCTGACATTTTATTTAAAGTAGTGGGCATCACTATTTTAGATGATTAGGATTATCCTATTTAATCAACTTTTTTTATTTAAGATTATGACCATTCCTTCTTGTTCATTAATCAAATATTACTTATCTCCAACTATGTTTTTTCAGAATGACTTTCATTTGTGTCTTGGAATTGCTTTTCAATGGAATCTAAGGTATGTAAAATATATAAGTATGAGCATAAAAGAAATAAAGGCAAGTGCTTCAGCAAGACAACTAGAAGAGAAACAAGTAGAAATTTTTAACTGGAAAATATTCAGTGAAAAAATTACTGAAGTTGCTCAGTTAATCATGTCTCTTCAGAATGTAGGTCACCATGGTTCTCCATGGATAACTTTTATTTTATCCATGAATTGCCATATCTTGGGAAAGATAGAATGGTTTCCAACTGCCTTCTCCATGGTTTGGAATTCAGATTTTTCCTACTTTTAAATTGATTGACATCCAAAGCTAGAAAGCCTAGTCTACCTTGTTATTTAACCAATAGATTATAGGAAGTAGATATGGTATTCCCACTTTTCCCAAGGGCATTAGTGTGAAAATTAATGGAAAAAACTAATCTAGAATTTGAACTCAGCTTGTTGATTCTACTCTCCACACTAATAATTGTCACATTACTTGCACATCATTCATTTTACCAAATTGAAGGTTACTGGACATGCTATGCTAACTGATAAAAGCTAAGTGTTCAGTTGATATAAAAGACATAAAGATATATATATAATAAATGATACAGATGCAAATTATATAGATAAAAGTCATAAAGATATAGATGCACGCCAAAAATAGAGAGACAGGTTTGCTGGGTGGATATCAAAAGATAATGAGTAAAAGATTAAAAAATAGGTAAGCATGAAAAGATGTAAAAGGATACTTTACAGAAAGATAGAGCAAAAGAAATATAAAAGAGAGGATGCAATAGAAATTATGTATGCATTCCTTATTCCTATCTAACATATAAAACTAATCTAAGTTTTTTTAACATTTAGATAAAAACATGGATAAAAAAAAAGAAAATTGAATGGGATAAGGGAGAGAATAAGAAGATACGGACAAAGATGAGAGAAAAACAAAGACAAAAGATAATGGCTAATCTTAGTTTTCAGTACCACCTATAAAATTTACATGGATCCAGCTACTTAAATCATTATAATGAGAAGCCCTGTCAAGCTACTTTTCTATGACATCAGCTATTGATTTCAACAATCGAGGCATTTTTTTCACATTTTTTTAATTAATCTTTATAATGTTTGACATTTTTCTTCTTATTCTAACTATTATTCCTTTCTAACTATGGCATCATTGACAAATATCTTAAAGTAATGAGATTACCTTGAAGTAAATTGGATTTCTCACATACATGCACATGTAGACTATGTTTCCTCATGGTAGCATTCAGCTATCTTTTATTGTGAGATTAAATTTTTTGGAAAATTTCTAATTAAAATACAACAATGGTTGCATTAAACATGCAAGTACTTAAACTGTTGCCTGTAATTGGTGGAGATTTTTCACCACAATTTCTTGTATTTTAAATATTACAATTACCATTTTTTCATTTATCAAAATTCAAACTTGCAGGAATAATTGAATTTGCAGAAATCTGACTAATTGAGCAAAAATATATAATTTTCATGAAAAAAATTATTAATTATTTCATCTAATCTCTTTGTTGCCTTCTTGTTTAAATGCTTGTGTGTATAAAATCTGATCAAAAAGTGTCAGGGCTCTTGTTATGGTAATGGAGCTAAAGTATATAGAATGAAGCCACTTGGCACAGATTGATCTTGAACTCTGTTGTGCATGCACACTAAGTTACAATGTTCTCATTCACTTCTGTTGTTTGTAGCAGTGCTTGAAAGGAAAGTGTGTCAAGTGTCATTGTCTCATCACCACACTACAGAGGTTCTATCAGTGACCACAGCTTGTATTAAACACAACATTCCCCAGGTACAACAACCACCATATTCTCCAGATCTTGACCCATGTAACTTTTTCCTCTTCAAAAACCAGATACCACTTGAAAGGAACAAAATCTCGAGACATCAAGGAAATCCAAGAGAATGCAACAAGGCAGTTACTTGCTATCCCAAAAAAAAGGAGTTCCAGGATTGCTTCTATCTGAAAATGACTGGATAAAGTCTGTGTCTTCAGAAGGGGACTGCTTCAAAGGAGATTAAATGCCAAATTGATATATATCATAGTGTTCATTTTATAGCACCAGCCCCGATTCTTTTTGATCAGACCATGTATATGTATTTCTATGTGCATATGTGAATATGTTTGTTTTGTACATGTGTATGGTGTATGTGCTTAGATGTCTATGTTTGAATGTGTATGTGGTGTATATGATTGGATGTGTATGTTTGAATGTGTGTATGTGTTACTTTAATTTGGGTGGAATAGATTTTTAAAGTTTCATCACATATTAAATACAGCAAGTATTTGATTTTTTAAAAATAAAATGAGGCATCAACACATGAAATTTTTATAATTCATTTTTAGAAGTATGGTACATGCTATTTTAATTTAGATATCAATTTTTAGTTAAATATTATATATATGAAATTAAAACTAATGCTATATTCCTTGAAATAATATATATATATATATATATATATATATATATATATATATATATATATATATATATATTTATCTTATGCAGTGTTACATTATAACATGCACATATTCACTACAAAATTGTACATTTTAGTTTTAACATTAAATAAGGGGAAAACCTTTTTTAGACATCTTATCAAGTGGGGAATCACTGTGTTACTAAAATTTTTTATTCAGAAATACAGTTATCAAAGCAAATATCTCCCCACTTCTGTTCTTTGGAAATTTTCATAAAATGTCTTCTAGAATTTACATGTAGAGATGGAAGGGAATCTAATGCATTAAGTAGTCGCAGGCAAATGAAAAGGAAGGGAAAAAGAAAAAAGGGGGAAAGGAAAAGAAAGAAAGAAGCCAGAGGATGAGGTGATGAATTTTTAGTAACACAGTGATTTCCCACCTAATGAGACATCTAAAAAAGGTTTTCCTCTTTTTTGATGTTGAAACAAAAATGTACAATTTTGTAGTGGATATGTGTATGTTCTAATGTAACACTACATAAGATAAATAAATATTTATGGCTCTACTTTGTGTATTGAGCACTATTTTTAAATTAATGTTTTGAATGCTTTAATCATACTGTTTGTCCTCTTAGACTTTGATATATATATATATATATATATATATATATGTGTGTGTGTGTGAAATATGTGTGTATATGAATCTAAATAAATATATATATATATATATATATATATATATATATATATATATATATATATATTTTATTTATATATATTATATGCGTGGTACTTATTAGAAAGCACTCAATATCAGAGATAGAGCTAACATATTTTGGTTGGATTGATGTGAGTTTGTGACCCTGGGTTTCACGCTTTTGTGATCGTCAGACAAACTGATTAATTTTTTTTAAATTTTGGGTTTATGTAGATTGCGTGTATTGGTGTTATTATGGGAGTAGAGGGAATCGTCGTCATGATGTCATTGTGCTAACGCAAACATAGATGCATGTCCTCATCAGATGAGGTATGCAGACACACATACACACTTGCTCGTTCGTCGGGACTCATACATATATAAACATATGTGGACAGTTTGGGATTTGACATATGTATGTATACAGGGGATGTTGTGTGTATACATACGCATTTGCATGTTGAAATTCAAAGATTGGAAGTGTAGCGAAAATTTCTCGTGAATGTATACATGTCAGAGCATTTTTCTATTTTTTCACTGAATAATATTTCCTTGCATGTATGTATATACATGTGGTGGGGTCTGTGTAAAATTATGATAGGTAAAAATTACTGTTATTTTTTATTTTTAAAAAAAGGGTTTATTTGTTATTATTTTAAAGCTGGTTATTTGCTTGTTTTTGATGACTCTGTATATATAACTGGCAGAAATTTCGGTTTGTAATCCTTATTGGTTATTTTTTATGGTGGTATTTAATATGCTGGGGGAGAGGGTAGGTTACATAAATAATTATAGCAGATCTATATGATAATATTAGATGTGATGTGGTAGTAATGTTGTAAGGGATTGGAGACAATGATAATATAAGTCACTAATAGTTATTGTAAATTGGTAGAAGTGATTAGTAATGGTGGTGGGAGAATGATAAAAAACAATAAATGTAATTATTGTGGTGGTAGCTTGAACTAAAAAGTGATTGTTGATGTTTTATTTTTATGTTTTATGACTATAAAAATTTTTAAAAATCATGAGAAAATAGTTAAATTCAAAACCTTCTATTAGTTAAAATATATAACTCATACTTTAATTTCTCAAAATAAAATTATATAGATAATAATTACATTATAAAAACTCAACAACATTTACTCATTTTCACTTATTAGACATTAAATTATATCATTTAACATCCTCTATACACTGCATGCCAAATTATTATCGAGATAACTTTTTTCTAATATTTCAAAAACTGTCCAATCAATTAACACAAAATTTTCACACAATGTTGGCAACACTGACCTGCGCAATCACTGAAATTTTCGTACTGATCTGCGCAATGTAAACAAACTGGCGCCATATTTGTTATCAGCACAGTGATTTGAGAGTGCCAAATTATTAGAAAGGTTTAGTAAAATTTCCAGAATTGAGCAAACAAAATGTTTATTAATGTTGCATGTGAATGTTTATGATCAAAAGAAGCTAATAAATAAGATAATAAAACAAATAATAACAGATACAAAAAAAGGCACAGTTTTAAACAAATTAATAGGGAATGTGTTTTCCCTGTTTTTAAATTACTTGAAGAAGTCAACGATCTATAGATTTTGTTAATTGTAGGATGACATCTGCTGTAATGCCATGAGATATGTCAAGAATTGCTTTCCACAACTCAGCGTTGCTCCTGAATTGTCGTCCGTTGGCATACAGTCTTCGCTTCATGATGCTCCAAAGGTTTTCGATTGGGTTCAAATCCGGAGAATTTGCTGGCCACTTCATTTTTCGAGGTCCATCGAAGCCTAACTGTTTCAAATATTCAGTAGTCTTGTGAGTAGCATGTGAGGGAGCTTTATCTTGCATAAAAACTGGCCCTTCTGAAGGCAACTCTTTGCCTTTTCATCCATGGTTCAAGATGCTCCTTCATAAACACTATGTATGCATCAGCAGTCATTTTAACACCATCTGGTACTCTCCATGGGCCCACTGATGTTTTTCCAATAATACCACCCCAGATCATTATGCCTCCACTGCCTTGTTGGTGTCTCAAACACTGATGGCAATTCTGTCCATTCATTACCCAGCCTTTGCACCATCTATCTGGCCCATCAAGTGTTGCTCGTCTGTGAACAAAACTTTAGAGAAGTCAATCTTCATTTGTCCTCGGCCCATTTCAGTTGATTTTGAATGTGATTTCTCATCAATGGAGGCTTTGATACAAGTTTGACTGTTGTTGCTATTTCCCTCAGATACCGACACCGAGTACTTTTAGACACAGTAGGATCCCCAATGCGACTGAAAAACTCTTGACTGGTAAGCCCAGGGTTCTTCGTGGCCTCTCATTTAAGTCATGACATGAGACGACATGAAATAACACTCGGCTTGCCATTATCTGCCCTTTTGTGTACTTGTGTAGGGTCAGCGGTGAACTTTTTCACTGTCTTATGACACCTCCCTATCATTTTAGAAATTTCTAGGGTAGATTTACCTTTTGAGAGTTCTGAGGTGATAGTTTTCTTTTCAGCATCACTTAAACTGCTTTTATGGCCCATCTTTTCACTAAATTCTTACACTTTTCTAATAATTTGACATGCTCAAATCACAGTGCTGATAACAAATATGGCGCCAGTTTGTTCATATTGTGCAGATCAGTACAAAATTCTCAGTGATTGTGCAAGTCAGTGTTGCCAATATTGTGTGAAAATTTTGTGTGAATTGATTGGATAGTCTTTGAAATATTAGAAAAAAAGTTATCTCGATAATAATTTGGCATGCAGTGTAATTTACCTTGACTTTCAGTTAGTTTGATGTATATTTATGAGCATTGTTAAATTTAAAAATTCTATCAAACTAACTACATTTTTACTTCTCTTTGTAAATACTTGTTGCAAAATTAAATCCTTACATTTGCCTTGATAAAGCCTATCAGAGGATAAAACATGTTGGCTAAGAAAAGTGTTGCTTTTGTCTTTATTCATATTGTCTTTTTGCAGATATAGTTTAAAATTATATCTGAATTTTTACATATATATATATGTGTCTGTGTGTATACATGCACATTTGCATGTGTACATGTACATGCATGTGTGTGCGTGTGTGTGCATGTGTGCATTAAAGTTATAGGGAACTCTGCTGCATTGATCAGCATAATGCATGCACACATGAATAAACTTCTGCATATATACCTCACGTTATCTAAGAAGAAAAATATTATTAAATAGTTTACTTATTCAATCAAAAAATGATGGCAATTTTTAAGAAATTTTGCAATTGCATTGTATCTAGAAAATATATTAAAAAAAAAATTCTTGCACTTTCTTATTCACAGTCAGTATTTCTTGAGTAAACAAATAACATCCTCTTTAACATTAATTATGATTTCTCTGTCTCCAGAAGAATACTATAAAAATGCCGGAAGGTTGCATAGTGCTCATCTCTCTAGTTAAGGTCAGTCTGTTTTTAAAATCTTGACCTCTACTGGACATAAATGTCCATTGCTGGTTGATTCCAGATGATTGAGAGAAATATTCAAGATCACTTCCACCACCAATCAAGCTAAAACATTGATATGTATGCATGTATACAAAATGCATATCTTGGGACATCATAAATGAATATGTCTTTGGAAAGACAGCTCTTACTTCTTAACATATACAAGGTCAAGTGCATGATGCTAAGCTAAGTGGTTCGTAAAGTGATGTATCTTCTTTTTCATATCAAGAGGCAATTAGATGGCCTACTTCTAATTCTATGGGAATAAGAGTTATACAGATACAATGAAAAACAGCATGTAGAAAAATTGAGCATTTTTAAAAAAACAAATATAAGTCTTTGGGTTATCTAGAAATATATATATATATATATATATATATATATATATATATATATATATATATATATATAGTATATTTAGGTAGCAAATGTTCTTTATGGCAAATATGATTAAAAATGACAAACATTTTGTTTTGACTAATTTTAATGTTCAACTTTTCCAAATGTTAATAATCCTTCTCAGACAATGAGAAAATTCAAAAATTTTTATCAAGCTAAAATAAAAATATTAATTCAAAATTAAGATGTGCAAAAGTGAACCCTTGCATTTACACTCTGTACTTTTTTTTACATGACTGCTAATGCAGATAATTTTTTGTGCACATGTAAAAATCAAAATGATGCATGTTCATTTTTTTTTGGTAATCTGTATATACTGCAGTCAAACAATATAACTCATTGTGTATGCAAAAGTGTGCAGTTAGAGACTAAATTAAAAAAATATATATACAAAGATCAAAAGAACTTCCTGAAGCTTTAAAAAATTACATAGTTGAAACCTATAATGATAGAGAAAGCTACAAAAAGTTATCAAAACGATTTGGAGTGCATTTCTCCATCATGCAACAAATTATTTATAAATGAAAGGCGTTTAGTATGATGGCATCATAATCAAGAAGTAGCCGCCCATGAAAGATAACAGCTAGAGCAAGTAGACATCTAGTTCGGCAAGCCCAGGCAAATCCTGCTATGACCTTTGCTGTTTTCCAATGCTCACTGGCCAATGTTAGAATCAATGTGCATACATCTACAGTGTGACAAAACCTGAACAATGTCATTCTTCATGGCAGAATGCCTAGAAAAAGTCACTACTTATGAAATAACACAAACATGCTCACCTCAACTATGCCAAAGCTCATATTAATAAGCTAGAAACATTCTGACAAAAAGTTTTATGATCAGATGAGAATAAAATAAACCTAAATGGGAGGAACAATTGGTGATATATCTGGTAAGTTCTTTATATGGCTTTTGAAAAGAAGAATTTGATACCAACCATTAAACATAGCAGTGATAACATTATGAATTGGGGGTGCTTTGCTGCTGCTGGAACAAGCAAAATAGTATGCATTGACAGCACAATGGACTCTGCAAGATACCAAGCAATTTTGAATGAAAGTGTCTTGTCTTCAGTTCAGAAGTTGGGTTTTGGTCAGCGCTGGAACTTTCAACAGGACAATGATCTGAAGCATCAAATCAAATCCACAAAGGAATGTGTTTGCAAAAGTCCTGATCTAAACCCAATTGAGTATCTGTGATTCAAGAAGGTAGTGCATGCAAGAAACCCATGTAATATTGAGCAATTATGGGAGTTTTGCCAAGAAGAATGGTCAAAAATCAGCATTCACTACTACCAGAAACTTCTTAAAAATTATATAAAATAAAAGGTGTGACATTTTAACCTCAAAAGGAGCAGTCACCAAGTATTAAATGTAAGGGTTCAATTACATTTGGACATCTTCATTTTCAATTAATATTTTTATTGCAGCTTAATGAAAACTTTTGAAAGTGGTTGTAATTGATTTAATAAAGGTTTTTCTTAATGAATATATAGTTTAATTAAGGGTTGTTGATCATCTGGAAAAAAGAGACAATTTTTTTAAATATTATCTAGGGGGTTCACTTACTTATGCACAGCACTGTATATATATATGTGTGTGTGTGTGTGTGTGCATGCATATATATATATATATATATATATATATATATATATATATATATATATATATATATATTAATGTCACACCTCAAGCGAGGCAGTACAGACACTAACATACAAGGCTTAAAGGGTATGGAGGAATTAGGAACAGAAACATTAGTAATGAGTAGAAAGGAAAAAAACTGCAGTTAGGAGGACAGTAGATAGCAATTGACATTGCATTTAAATTTTTGCAGATTAAAATTGGCTGAAAAGCATGGAGCCAGAAGGGAGTTTCAAAAGCAAGAAGTGTGAGTAAAGAAACTGTTAGCATAAAAATTATGGATACATCTAGCTAGCTCAACTGTAAATTGATGCAATCTTGCTGCCAATCTAGTATTGTGCATAAATTCATACTGTCTAAGTACCATAGCAAAGAGATCATCTGAGCTATTACCATGTATTTACAGAAAAGACACATCAAGACAACCTTACAGTGGTGGGAAAGTAACTGAAGCCAAGCCACCAGATCAGGACCAATAATATTGCTGATTCTTCTTTGGATCTCATCAAGGAGCTCTAGGTAAATAGCAGGGGTACCAGACCATGTTGTGCCTAATATATTTCAGTCTTGGGAAGAAAGAGGAGGTAATAAAGGAAAAAAGATAGCTGACAGAGTTTAGAAGCAAAAGACAGAAGCACATGAAAGAGTAGTTAGTGGCCTTGAGAGACAATTCCCTGGCTATCAGAAGATTATAAACACCAAGGCAATGCATGTGAATGCTGGAATCTTTGGCAAAGGGGGAAGATATCCTGGAACCAATAATTCATTCAAGAATTCAAGTTGATTTCACAAACAGCAAAGATATCTGGCAACCATTCCAGGAGAAAAGATTCTATGCTGCAGAAGTTGGAATGGATACCACAAATATTAGAAATAGAAAGATTGAGGCAAGTAGGTGTTTTTTTGTTAGCTGGTTTAGTTTTATTTCTTTTTTGTTGTGATTTTCATAATGTGTTTCGTGGAGAGAGAAAAAAATGACCACAATAATTGTCACTATCTGTGGTCAACAGCAATACAGACCAGCCAGTGCATGGCTGAGAGCAGAAATATAACATGGCTTATATATATATATATATATATATATATATATATATATATATATATATATATATATATATATATATATACACACACATACTGCACATACTCATATAACATGCAATCTTGTGTATCATGCAACTCCAAAATTTTCACTGAGTTCCTTTTTTGAGAGACCAAATTACAATAGTAATAACCTCTTTTCCTCTATCTCTTTACCCATCTTTTCATTAAATAAGTTAAAAAATAAAAGAGAATGATAAAAGTATCTTTAGTAATGCTATACCATCACATAAATGTGTACAGCCATAAATAACCAAAAGAGGAACAGCTAAATATCTTATAAATGTAAACATTAGAAAAGATGCACGTTTGCTATGTTTCTATTTTATACAATACTAATATGTGAGTATTATTAGATACAGTTAAGTAAAACAGTTTTATCAAAGTCTTGTTTATTTTAAATACAGCTGTACTTTTTGACTACAGTAAATGAATATATTGCTTGGTCAACAGCATAGCCAAGGCCAGCAGTACATATGCTAATTTTTTATCTCCTGTATGATGTGACCCCCTTAAAATTAGCTTCAAAATTCTCAGGTCATCTCATAAGTTCTGTCCGAATTTTAACTTTTTGTTAAAATGAATGAAATTTAAAGAGTATTTTATAATGTCTAATGGAGCTGAACATTATTTTTATGTTTAGATGCATTTAAACTGATCAAATTTTATTTCAGAGAACAATAAAATTAAATTTTGTTTGATTAAAACTCTGCTAACATGGAAGTACCCAAGAATCATTTGAGGCACATAATGCGTTATGAGTTCAAGAAAGGAAACTCAGCAGCCGAAGTGGCTAGAAACATTCACTCAGTTTATGGAGAGGAATGTGTGAATGAAAGAACTTTCAGAAGATGGTTTGCAAAATTCAGAGGTGGAGATTTCATCCTTGAAAATGAAGATCAAACTGGACGTCCAGTTGAGTTTGATGAAAAGCTTCTTGAAGCAGGCCTTGAAGAAAATCCTGCTTTATCAGTTGAGGAATTGGCAGTGGTTCTCAGTTCAAATCATACAACTGTTCATTGTCATCTTCAACAACTTGGAAAAGTTCCCAAACTTGGAAAATGGGTGCCTCATGAATTGTCTGAAAATAACCTCAAATCCCGAGTTGACATCTGCTCTTCTCTTCATTCTTGCCAACTTGTTTCACCTTTTTTGGATAGACTTGTGACTGTCGACAAAAAATGGATCTTTTATCGAAATGTTAAGCATCGTAGACAGTAGCTTGGTAAAGGGGAAGGACCCCAGCCACAGCCGAGAAAGGAACTTCATGGGCAAAAGGTTCTTCTTTCAATCTGGTGGAATTGCCAAGGAATAATCCACTTTGAATCCTTACCACCTAATGCAACAATTAATGCTCAAATATACTGTCAGCAATTAGAGTGTTTGAACCAAGCTTTGAGGAAAAAAAAACCTGCTCTAGTGAATCGAAAAGAGGTGATGTTTCATCAGGACAATGCACGACCTCACACAGCAAGAATCACGCCACAAAAGATTGAAGAACTTGGTTGGGAGAAAATTCCTCATCTACCTTATTCTCTGGATCTTGCTCCTTCAGACTACCATTTGTTTCGTAGCTTACAGAATCATTTGGGAGAAACAGCTTTTGTAACACAGGAAGAGGTTAAAACTGATATTTGTGAGTTCTTCGAATCAAAGCCAAAAGAATTTTACAGCAATGGAATTAGTAAGCTTGTTAAAAGATGGAAGGAAGTCATAGATAATCAGGGAAAATACATTGTTGATTGAATCTGTAATTAAATGTAACATTTGGTCACTTGTTTTCTTTAATCAAAATTCAGACAGAACTTATGGGATGACCTGATAGGTTTTCAAAATTCACATGATGCACGAGCATATATATATATATATATATATATATATATATATGCATTAGTGTATATTTATGAATGTGTTCATGTAAACAGTTTCTATCACATACACTTATATAATGAAATATATTATATGTATAATATATATTATATATATATTATATATATGTGTGTTATATTCATTCTCAATTGCTCTTAAGTTTGAAGTGATGAAAGAAATCCTGTTTGCTTTTCCTTCTCTCTCTTTCTCTATCTATCTATATATCTATCTATCTATGATGAAAATATAATTATATGGTATGCTATACTTATGGATAAAAGTGCTCAAGATGTCATATAGAGGATATATAAATATAAACATGGATACTGATGTCAACATCAATTTGTAACAATCTGTTTCATGTATGAACACAATCTCCAGGCTTGTAAATTGCATTCGAGCATGAAGTAAACTATTGCTGCTTGATGTTGACTTTAGTGCCCACTTTTATATTTATATATGTTTATACTAGTCTACCTATGCCATCAAAATTGACAATAGTTGTTAGAAAGTTTTAATAGTAAAATGCAATGAAACAAAAGTCTTGAGACAATGTATTGTAATTCACAACTAAAATAGAGGCTAATGAACCTATTAATTAATGCATTCCCTTTATATGTTTTAGACATTAAATAATTACTCCTGGTATTATATAATCATTTTTGCTCAATATCTTTTCATGTTACAAATTTATGTGTTTAATATTGCAATGAAATTGAAATATCTCTCAGAAGATAAATATCAGCAACAGAGCAACAAAGACAGTGGCAATAAAGATTATTTCAAGACCAAATTGAAGCAAGATAATTTGTTCATAGACAAAGGTATCTGAATGCCTCACATGAAAAGCTTGGACAAATAAGACTGCATTCTAAGAAACATAGGCATAAAGGAACTGATTAATTAAACAGTTCATTTTGCTTGGGAAGTAATTTTGCCTAAATGCAGATAAATATTTTATTTGTATAGATTATAAAAATGACATATGGAAGTAATCACTCATAATTTGCTACTTCCACACCATACAAACGATTTTTCAATTTTAACCAATGTTCTTCTATTGGTCAGTTTGTCAGAAATAAAAAAATATTGTGGATGAAGCAGAACTACTCCATCCTACATTACCATTAAATATAAGACGGACATGAATCAACTGTTTCCCTCAGAGAACTGGCATTATATTCAGAGTCTTCAACTAGAAATAGTGATGATGAGCAACATGAGATCCCCACTACAGCCATGAGAATCTATACTGATAAACCCTTCACTAAAAGTGAAGAATTTGTCATCAATAAATAACTCTCATCTCTCTTAAAAGAATTAGATAAATCAGCTATGACACCAAACAAGACCTTGGGTCAGCAAAAACTCTGAAAATCATCCTGAATCAGAAAACCCCCTCAACATCTTGACTTGTAAAAAGTCCAAGGTGAGAATAACACATTATCACCCTTTTATGGTATTCTCCTATATATGAGAAGACACAGACTGGGCTCTTAATTTTGCCATGTAACTATAAATAATTATCTATGGCTATCTATGGTTAACATGGTAAAATACCAATAAAATAGTATATTAAAGCTTATTTAACCCAATAAATGTTACTTAGTTTTATTACGGATAGTCAAGAGGCAACATGTTGAGTAGTGGACAACATACTGGTTTATGAATAAACAACTTTTCCAAAAACAATTTTGCATTAACTTATTTTGAAAAGTGTCAAATGTGTCCCTGAAAAAGTTGTCAGAAGAAGAACCACATCTATATATGTAAGAACAGAAATGGAATAGATAAAAAATATAACCTAGGAATAATCCAAGGTGTTCAGCCTAAAAGACATGAGTTTAAAAATGTGCAAATATGAAGGTTTGTTCTAATAAATATTATAAATACTAGTTTATATGTCTTGTCAAAAAAATGAAAACAATATTTGCTTCATTCTGCTATTGTATTGTATTTGTAAAATATCAAATTTTTTATGCTGTTCTGAATTTTATTATTTATATTCAATACTTGCTAAATGTTAAGCTAAACAAGATTCTGTTGATCACTGAATTATGGAGTTTTATTTCCTAGAAATGTCATAATATAAAGTTCTCTTTCTACTACATCAGGTTGCAAAATCCACTCTATAGAGATAGGATAACTGTAATGGATTCTTCTGTTGATGTAATAAAAGTGTCATGCACAAACTGTCAATCTAATATTTTTAATAAGATTTTTCTTGTTAGTGAATTAGTTTTTTCTATTTTGGTTTTGAAGATGTAAAGGAATAATTTCATAATTTGTGTTAGTTCTTTTTAAAGTTCTGAACTTTTGACTGGTTTCAGCCATTATCAGAAAAGAAGGAAAGTAGATAAAATTCAAAGTCTGTGAGATAGTTTGCATGTTTGGAGTGATTCATGTCAGCGTGATGTTATTTTTAAGTTTTGAAACTCTGTGATATCACATGACTGTGATGTAGTGTGGATTCTTACCAATGTTGTTTACAAATATGTTTGCCATACTGGAGATTGCATTTCTGAAAATAACACTGAAACAACTTATATTTCCTAGATTCCCATGTCAACATTCTAACCAAAGTGTTATACAGCAACACATGACACAGAAACATGAATATTAGAAAAGTATAAAACTGCTCTTTTTGACTAACACGGTATTACTCAATAAAACATTACAAAATAAAAATTACAAATCTTAGACATTATCTCTTATTATTTTGGATCAACATTCTAAAATATATTTAAATTCTCAATATAGTGAGTTAACAGACATGCACACATATGCTTCAACACACAATTACATGCTGTTCAAAACACACACATAAAAGCAGTAGGGTTTAAGACTCTGCCAAACCCTACTAGTATGGGAGTTCAAATTGGTTACAAAACCCTGTTGTCATTGACAAAATTTTTTGAATGAACATTTACCATATATATATATATATATATATATATATATATATATATATATATATGATAAAAGTATAGTTTTAAGGTATGCTATATTTCTGGGTGAAAGTGCTCAATATCAGAAATAGAGTGTATGTAACTATGAAAGAGGACACTGAGGTCAAAAGTTATGAAGATTGCATTAAAAAAAAAGCAGACTATTGCCACTTGGTGTTGACCTCAGTGTCCACTTTTATATTTATATATTTTAGGGGAAAGTTGTATGACAATGTGGTAAAAGTTTTTGTGTGATGTATTTTGTCCTTTAGGACTTCATCAGACTAAGTTTATGTTTACGTTGATACAACTACTACAAATAAGCAATGCTGGGAATTTTAAATTTAAATATGTTTTTTTTGTGTGTGTTTTGGGTGTATAATCCGGCCAATTTCAGTTCTATTCTTTTTTGGATTATATTTCTATCATTTTTGTTATTAAATATCACACATTGTGAAAGTAGATGATCTGCCAAGAAAGGTAAAACATTGAAAGAACCTGGATGCAAATATACTGCAGATGATCTATCAATTAAATCACTTTTTTAAATCAGAACTGTGGCCAGTTTTGCTACAGTGAGCGACTAATACATTTAAAATGTTGTTTTGTAAAAGATCCCTTTTGTGTTCATATAATCTTTTATTTAAATTCCTTGAGGTTTCACCTATGTATTCTTTGCAACAATTACTACAGGTAATAGAGTAAATTCCTCCTTCCAAAAGTTGAGCAAAGTATTAAGAAACTGAAAGACATCATTAGAAGCAAAGAAAAGTGTACTAAACTGTTATGTACTATCAATCATCTTATATGGTAGTGAATGTTGGACAATCTTCTCACAGATGATGAAGAAACATGAAGCAACAGAAATGTGGTTTACAGAAGGATGCTGAAAATACTATGGACCAAGCATGTGAGCAACAATGAACTTCTAGAGATAATGGCAACAAAAAGGACACTTATACTTAATATCAGGAAGAGATAATTGAAATTTCTAGGGTACATAATGTGGAAAGAGGGCTCGGAAAATTTGATACTCACAGAATATATTGAACATAAGAGAGACAGAGACAAGCAATGCACAACCAAGTGAATGGATGGTGAATTAGGGTTTGGGAGAGATAACAAAAAGACAAAAGTTATTAAGAGCTACAAAGAATAGGAAATTGTGGAAAGCCATGATCATCAACATCCTGAAGGGACACAACACAATGAAGAAGAAGCATTTTATCTGCACAGAAAACTGATAGAATATTA
Source organism: Acanthosepion pharaonis (assembly GCA_903632075.3). Lineage (NCBI taxonomy): Eukaryota > Metazoa > Mollusca > Cephalopoda > Sepiida > Sepiidae > Acanthosepion > Acanthosepion pharaonis. The sequence goes on along the minus strand of CAHIKZ030000867.1, from coordinate 237,605 downwards.
TTTATATTCTATATAGACATGTAATTAACTTAATGAACTCTTCTGTGTCCTATTTCCAAACAAATGTTGCAGAAATTCAACACCAATGTTACTGATTAGTCATGTACAAATTCTAATATAATGAAACATATGATAAATCAGATTGTGTCTGAAGGATTTTGGTGACAGGAAGTGACAAAAATGTAGAGGTCAAGGTGACATTGGTTTTTCTGCTATAATGTTTTGCAAGATGATTTTCTCTCTTCTTTTGATAAAAAATGATTTTAATATTAAAGTTATCACTAGAATGGTTTCAGTGTCAGTGCATCCAGAAAAATACTTTCCCTAGCAACTGGATTCCAACATCTTGAGAAGCAACTTCAGTTTGTCCTTCATAATTGCTTTCTTTAGGGTCTCTTTTGAATATTGAATGCCCAATTGTTGATCAGCTGTGATTTGAAATGAAAATTGAAATGCTAACTTATAACTAAAACTGCTCATATAACTCTGCACTATCCATGTCTAGAATGATTTCAGATTGTGCTATAGTAAGTCCAGTTTGTTATTGAAAATACTTGCGTACTTCCCAACTTGTAACTATAGTTAATTATTAAGGCTTTAAAAAACAGACGTTTTAAAAAAGTGCATGTTCACATAATACCTAAAGATCTCTTAAAACAAATCAGGTGATGAACGAAGATAAAAAAAAAAAAAAATTAAACACCATAAAGTGGTAAATCAAAAAATATACCAAAATAAAAAAACAACAATAACAAAAAGAAGTTAACAGTTTTTTGTTTTGTTTTTTTGTTATTGTTTTTTTTTATTATTGTTTTGTTTTTTATATTTTTCAGTTAACCAGTTTAAGATGAGTAATATTTTTTTCTTATCCCTACTCTTCCCCTACTTTGATTTAATATATTTGTGCATATGTGAATATATATTCCTTTAAAATGTTAATTTCTAAATGGTATAATAAAATTTTGTACCTTCCAAATATTATTTAAATAAAGTAAATTACTAAGATTAGCTTAATTTGGCCCCAAACCCTAAGTATAGGGTGCTCAGTAAGGATCAATGTCTTTATTCATAACTTGTAAAACAAGATTAGTAGCTATTACCTCATGGCAAGGCACTCCTATACAATAACTTTAATAATAAATAAAAGTGGTAATTTAAAATTTTATATTAATACCATGATAAGAAATTTAGTTTTTTTTTTTACATTGCATTTGTGCAAAGTGAAACCTTGCTGAAAATTATAATATTGAAGCACAAAAGACATATAAAAGAATTTGCTTAATTAAATCTAATGGATTCCATGTCAAACCAACAACAAGCAAATTAAATCCCAAAATAGATCAGACAAATTATCCAGAAGCAACTGCTAATCAAATATTAGATGTTGATTATTAATCACATGGTATTTTAAAAATGTTTAAATTTCTATTCTGGTTGATTTAAAGAAATATGCTATAAAAGTAAAATCAATTTCAGCAAGCTTAAACCTTCATAATTTATTCATTGAAATAAGAATTAAAGATGACTGATCTACACTGTTAAACAGAAACAAAGAAAGTGCTACTTTTGTTTTAAATATTACATTTCACTATATGTTTTTAAAAGAAATTCCTCTATTTAAGTAAAATCCTGGTTCCTGGATCGAATCACATACCAATCACATGTTTGCATATAGATTTTTCTAAGGTAGAATTGCAAAACCCACTTACTACATTTTACTAAATTTAACCCATACCTTGGAAAAGGAAGGTATTTTATTTCTGCTTTGGTTTCAGAGTCCTTTTTCTCCTTATTCTTTCCTTAGAACTTAAAAAAAGTGATATCTGTTTACTTTGTTTCTTAAACTATAAATCACACTCTGATTTTATCTGTTAAAAACAGTTGTTCCCTTAGAGCAGTGTTTCTCAACTGGAGCACCGTGGTTACACTAATGCACCCTCAAAGGTAGCCATGTATGCCCCAAGTTAACAGAAGAGCAATTCATTAATTATGTTTATATTTTTAAAAACATCTTATTTGTAAAAAGCTTGAGACACTGTGGTACAATGGTATTTGGTTTTTCAACTGGTTACACCACAATAAGTAACACAAAAACTTGGTTGGAAAATTAAGGGTAAATTTTTATTGATGCACATGTATGTAGTAAACTCAGAGGTAAGAGAGTGGTCAACCCCAAGTCAACATTGAGAGAGTGTGATTGAACTTCCTTTCCTTAGGACTGCTGCAAAACACATCCGAAACCAATGATTTGAAAGTATTCAGAGAAAGATGATCTGTATAGAAGAATTTTGCCTGTGACCAGAAACCCTTTCTTTGGTTTCCATTTGCATTATGGGAAAATGGCATTTTTTTTAATTATTATGTTTACTATTTATTTTATTTATTATTTAATTTTTATTCTCCCACAACACCAAGCATATAGCTTCCATATCTAAGTCTTTGTCATTTGATATTTTAAACTGGATGGTAAACTTCTTAACCTTTAAGAAGGAGTAGATAATCCTTTCTCTTTGCCTTCCTTGACAGATTTAAATCAGTCATTATTGGTCTCTCTAAAAAGAAAAATAGCAGATTCTTCATAAATCCATTTAAATGAAAACTCTACCGCTTAAATAGACAATGTAATGTCTTAAAAACAAATGCTTATTCCAGGAGACAGCTTTATTATTTTCCTATTTCATGATTTATTTTTTCTTATTAAAATTTAAAGTGTGCCCCAGAGTTTTAGTTATTCTTTAATTGCACCCTTAATTAAAACTAATTGAGAAATACTGCATAAGAGCTTCAAAAAGAGATGTCTATTTACTTGTTTTACTTTCTTATACCCTAGTCTAAATCACACTGAGTTTATTAATTAAAAATCTGTTTTTTTTTAAATATTAAACAGAAATATTGTAGGGGAGTTATAACTCTGAGTAAATAATTATAAACCACCTAACATTTATATTGCTTCGTCCACCGCAAGGAAAGTTGGCTCTCTGTGCCGCGCCAGGAAATTTTTATTTATGTATTCCTTTATGGACATGACATGACTTTGTCCTCATAGACAAAAATCTAAGAATGTTGCAGGCCCTCTGGTGGCTGATGAGGCAAATACAGGATAAGCATGTCTTGTTTCAGTAACTTCAAGGAAAGGTCTTCAGTGTATGAAAATAAACTAAACAAAGTCTATGGCAGATTGTATAAACATGTCTGATGAAATAAGGCCCTTCAATGGTAACATCATTGAAGATCTAATACCACACTCTGTGCCTACTTGAAAACACTTCCATTGGTGTTAGTTTCAGTGAGTGCTGAAACAATTTTATTACTAATAACAAAGTCTTTAAGACTAAAAAAATTTACTAGTATAACAGTCACAGCAGAGAAGATACATCCATACTGGGCAGGAAAAGGATGAAAAATTTTACTGTTTGATAAACTAGTAACCAGCAAAGTAGAAGAACAATTCAGAAAGGATACAAGGACTAAAGAAACCCTTAACTTTTTTGAGTTGTATGTTTATCTCAAGGTCATTTAGGTATCAGTTCAACATGATGTGTCTTTATCATCAGCTATCAGCAGCAAAATACCAGAAAATATGGAAAATGTTCATGAATTCATTCATGAGGACTACTGTTGAATAACCCAGCAGTTCTCAGCAACATGATAAAAATCATTTATGCAGTCTATCAGGGAAAAAATTTAGTCCTGGAATTTTCTGATATTACCTCATAGTTAATATTATTTTTTAAAATTTTATATTTTATATTTATGCATTATTATTTGTCATTATTTTATTTAGGTATTATTTATGGATATTTTATTTTTGTAAAATGTCGATGCTTTGTTTCAATTACATTTTATTTAACTTCTTATTTAAATATTTTATATGACTAATAAACATATGTTCTGGGGAAAAAATTGAATTGTCAAATTAAACAAAACAAGAAATAACTTTTGATTGATTAACATCTCAAAAACTACAAAAGATATAAATGAAAAAGTATATAATTTATATAATCTTATTTTTAGCATATTGTGTTTTCAGATGAACTAAAATAGATCAAACATGCCTTCACTATAAAAACAATAATAATGGTGTTAAAATGCCATGTGTTACCAACAACCATTCAAACAAATTACATTCATCATTCCTATGCATTCTAGACCAAGGGTGGCCAAACTTGCTTAATGTAAGAGCCACATATTATAAAATTCAGATGTTTGAGAGCCACAAAACATGAACAAAATTTACACATTCATTTTTGTTACATGCACATTAACATTAAACTTACGTTTTAATCCAATGGAGTCTCAATTCATACCCTGTAAATAATTATAAAGCTTGAAATTTTTCTTATTTACCTTTTATATTACCTGTGATGAACAAAGGAGCTCAGCCAACATATTTCTACAAGCTGCATATTAAAGGTCAAAGAGCTGTGTGTGGTTTGTGAGCTGCAGTTTGGTCACCCCTGTACTAGACTATTGTTTATCTTATGCCCCTGTTTTAATGTTGGAAATATATTTTTGTCATTATGAGTAATAACAAGTTTTGTTAATTTCTTGTCATTCCTACTTCAATTGTCAGAAATTTAAGCAAACTTTAATCCCTTATAGGTAAAGAAAAGTTGACTCAGTACCCACTTGACTTTTTTAACTGAGTTGTCAGAGAACAGATGTTCATTGGAAACAAATTTTTCATTACATTTTATGTGAAAAGTCATAATTTTTACACATTTCAGTTAATTATTCATTAAATTAACTAATTTTCAGAAAATCATATATTTCTTATAATGGCTACATTATTTTTCAAAGTGTTTTTAATTGCAAAGTTTTAATAATCATCTCAAAAGGCATCGATCACAGCATAATAAAAGTTAATTTCTGATGATAAAAATTGATATTAAAAACAGTCTAAAACCTACATTAAGTACATAAGAGTAATTTTGGTATTTTTTATGACTGACTATATTCTTGCAATTAAAAACAATTAAAACTTGAAAGAAGATATTCAAATCACTTTATCTCTATCTATAAAAGGCAGGATGTGTGTGTGTGTGTGTGTGTGTGTGTGTGTGTAACGAATGCACGGCCGCAATTTTCAACAGATTGCACCAAAATTTACATGCACATGCTCCAAGTTAGCGGGAAGGCCAAGATTGACTTTCCATTTCCCAACTCCCATCAATAGTGGAAATAATCAATTTTTTCATGCTTCTATGGCAGTTTTCATGTAGTTTGCGGCCATTTTCTACTGGCCAGAGTGAGAGCCAATAGCTGGCTGCCACAAATAGGCAGGAAGATTCTATTGGCCAGCGTGAGAGCCAACAGCTGACTGACACAAATGTTAACTAGCATGCTAGCATGCAAAAACAATCGATAGCTGCATTCGTCACAAGTGGGAAAAATTTAAATCTGCATGGCACTCCAATTGGCTCATTTGCTTGCTTAAACTCAATGTTGATTCTGATTCTGCAGAACTAGGTTGGGTGTGAAAAAGTATTTGTTGTTAACATTCTTTTTTCATTCAGTTTTTCCAGTTACGAGTCTTTTTTTAAAGCTGATCATTTTGTGTTCATTTTGTTTAGTTCTTTTTTCATAACATTTAATGTTTAGTATAGAGCTTAGAAAAAATTTGCAATGTGAAATAGGCAAGAAGTAAGGAATAAAACAACATCAGCATGGCAAAGGGCACTCCTTTAAAGGCAAGGAAGGGCAAAAATATTTTAAGTCAAGTGATAGTGATTGCTGTATGAGTTGTATGATTTTTTAATCAATGCCGAGCCATGCTGCTAGTTGTTCATATTTTTAAAAATAAGTCCATATTTTTTACATAATAACAATGAAAAAATGATGCTCTCAGGACTTTATTAATCCCACACTTTATGTAAAAAAATTCTAAAAACAGCCTAATAACTGTTTTAAATGTGTAAAATTATTTTTTTTAAACCATTTTATTTGGGTATATTCTGGTGTTATATAGGCAAAATATGAAAGGTTTATGTGGTTTACACTCTTAGAGATGAACAAAACCTAATAGAGAAGATATATTTAATGTTATGAATGCAGCCTGGTTGTATATTCCAAAAAATATAATAGCAGTTCTGACAAGTTTATATATACATACATATGAATGCAATGAAATCTTCACTTATTTTGTCCCTACACCAGATTTTGTAGATATTATATTCACTCAACAGGAGGCTTAATTGTAAAATTTTTCAATCATCTCCCTTGAAGATTGGCAGTAATCTCTGCAAAATTCTGAGTAGGGACATGATAAGTGAATATTTAATTTTATTTAATACTATTAATGATCTAACTCTTGACATCAAACACATTAATTACAAAACCTGTTTAAAAGTCCCTTAAATGACTTTTTAAGAATTCCTTAAAAATGTAATCTTCATTGGTCAAACATTTTTTCAAAAAATATTTTTGATATAACTATTTATTTTATATTAAATATATACATACATACATACATATATATATATATATATATATATATATATATATATATATATATATATATATATATATATTTTTTTTTTTTTATATTTAAATATATATATATATATATATATATATATATATATATATATATATATATATATATGTATGTATTTAAATATAGAAATATGAAAATGGACATTGAAGTAAACACCCAGCAGTGACAGTCTATTTTTTGCTTAAATGCAATTGTCAGGCCATGTGCATTTTGTTTTGGCTCGACTATTTATATATTCTGAACAGTGGTGCATTATGGGTAGGTCTGTTGTATTATTCTAAGAGTTATTTGTGCGTGGTAATGGTTATGTTTCAAATTATTCCTTGGGTTATTGAATGGAAATAAATTTGGATCCAAATGCAGATTTGTGACTATTTAATAGTTTTGTTTGTTAACTTTTTTAATCATTATTTATTATTATTTTATTATTTGTCATTGTTTCTTATTATTAAGTTTACTTGTGTTTATGTGTGCATTCGTAGTTTGTTAATTTGTTTATTATTTACCTAATTTATTTACTTATTTGTTGATTTGGGTTAATTTATTTTACTTATTTATTTTATTATTTATTAATTTATATTTGTTTGTCCTTAGTTTTTGATTTTTAAGTAACGTAGTAAAATTTGTTTTCGTGTCTGCATTTTAAGATGAGTACTGATCATTTATTTATTAATTTGTGTTGGTCTGTCAATGCTGGATATTGACTTCAATATCAACTTTTATATTTACATATGCTCTATCCCTGATATCAAGCACTTTAACCTATAAATATAGCATACCTTACAACTTTATTTTTATCATATACATGTATTTATATACAGTGTAACCCGGATATAAGAGAGTTGTCGGGACCGGAGAATAAGTCTCTTATATCCGGGTTTCTCTTATATCCGGGTTTGTTCTATTTTGTTTAGGTAAGCATGGGCTCTAATTTGGGACCAGAGAAAATCTCTCTTATATCCGGGTTTCTCTTATATTCGGTTTACACTGTATGTGTGTCTGTGTGTTTCATTGAATGTGAAAATCAAAGAAGATTTTACAAGTTTTTTTTTATTCAGTTTTTCTAGTGTCTTTACAGCTTTTCTTTTATAAGGACTAAAAATAACATTGAGTCTCTATACACTCTTGGTCCTCATAAAAGAAAAACTATAAGGACACTAAAAACTGAATAACAAACTTATCAAATTTTCCTTGTCTGTCACATTCAAAGACTGTATAAAAGAAGAAATGTTGTCCAATTATACATATATATATATATATATATATATATATATATATATATATATATATATATATATGTATATAAAGAGAGAAACTGCAAAATGTTTGCGGTTTCTCTCTTTTTAAAATATACATTTTATCTCATTGAAACAGCTATAACCTTCTCTCTCTCTCTCTCTCTCTCTCTGTATGTATATATATATATATATATATATATATATTATGAAATGAACTAAGTCTGACAATTATTTTAATATATTTTCTGTTTATACATTATTTTTATAGATAAATTATTTAAGTAAATGCTCTGTTTATAATAAACAGTATTAATTACATTTACCAGCCTGAATGTCTGAGAAATTTCATAGAAAATATGTGTCCTTCAACAGGAATCAAACCTGTATCTTACATGGAACCATCATTTAGCCTGATGTGCTATACCATTTAGCTACAGAGGAAGTGTCTGGTTTAAAATAGTCACCTGCCCTTTACATAAAAGCACCAAACAACATATTATCAATAAATTTGTGAACACTCCTAAAAATACTTACCTCCATGTTAAAAAAAAAGCTTTTCTGTGATACTTTAAACTAAAAGAAGTAATATTTGTTTTAATTTAGATTAATTAAACTTTATCTTCCTCAAATAATATTTCATTAAAGTATATTTTATTTTTGAAAAATTTCTTAATAAAGAGAATTTTGTTGTGTTGACAGATTTGTCAATATGGGCAATTTTAATGATTTTAGGGATTTTAGCAATTTAAAAAAATCATTCCTATCTATTTAAATTTGGTTTGACAGCAAAGTTTTTTACTTATTGGAAATATTAAATTTAATCTATTAAGTTGGAATTAAAACTAAAATAAATCTTCATTTTTTAAAAATGCATTTTTTAAACCTTATGTATCGCTGTTTTTGGAGGTACCTATATTCATTTAGTGTGTATAAATTATATGTGTACATTTTCATATACAGCTCTCTTCATATTTACTAACTTCAATTCCTCTGCTTACAAATTGGTAATAGGAAGAAACTTAGTGAAGATCAAACTCACTATATCATTAACTGCTTACAAAAACTTTTAATGAAAACATACAAGCAACTTAAAACCCAAAAGTGAACATTTCCTGTTCCCCCAACACACAAGTGTTGTCACCACCATGTTTAAGAAAAAAGAATTTGTATATGACAAGTAAAACAAGTTGTAGCCCCAGGCTTGAAGGATACTAAGAACTGACCTTATTAAATGAGATTAAGGGAAATAACCTCAGTTGCCAGGCTTCTAAGCCAACAGAACAGGATTGTCATTGCCTTACTTGGAGTTTGGGATTTCTACTTTATTATATTTTATTATTATCTGTGTATAATTATATTTAAATTTAATACTTTCTTTCATTAAAATTTATAAAATCTTTTCTTTAAATTGTCATGTCCTTTCATGACTTGTTTGATCATGGCACTCCAAAACTTCCTATCCCTTGTAGTTCTTAAAGTTTGACACTTTAATATCGCTCTTTGTCCCTACTCTACCATTCATTGCAGTGTTTCCCATACTTTTTCTTCAACGCATGCCCTCTTTGAACACAAACATTTTTGTCAATGCCCACACCTGTCAAATTAAATCTGGTATATTTTATTGAATTCATCTTTCTTGAATTCAGATAAAACTTAGGTATTAGTGCAAAAATAATTTTAATATTGTTTTTATTTCTATTATAAATTCCAATGTTTAAAATGCTAAAAAAAAACTTATATTTGATAGCTTATCTCATGTTTTCAATGCAATGGTTGACTTTGGTGTTTACTGGCTAAAGCTCTTACTCTAGGTCCCATGCTGCTTAGAAGTAATTGTAGATCTTCTCATTTTGTAATTATCAGGTATTTTCTTTGTTTATTAAGAAACTGTTAACTGTGTTGAAACCACATTCAGCTATATAGGAAGTTGGAAAAACAATGAAAAAGTTTGATAGCTTCCCACATCTTTAGATACCATTCAGAAATTACTTTTGTAGACAATATTGAATAATTTTTGAAAATTAAAAATAAAATGGATAAATGCTCACTGCCATCCTGAGTATGTTCATCACCACTCCCAAATGAAATAAAAACTCCCATCTCCCTCTTTCAACATAACATAGTCCACAGGGGTTGGGGGGGGGCAATAGCACCCATGTTGGGAAATACTGATCTCTTGTCTCATTATGAATTTCATAAATTTCAATTGTCTTTTACTGATTGTAACTATAAGTTTCCTTGTAGTTCCCATTTTTCTTAAAACTTCCTCTTTTTTTACTTTACATTTTTTTTTAAAGCAATTCACCCCAAGCAAGGCAGGAGTGCCACTAGCATGCAAGGGGTTACAGAGGATTGAGAACAAGAGTAAAGAGGTATGTTTAAGGAAAGGATACAAAGAAGTATGGGGAACAAGCTCAGGGTGTCAGATGTTGATTGACATTACACTTGAATATTTGAAGATTATAGTTATTGGAGAAGCAAGTAAGTGAAGGGAGTTTCACAGATGGGAAATGCAAGAGAAGAAGCTGTTTGAGTAGAAGAGATGGTTACATTTAACAATTTTGACAGTGTAAGGGTGGGACCGAGATGCCAGCCTGGTAGCTCACTTAAATTCATGCAGTCTGGGAACCAGCAAAATAGCTCATCGGAACAGTTGCCATGAAAATACTTGTAGAAGAGACAAAGGGAAGCCATGCCACATCTGTGGGAAAGCAATTGTAGATGAGATGCAAGATTAGGATCTATCATATTGCATATTCATCTCTGGATTTATAATTTGAAGGATGGACTCAGACGAGAAAATCTTTCTAGCATGACACAGAGAACCAACTTTCCTTGCAGTAGATGAAGCAATTGATTAAATGTATTTATTTCATCTCATGTCAGTGGACAGCATGAGACCAAGCTGGTGTAATGAGGTACTCTTGAGGAGTTGGGAATCAACCATTCTGATAGGAGACAGAGAGATTTCTCTGCGGTGGGGAAAGGTGAGCAGTTTTGTTTTGGAGGCATTAAAGTTTACCAGCCATTTCCTGCCCAAGTCAACCACAGGTTGGAGGTCCTTTTTGAGATCAGCAGCCAGGTTAGTTTTGTCAATGATACCAAATTTACTATTGAGGCAGAAGTAAATAGTAGTGTCGTCCGCATAGATGCCTACTTGGGAACTGATGACATTGGGAAGGTCATTGATGAAGATCAGAAACAGTGTAGGGCCCAAAATAGATCCTTGGGGAACATCAGTGTTTGTGATAAAGGAGCCAGAGGAGAACTCATTCAGGATGACCTTCATTTTATGGTTTGACAGGAATGATTGTATTAAGTCAAATGATTGTCCTGTAATACCATATAGATTTACTGTATTTGCAGCATCCGTCTCTATCACTTCAAGTATCTTCTTTATTTGTAAGAAAATTTTCCATTATTCATTACCATACAGGAGGATAAATATGACATAATACTTCAGCACACTTTTCTTTGTTTCTAATTAAATATTGCTATGTCTTAATACTTTATTTAGTTTCTGGAAGGTATCTTTTGCTAATAAAGTCAAGAAAGACTGGGAACAGCAAAATAGAGAATGTAGATGAGTCAGAGTTGGAATCATTAATTATGTGATAAATGTATGCAAAAAAGTGGTACAAAAGAAAAACTAAAAGAAGCATAACTAGGTTGTGGAGATGATCCACTGGGAATTGTGCAAATAACTATAACTTGATCATGCAAACTATTAGTATATGTGATGTAATGAATATGCATATACCTGGGTTCTTCTTCACAGTAATGTGATTGGCTGGTGTCAGCCATAAATACAGACTGATATGGAGGTACAGAGATGGTGCCTATTGCCTACAGCTACGATGAGGACCAGTCCATTACGGTTACCTGCTAGATTGTCCTACCTGGTTACAGTAGACAACAACCACTTTGCTACTTTGAACAAATATATCCCTTTCCGGGACATATCAATATGTATCAACAAGAATCTGTCTTGGAGAAAGAAAAGTAATGATAATCTCTTCAGCACTTTGAAATTGAAACACACCCCAAGACAGAAGACCAGATTTAGTTATCATAAACAAGAAAACATTGTCAGATAGAGGATGTTGCAATGTCAGCAGATTATAGATTCAAACTAAATGAAAAAGAAAAAAATCAAACATAAAAACCTTGCAAAAGAAGTGAAACTGTTGTGGAATATGAAAATGACAGTTGTACCCAGTATTAGATTTACATATGGGCTAGTGTGAGCTGCAACCCAGGGACTCCAAAAGTAGAGGGGCCCCCAAGAGCCCTCTAGTTTTGGGCCCTTAATAAAATTAAAAAGCAAAATAAAGATATAAAAACAAAGGAGATTTGTTTATTTTCAGATTTAATGGGGCTCCTTAGGACATAAAGTTTGGATAAAAAATACGAAGTTGCCAATGAAATAAATTGGATGAGTTCCAAAATCATTAAAAACTTTAGTAAAAGTGTTTCATGTTTTACACCAAAAAGCATCATCTTTTTTTTTTCATAGAAAAAGGGGTGGGGGCAAACATATTTAATGAAGTGGCCCCCAAATTCTATTAACCCAGGGTCCTCTTAAGTGCTAACTCCAACCCTGGTTGTACCCATCATTATTAGTGCATAAGGAACAGTTCTGAAGAGCCTTAGGAATAAGTTGGAAGAACTAAAAATCTAAGGAAACATAGAAATTATGTTGGTGATAGCATTGTTAAAATCATCCAGATTACCAAGCAAAATGCTGGAGTATTAAGCAAGATTATTGTCACTTGAACTGGAATGGAAACCACCAGACACTACTGCTATGAAAACTTTTTATTATTATTATTATTATTACCAACCAGAAACCTAACGTCAGAAATGGCTTCATAACATTTCCCACTGATCATTTTTGTAACAAAAAATTATGATTACACACATTTTCTATAGATAAAGCTCTTTGTATGAGCTGTACTTATAAGTACAATTTTTTGTATTTGTTTAAGACATGTGCTATCAGGGACATGGGCTCTTTAAGGCATGAGCTTCAATGAATCTATCGGAACCTTTTCCAATCAATCTGAGTGCTCCAACTACAACTGGACTTATTGATGTCCTCATGTGACATATTTTTTAGATTTCCACTTGAAGATCCTTGTATTTTGAAGATATTCAAAGATACATTACAATCCTCAGGGACTGCCATGTCAATAAGATAGCACATTCTGTTTTTGTGGGTTTTTTTATCACAGCAGCAACAGCAGCAACAGCAGTAGTAGTAGTAGTAGAAGAAGAAGCAGAAGAAGAGGATTACCAATTTCTAAATAATGTGTGATGAAAGCCTTTCAAGGGTCTAGTAAAATGCCTAAAATAACAAACCCTGTAACACTGTTTTATTTTTCCTTATCCATATGTGATGGAATTTATAAGCATGTCATGGAAAAGCTGAAGTATGGATGACGAAAATGAAAAAAAATCTGATATCTTTGATGGTAAAGTATATTCCAACATATGATAATCAGTACTCTAGTAATATAAAATAATGAACATATGTTACATAAAATCTTAAAAATATTAGTAGACTAGTGCAGAGGTTGATAAGAGTTCTTTTTGGTTCCTATTTTCCTTAAAAATCCTTGACCTTAACTTGCTCAGTCTCTAGTATAATATAATTAACATAGAAATAGCACAATCATTATATCATGTACAGATATATTTATATAAGAGTGCAAATAAGGAATCATAATATTAAGTAACTAATTATAAATAATATTAAATATGAAAATAATAATAATGAATTGTAAATAATCATATAATACAAAATAATAAATAACATCTATGTATGCACATCCATGCAGATGGGCACATGGAATCATGTGAATGAATGCATACATGCACGCACACATAGACTAAGAAAAAAATCAACCTTGCAATGATGAAAATTGCATATATAAAAGAAAAAAGAAGTATAAAAAGTCAATAATTAATGCCTCCTGATAAATGAATGGAGTGATACTGGAAAGTCTCTCAATGAAGCTCTGGAGTCTAGATGCTGAAGGTAACATCAATTAGCTAACTGACATTATATATATATATATATATATATATATAGTCATCCATAGACAGACTGTTTCACTGCATCACAGCTCATCAGCGTGGCTAGACATCCAATTGCTTCAGGCCGGGAACAAAATCTGACTGATAGCAAATCAATTGGAGATTCTAACCCCCAGGTCATCAACACCTGGCAGAGAGAAATGCAAATTTTTGCATATCTATTTTTTCATGAACATACCAGTCACTCAGAGAACTCAATCACTAGGAGAGTCTTGCATTATCAGCAGTAATAGTGACTGTTTACAATTTCGTTCCTGACTCCCCCACAGTGCTTGACTGATTAAATTATTTTATATATATATATATATATATATATATATATATATATATATATATATATATATATATATATATATATATATATATATGTAACTCTATACTGATACATATTATTAACACCCAACACACCTCCCTATTTAAACAATTGCCCTGGCTGCTACCATGGAAATTTTGATTTCAATTATGAATATGCAATTAAAACACGTAAATTTCAGAAATAAGTTATTCCAAAAAAAATTTCTCTTGAAGATGGAACAGAGCTTACTTTAATTCAATTTAATTCAAATAATTATATTGAAGTTTTAGGCTCTTGTTTTGAAACATGAGACCTCTTATGTAGCGTGTTGGAATCATATTTTTAAATAAATAATTATATATATATATATATATATATATATAAACTAATGTCTGTTTCTTTGTAATATACAGAATGTGTCATACTTTTTTTTTTTTAGCTTTTTTTACCAACATAGGATGAAAGTCTGCTTCAGCAATCTCATGGAACAATGACCTAAAATAACAAAACATATCACATATGATTTTGGTTTTCCTTATCCATATGTGATGAAATATACAAGTGTCATGGAACAGCTAAATGATCAAAAATGCCAAAACCTGATATTACACAAAATGACAAAAGTACATTTTCAACATTAATGATGACCAACACTCTAATATAATAAATTGTATCTTTTCTGATTTTAAGTATAACTATCTGTTTTGTCTCCATCCCCTAGCCAAATTTAGAAACATGAATTTATTATAAAAAATTTCAAATTAATTGATACATTCATTCATTTTCTACAGCTTATCAACCATTTGCAGGTTATTTAAAGCCAGAAAACATTTTTAGATTGTAACAATTTTTGTTGGGGGAGATAACAGTGATTTAGTGATACAAGTCTTACTAATCTGATTAACAATTTTGAGCCATTATCTATTACAACACCTGCACATTCAAGGTTACATCACCTGGTACAATAAAGAAGTCACTTGTCTAGGTACTAACTTGACTTTGGTGATCATATCGGAATTGGTGTTTCAATGTGATGTGGCCATAAGCAAATTTAAAAATGTCAGGTGGCAGATGTAGCTGTCAGACAGAGTGAAATGAATGAGGGTGACAAATGCAGAAACATAAATGTGGTTGTACCAATTAATCATTTGATAATTGGTAATTTAATTGCTTTAAAAGAAATTAATGAAAAACTATCAGAATATTATTTAAATTCATTCCATATCTAAGATTTATTTTTCTTCTATCACACTTCTCACTTGTAGAACTCTCTTCGGCTTCTTGCTTCCCAGTCAACTTTGATTTTCAAAAATTTAAATGCAATGTCAATTGATATCTTCTGTTTCCTTAATTCTTGTTCTTTTATTGTTCTCCCTCATTAATAGTGTTTTTTCTCTTGTATTCTGTAACACTCAGTAAGCTTTTGCATCTTAGTGACTTTATTGCCTTGCTTGGGGTGAAATGATTAAATAATCTTTGACTGATGCCAAATCAGTCAGGTTTCAATCCTGGCTTGAAACAATCAGATGTCTAGCTACACTGAAGAGCTGTGATACAGCGAATCAGTCTGTGGATGACAATACATACATACATACATATATATATATATATATATATATATAAATATATATATTATATATATATATATATATATATATATATATAGAGAGAGAGAGAGAGAGAGAGAGACAGAGAGAGAGACAGAGAGAGAGAGAGACAGAGAGAGAGAGACAGAGACAGAGAGAGAGAGTGGCCAATGAAAGATGAATGATATAAAACAAAAATAACTTTTTCAAACTTGTTTTTTCAATTTTTTTTATTTCATTTGGAAATATAATTAATGGATTATGTATAAAATAATCTCTCTCAAATGACCACCATTTTCTTGCTCACAAATACAAGTTCTTTCCACAGCATTTTCCATGACCGTGCACAAGGTTTCAGGTCCTAAACATCAAATTTCAACTCAAATATTCTTAAGTTCTTGAATTGTTTGAGGTTTATTTATGTAAACCCGCTCTTTCAAGTAGTCCTACAAAAAAGCCTGGTGCTGTCAAATCAGGTGGACATAGAGGCCAAACAAATTCAGCATTTTTTGAAATTATTCGTTCAATGAAAATTTCTTGAAGGAGGTTCAATTTTGCTTTGGCAGTTTGCACCATACCATTGTCCTGTTGGAACCATACTTCCTGATTCTCTTCAACCACTAGGCATAAAAAATTTTCAAGCATTGTCCTATGTAGGGACCCATTGATTTTTCCTGATTGGCCTTCCTCATTTTCAAAGAAATAGGAGCTAATAACTCTTTCAATTATAACACCACACCAAACAGTGTATTTTTGTGGATGCAACTGATACTGATGTAATTCCCTGGGATTCTCACTATGCCAAAATGTGTTTTGTTTGTTGATGTACCTATTTAAATGAATATAGGCCTCATCACTTATTATCAATTTGTTCACAAAGTTGGTGTTATTTCTGGCTAGGTGTTGAAATTGAAAGGCATACAGCAAGCACTGCTGAATATTTTGGAGTAGAAAAGTTTGGACCATTTGAATCTTGTATGGAAACATTTTCAAATCCAGTTTCAGAATCTTCTCAAGCAGTGTTCTTGCAATGCCTAGTTGAGCAGAACTATGACAGGTAAGAGCTGACGAATCCTCAAGGACATTCTGCTGTACAGCGTTCACTGCTGTGTCAGTGTGTATAGTGTGCTTAGGACCTCTTCCCAGAAGATCACCAACTGATCCAGTTCTTTTAAACTGGGCAATTAGGTTCCAAATCATGTTATTGCTAGGAGATACTCTGACATTAAAATGTTGCTGGTATTTTCTCTGTGTTTGAATAATAGAAAAACTCAATGTGTTTTACTCATTGCTGGACTTCATACATAGCCATTTTAATCTCCAAGGGATGCTCTATAACCTGCAAAAGAAAAGAAAAGAAGAATATTTAAAACAAAAGATTTTTTTGAAAAGTTCTTAGCATGACCCACTCCACAAAATCAAACCAAATGACTAAACATAAAAATTTTGTGGGAAAGGGCTTTCTGGTTAGACCAAGGACTTTTTAGTATTCTTCATTCTAACAAATAACCATATTATTCTTTTTAGAAAGATTCTACAAAAGTGCTATTAATTACTAAAAATTCATTAGATATAAACAATTATGATAGAAGAAACTGTTAGTATTGGACTTACCGTTATATCTAGCCATTTAAACTGTAAAATGATGAAACCTTGCCATCAATCTTAAATTCATAAAGTCTCGGTATCATAGAGGAAAGTTCATCAGAACAATTACCATGAAAGCAATGGTGACACAAGTCATCAATATTTGTTGGGCTCTTTACAATCTTTAACAAAATATACTATTGGTATAACTTAGATGCTAAAATGATTCCTTTACTCTAACAAAAAATTATTCATTTATAAAAATCTTTGTGCATGAAATTAAAAAAAAACACATTTTGGTATTTTAATATTAATTGTAATAATTCTATAAAAATAAACATTAATTTAAAAGAATTTTCCACACATGTAAGAAAAAAGAGTGAGGCCAAAGTCTTTGATATGTTTTCTTGTTTATTGCCCCCTTTCCATTTTCTATTGTTTTATAGCCTGGTTATCGATAGTAGAGATAGGAAGACTGATATCATATTTCATCAACACTACCCCAATCACACTCATTGCCCCAACTATTCTGTCAATGTAGTAGGCCCCCATTTTCTTTGATTTTTGCAGACTTTAAATCAGGCTAAATTTAATTTGCCCTTTTTCATTTGATTAATTCAGCTAAAAAACATTATAGTGTATGGAATAAATTATTTAAAATGGACATTTAAAAACAATAAGTTGAAATAAAAATGTGTTCTTTGAAAAACAGGGCGTACAAGTCATTAGAGATTTTTAAAAGTTTATTTATAAAATTAGAGCAAGAAATACATTGCATATTAAGTATGTCTTGAGCCTATAGGGCTCAGATTTATGAAGCCCAGCCTAGCCATGTTAATTTTCTTTCTTTCTTTTTTTACTTACTGTCTTCCTTTGGTTTGTTTGTTTCTTTCTTTCTTTCTTTCTTTCTTTCTTTCTTTCTTTCTTTAACGAAATGTATATTGGTCAATATTTTGAAACAGCGTTATAACAATAAATTTTGGATCAAGCTGAAGTCAAGAATGAAAATAATGCACTACGAAAGAATGTTGACTCATTCTGGCTAAGCTCGACAAGTCCAAAACCTGGAGTCACCACTGCATGAAAGGATTTATAGAAAAGGCACAGGGAAGCTATGTTACAGTGGTGGGAAAGTAACTGTTCATTTTGGGGAAGCTTGAAAAATCATCAATTTGTGAAGAAAAATCAATGCTGTTCAAAATTGAGGGCAGCCAACAATTAACAACAGAAAAAACAGCTAACAATCTAGACATTCTACTTAGTTCAGCCTACATAATTTCATCTGAAAACTTCAAGTTGAGCAAACTTTCTGCTCATTGAGGACCAGATTTGTTGCACTCAGATCAGCAACAGACAAGAGCAGAGCATTCAATAGAAATAGAATCAAAATCCTTAAGGATTTCTGTGAATTGTAACTGGAGATAAAACTGAACCAATAGTTTCCTGAAGACAAAGCTCAATTAAAGTAATGTTTACCTAAAAGTGGAAATTGTTCAGTCAGAGTGAAAGTTAGCCACTCAGGAGGAAAGGTTTTGGAAATAGTTTTCTGGGCTGTTTGACTTTTTAAAGGAAAAAAGGACAGTATTTTCAGATAATTAGCTAAAAATTAGAAAAAATATTACTGTGGAAGGCTTAATCAGAGAACCCTTTACCACCACACTAATGTCCCTGTTCATTCCTCTCATGAAGCAAAAAGGGAAATTTTGTGAGAATTTTGATGGGAAATCATTAGGCTTTGACCATTCTTCTTCTTCTGTGTCATGTCTTTCTAGGATGTAGGCAATCATGGTGGGTGAGCAAAAATTAACAGCAGATATAACAGCTGACATGCAAGACATCTTGGTTGATTCAGCCAACACACCTTTATCTGAAAAATTCAAATTCAGCAAACTTTGTGATCATTGGGTAACAAAACCTTTGTGTCCAGATCAGCAACAAACAAAAGCAGAGTTTCAATAGAAATTTTAAACAAATGAGATCAAAATCTTGAAGACTATCTGAAGTGAATTGTAACTGGAGATGAAACATAACCAATTTGATCCTGAAAACAAAACTCAGACATGGTAATGATTACTTAAAGATAAAAAGAATCCAGTCAAAGCAAAAGTGAGCGCAATCAGGAGGAAATGTTATGCCAACAGTTTTCTGGAATGCTGAGGGTAGACAGTAGCATCTACTTATTAAGAAAATGTTTATTGAAAATTGGCTAAAGATTTAGCAAAAAAGAACTGTGGAACTCTTCATCAAAGAATCCTTTTCCACCATAACAGTGTTCCTCCCCATTCCTCTCATCAAACAAGTGGGAATTTTGTTAGAATTTTGATGGGAAATTATTAAACTTAATAGTCCTGATTTAGCACTTGACTTTCTTATTTCCTGACCATAAAAACCTATAAAAAGGTACCCATTTTGAAACCATTAATCATGTTAAGAGCTATTTTGGCATGGTTAAAACCTCAGTTCTTTATGGATTTTTGAAATAGATATTACTATCACTTACAGAAATGCCTTTATGTTGATGAAGCTTATATGTAGAAATAAAACTTTTTTTGTACTCTCACTCACTTTCAAATAGCATTGACACTACTGAGGAGTATAGAGACACAGCTGCTAACATGCTAGATGTTGATGCTGTGGTTTCTAGTTGCTAGCCCCATGCCCAACCAACTTTAAATTCAGAGTTGTCTTTCAAGACTTGCCAACTATGGCTGAAGAGCTCAATCTGCTCTATTATTTCACCCATAGATGGTGAGAAGAAGAAACAAATTCAGATCTTTTCCAAGATTAATTACACAAAAGCAAATGTAATCAACTCTATTTTTGATCTCTTGGTACATATTTTTAGAATGCACTTGTGGGAAACAGAAATTTTATATATTTATTTGGATATTAAGTCAGTCTATTTGGGTAAAAAAAAATAGATATAACTCTGAGAAAACACAGATAGTGAAAACAGTCCTTTGTTCAATTAAAATGAGACAAAAATAACCTTTGTTTCAGGCATTGCCAACCCCAACATTATTTTAATGGCTGCCTGTATATTTGTCTATAATCTTCTACCTACTGATTATCTGTCTGTGCACACTTAATTGTATATACAATTTGAATTAAGTGCATGTTTTTGTATGAGCAAAAGCTTGTTTTTCTTATTTGCATCTAAAAATCCAATTGTCTAGACTCACATGTTTGAAATGGTATTTTACTCTTTATTGTCAACATTTATGAAGTTTAGTGCAGTACAAGATAATAAATGTGGGTTTTTCACAAAGAATTGAACTCACAACAATACTATATATAACAATAATAACTCTGAAGCAGGTATATACAAAATAAATAGCCAGAACTGTTCCTCACAATACATTGGAGAAACATACAGAAATCTTAAAAAATGTATCTATGATCATAAAAGACACATTATATACAACAATTTATTAAATGCATTAGTCATAAAGAGAAATAAATTTGACAATTTTTGACTTATTGAATGCCATACTTATTAAAAAAGAAAGTAACTTACTTAGAAGGATAATTCTTGAATGTGCCACCATTGAATCTTATAAAAATATAAATCTGCACCTGGATTCTTTCCAATATATCCTTTCTTGAAAGAATTGCTAGTATTCCAGGCAAAGATACATGACTAGAAAAATACAAAAAAAATTAAAAGAATATGGTTAAATCCATAATCTCATGTTATTCTAAAGATATAACACTTAAATCAATCCCAATCCAAAATATTTTAAATAATAATAATATAGTAATAATATATATATATAATATATATATATATATATATATATATATATATATATATATATATAATTATAAATTAACTGATTTAAAATATGTTTTTTTTTGCTACACAGTAATAAACATGTTTCAAAAATGGAAGCTAAAACTTTAAATTTAATTTTGTAATTAAAATTCACTTGAGGATGAAATGGAACTAATGTTTTTAATGTTTTTAGTTTAATTACAAAATTAAATTTAAAGTTTTTAGCTTCCATTTTTAAAATATGGTTATTACTGTGTAGCGAAAAAATATTTTAAATCAGTTAATTTATAATATTAATGCTCTGTAAATTTACATTGAGCACTATTTTGTAAAAAATAAAAATATCAATAGGAACACTGGATTGCATATCTTACTGTTCTTTCTTTTTATTTAAATATATATATATATATATATATATATATATATATATATATACCTTTCTACTCAGTTTTGTTTATTTGGAATTGAAATGTATCACCTCACATCCATGAACTTGCCTGACTTTTCCATCAACCTGAAGAATATTCATGAGCACCCCTATACCAGTTTGCTCTTGAATATAAATAATTGTCACAAAATAAAATCCTTACATTTGCTTTGATAAATTACCTCAGAGGATGAAACATGTTGGCTAAAATAAATTTTACTTTTCTCTTTTTTCATATATATATATATATATATATATATATATTACATTAAAACTATACTTTTATCATTTTATCATATTATATATATATATATATATATATATATATATATAGCATACCTTAAAACTATACTTTTATCATGTTATATATATACATATATAAAAGTGGACATTGAGGTCAACACTCAGTGGCAACAGTCTGTTTCATGCTTTAATGCAATCTTTTGACCTGAAGATTGCATTGAAGCATCACACAGATTGTTGCTACTTGTTGTTGATCTCAATGTCCACTTTTATATTTGCATATGCTTTATCCCTGATATTGAGCACTTTAACCCATAATTTTAGCTTACCTTAAAACTATATTTTCATCATATATATATATATATATATATATATATATATATATATTTTTCATCATATATATATATATATATATATATATATATATACATGGTGTATCAAAAATACTTTTACAAACTTTAAGGGTAGGTTCCTCACAGCAACACAAGGACTAAATCCATGTCAACATATATCCACACATCCTCCGTTTTTGTGTTATTAAGTTTAAAGAGAGTTTACAGTAGATGGCACTGTGTTGTGATGTAGACTAGATTACATTTGTCATTTATGTACATTTGTGGCTAAACTGTCTTCAATGTTTAACATGTGTAGCAGTGAGATAACTGTTCTGTTTGATTATGGCAGAATATTCATAAGCAGGCAGATATGATTTTACATACAGTCATGCAATTGGTAATGAATTCGAGGCTGTACAACTGTATCATAATGCATTTCCAGATTAAATGCAGTTGGATCATCCAACCTTTGCTATTGTTTATCATCACTATGCTGAGACAGGACCTGTGGCACTCCAAAATATGGATCAATGGAGACCAAGATCCACTGGTGCACCTAACCACAAAGAACATATTCTACACACTGTTGGAGACAATTGAGGTATCACCTCACGTCAAGTGACCCTAGCATGTTGTACATCTCATAGTATTGCATGGAGGGTACTTCAAGAGCAGCTCCAGTAACCGTATCATTTGCATTGTGTGCACCATCTTTTGCCTTCTGATCAGTCACCACAGGAGAACTTTTGCTGATTGTTTATTGCACAAAATGTTGATCCATTGTTTGTCTCTTCACTCTTGTTTATGGATGAGGCAACATTTGGAAGAGATGGAATAACAAATTTACATAACCAGATCAGAATCCCCATAGTACAATACAGTTTAAACACCAGCATCAGTTTACAATTAATGTGTGGGCTGGAATTCTAGGTGACTATCTAGTAGGTCCATATGTTCTCTCAGCACATTTTACAGCACCTGTCTACAGAAACTTTATTTCATATACACTTCCAAACCTGCTAGAGGATGTACACCTGCTAATACAAAGATGCATACGGTTCATGCATGATAGGGCTCCATCACATTTTAGTCACATTGTTCACGATGCACTGGCTGACATCTACCATGAAAGATGTATACGTGGGGGAGGACCAGTTCTATGGCCTGCACATTCCACCAACCTCAACCCTCTGGATTTTTATGTGGGCCCACCTAAAACAATTGGTTTATACAGCAGACATTAATAATGCAGAGATGCTTCATGAACATGTCATGGGTGCCTTCAAAACCATTCAACACCATGTGGGAGTATTTCAAAGGGACCACCAGTCAATGATCCAGTTGGTCCATGCATGTGTAGAAGAAAGTGGAGGATATTTTAAATATTTGTTATGAGTTGCTGTGTTGAGGTATAATGATGGCCTTTTGGACATATGTTTATATGGACATTTTACCTTGTTTTGGTGTCAGGAACCCACCCACAAAGTTTGTAAATTATTTTTGATACAGCCTGTATATATATATATATATGCTTTTTTTAGCTGTGTTCATATACAGCATCAACAACAAGGTTTCTACATCACTTTTCATCAAACCTACAAACAGTCATTGTTATTCAAATTTTCATAGCTACCACCCAAATAATCTAAAGAAATCCATAATCTATAGCCATTAAAAAAAATGGTCCAACTTTTAAGGAATACAATATACAAAGAGACTCACTAATTAACCACTTCCTCAGTAAAAACTACTCACTATAAATAATAAAAAAGAATCTCTCTCTCTCTCTCTCTCTCTCTCTCTCTCTCTATCTATCTATCTATCTATCTATCTATCTATCTGTCTGAAACCTCCTGAAGAGTGGACTAAATGATTACAAAAAGGTTTGTCTACAAAACTCTAGAGTCAGGGTGCCGAATATAACAATCAACTAAATAACAAAGTTTATGTTTTTGTTGAACCTATATAATATATATATATATATATATATATATATATATATATATATATATGCTCCTGAAAAATTATTTCAATTGAGCTCTCTGGGGAAGAAGTGTGAATTTGTAAACAGTGACTATTACTGCTACTAATGCAATACTCTTCAATAAAACGATTCAAGTTCTTTCAGTCACTGGCGTGTTTATCTAAAAATAAATATGCTTTATTTAACCTTCATCCTTACCATGTGCCAATGGCTTAGGGGTAGATTCTCTGACTGAAGCCAATTCAGCTGGGTTTTAATTCTAGCTAGAGGCAACCGGACGTCTAGCTACACTGATGAGCTGTGATACAGTGAAACAGACTGTCTGTGGATGAAAATATATATATATATATATATATATATATATATATAGAGAGAGAGAGAGAGAGAGATCCATACTGATAATTTATCATTTATCAGTATGGATCTATTAAAAGATTAAAATTTACACAGTGCATCTAACTACTTCATGTTTTATTAATATATGAAGTAAATACTTATTAGAATTTAGATGTATATTTAATGAATGAGGGCAACATATATTTGTGCATTTAGTATGAAAGCCAGTTTGTACTGCACAGTTGTAAACACTTGGTTGGCATTTACCTGAAATAACTTCAATTGATATGTCTTGATTGATATGTAGCAATAAGTTAATCACTACATTACATGTTTGTAGATTAAAATAGGTCATAAGTTTGATTTGACTGATAAAGAAAAATGTTTAATAACTTTGTAGTTTTCAAAAGGAAAAAACAAGTCTGGAAATTGCAAAAATGATCAACATGTTTGAAAAAGTTTATTGAAGATCTTTGGTGACTCTAATTCAAGTCAAAAATGGTTCTGTGCTTTATCTTGTTGGTTCATGTCCCCTAACAAGAGAGAGGTTATACAAAATCCATCTTTGTCAAGCTCTGAAATTTTTAGGTGCTTAAAAAGGTTGAGAAACACTGGTCTAGAAGACTGGGTGGCTACTGACAGAAACTGCCGTTAAGAGTTGTGACACCAGTAAGGTGGAGGTGGTGTGAACTTTTGGGATGAGATTGCAGATAGTGAAGTGGTTGGTCTATGGTGAGTTCCAGATGGTGTTAATATGATAGCTCAGACATCCATTGAATTTTTGAAGACACAATTAGAAGCATGAATTTTTCAAGACACACATAGAAGTATGAATTTTTGAAGACACACATACAAGCATGAATTTTTGAAGACAAACATAGAAGCATGAATTCTTTAAGGCACATATAGAAGCATGAATTTTTGAAGACACACATAGAAGCATTTGAAGACACATCAAAGCATGAATTTTTGAAGACATATAAAAGCATGAATTTTTGAAGATACACATAGAAGCATGAATTTTTGAAGATACACATAGAAGCATGAATTTTTGAAGATACACATAGAAGCATGAATTTTTGAAGACACATACAGAGGAATGAATTTTTGAAAACACACATTGAAGCATGAATCAAGAAGAAGCCAAATGCTTTTTAAAAAGATAAGGGTTTTTATGCACAACAATACTTTATCTCATTCAATAAAGAAAACTAATGAACATCTGAATAAAATGGATTTCAAAGATACTTACTACATGAAGTCACCACCTTGTTTGCTTGATCATAACCAAGCTGGAAATTTGTGTAATACTTTGAAGAGAAATATTAACATTAGTGGACAGTAATTTACCAGCAAAGATGAACTTTGAAGCACTATTCTGAATGCTGTCTGCTTCATATGAAAGAATATAAGAACTCATAAAATCAATTGATGAATAACTTCTAAAACTAGTTTCTGAATATAGACATGCATTTCACATTAATTTTCAATACTTTTTCCAAACTTTGTTTTTATAAACCTTTGTTAATTCTTTTTTTTTTAATAATGATGTTGTGAAACCCCAAGAGCCATGCAAGATAGAGGGTTACAAAGTAAGAATTACAGTTTATATGTGGGGGAAGATAATGGTTAAAACTTGAACAGATTAAGATCGTGGTGATCAGGAATTTACTAATTACAATATTATATTTATCAGAGTTTCAGTAACCTGGTTAATGATGAAACTTGAAAAAGCTGATAAAAATTCATAAAACTATTGCCTAATCATAAAACAGACATGTAGTCCATTATAATTTATAGATATTATGGGAAATAGCCTGTACATTAATATTACAGAGATTTCTGTGACTCCTTTCATTAGTTCTCTAAAATTAAGAAAAAAATTAAATGTGGCTAATTATGTGGAACACAGTTTCCGTTTTTATACACACATATTTGGTACATATCTTACTCTGTGTGGGTGCGTATGTGTGTGTGCCTTTCTGCATACATGTGTATCTATGTTAGCAGTGTATGTAGCATGGGAAGAGTATTTGTAACAGCCAGTACCTTCAAAACCAAACCAGAAATATTTCATCTTCACCAAACACACCCTGAATTTTTGCCAGCTAAGATAAGTGGGTGTACTCTCAATGAAGCTCCTTGTCTTGAACACCAGACCTCAAGTAAAACTAATATATATACAATCCATCATTGATGATAATGGAAAAATGATCAGTTCCTTGTACTAATCCAGAATGTACCTGGTTTTTCAGTTTTTGTATTGCTCTATTTTTACAAGAGTTAGATCAGACAAAAAAGTATTTCAGCCATATCTAGACTGGAGCTAAAAAAATGTTCATGTGGCTTTGTGGGAAGTTAATTATTTTCAACCCTACAGATCATTTCAAACTGACAAAATGTTGCAAGGCTATCACTATTTCCATGGCAAATTTTCAGAGAAACTATATTCCTTAGATCAATTAAATCAGACCTTTATATGCAGGGTTGAATCAATCTCATTTCCTATGTATTCCAATTGTAAGAAGGAAGTTCCAGTCAGTTTCTTCCTGATAACTACTACTTGATAAAACAGTGAGGATGCTTCCCTGGTCACTATAATCCTAACCCCTCCAAGTCTAGGACCAACTGTTATCTATCCTACATGTCCTCATAATCTGCACTTACTTCTTCCATTATGTCCATATGATACACCTTAACATTAATCTTCCACCTTGAGTGGCTCTTGAGCCTTGTATTGAACATTTAGTTAAAAATATTCTGAGAGTAGACAGTATGTATTTTATTTTGACACAGAACACATGAAATAAATGTAATCAGAATTTGTTGAAAGTTTTGAAGATGGTACAAGAATTGACTAAGGAGCCTAATTTTAAGTACACATGCTACACAAACTGAATCTTGATCCTTGGAAGTCAAATATAAGCAACACATTACCATCATAAGGATATATTGTTCATTTATATAATACAGTGTATATACATGGGTCTACATAGATACATATTCTTATTTGCTGGTGTATATATATTCTATTTGTATGTAAGCAAATATATGGATATAGATCCGACAGTATGAAGAAAAATATACAGAAAAAACAAACAAAAATCTTAATATGCAATCCATCGTGCCTATCTAATATTTTGAAATCATTTTTGATTTACTTTATAACATGGAAGACTTCAAGCTTGTATGAAAATATAAGAACCTATTGATCTATGCGTATTCCTATATCAACGGAAGGGATTTCTTGACGAACTGTTTATATGAGAAAATAGTTCAATCGAGCTTGTTTAATATTTTAATATTTTGAAATCATCTTCGAATACGTTTTCACAACATCACCCACATGACGACGGCGTGATCATATTTAAACGGAACGCTGATCTTATATAAAGAAATTTCAGTTATCTGTTTGGATTAGTTGTGCTGTTATGTCCATCGTCTTTTTCATGTTGAATTTTATATGTTCTAATGTTAATTATGTTTAATGAATATGTCCTGATGATGATCTAAAATAGACCGAAACATCCGATGTTGACTTTATATTAACATTAATACAGCATAATTGCATATTAAGATTTTTGTTTGTTTTTTTCTGTATATTTTTCTTCATTCTATTTGTATGTACATTTACAAGCACAGATATGAAGAGATGGGTACTGATCATTTAAGTATCCCATACTACATCCCAAATAAATCTATTAATTGAAGACAACTATCCTGCTTTCCTTCCACAAGCCAATGTACTGATGGGGGATATGCTGATGAAATAGGTATTTGTATTTGGAATTAGAATCATCTTGAATAAAAGATCAACATTCTCTACTAAGTATTCCAAGAAAATAGGACTCAAGATAAAGCTTTCCAAAACAGAAACTATGATCTGGGATTAGAATGAAAGCAGTGAGGGCACATACCCTGAATCCATTATAAAAATTTAAGATGTAGATTTAATAAATACCACTTCAAATACGTCAGTGTATAGATTAGTTATAACAATTTTAGCATAAGAGATAACGAAAGTGAACATAGAAAAGGCTGCACTAGATGTAGTTTTTCCTAACGCTGCAAATTGCTACAGAACCTAAAAACTTGAGTCAGTTCTTAAATAGCTTTGTCAAATCAAGACTTTCATATGGATATCATGCATGGCACCAAACCTGTTCAGAAACTGTCAACTGTATACAATTACTTTTCTCAGATAAATGCTTAAAAATGACTTTGAGTGAATTAAACTTGTAGGTCTTAGTGAGGACCATACCTCTTTGAATGCTGTGTACTGGTACTACAAAATCACAAACAAAGAATTGTACCAAATAATAGAAACTACATCACATGATGACTCTCAGCAGCAGCAACAACTAAAATGGATAGCACATGTAACTTGAAGAGAAAATAATGACATAATCAAGATAATAATTGTTATAAACCAAAATATTAGGAACAACAAAATATAACAAAATACTGTTAAATATATTTTAAAACAACAATATTTGTTTTTATTCTCACTGACCAGGATACAGCAGGATTGGGTTGGATAAACAATTCACTGTCTACAGGTGGTGTATTGTTCAGCAGCCATGTTGATACCTCCTCCTACTCCTTTTTCTGTAAAAAGTCAATGATTCATTAGGAGAAAGAGTTGTCTCCCCTAACAATAACATTTCTCATTACTTCAAATAAACGGTTAGAAAGGAAGTCACCATCAATACTGGAAAAAGTGATGCCAGCTACTGGACTTAGAATTGTTCTAAAAGAACAATTTTATAAATTCCAACTGAAAGTAGCACTGGCTGCTTGGTCAATGAATGCCAAATGTTTTCTTATAAGGAAATGGTTAATATTACCATTAGCATTATTCATGCATAATCAATGAAAATTTGTATTAGAATCATGACAAAATTGTTGGTAACATTATACAAGATTGTAATATTCTGATTATTTATATTAATGAAATAGTGGCTCTTTTATTAATTGTCAAACTAACTAATTTTGTAATAGCTGCTTGTACTTAACAAAAGCATTATATTAAGTTTTCTATAAAAGAAACTTTTCTTTTTGCCTATGGGTTGTCCCCCTGAACAAAGCTGTAGACTGGATTAATGAAAACATAGCAACAACAAAAGCATCCAAAGAATATTCAGTTGCACAAACAATTCTTGAAATGATAATGACACTTTTCAAAAGTATATATGGATATTTGTAATTTTGAGAAGAGCCAACATTTTGCCCACTCTTTCCTTCTTCAGTTAGACAGTTCATAAGGAAAGAGGATATCTTTTTTTTAACAAAATGGTAGCCAACAGAAAAAAAAATGTCAGCAAATATAATAATCAGTTAAGTTGAGATTTTGTAATGTGCACCACACAGATAATTCCAGTTTTAGCAATTTATCTAACATAGATTTCATATTTTTTATACACAGACATGCTTTAGTGTTAAACAATCTATTGGACTTTATACTGGCCTCATTTATATATTTACCCATTTGTCTGCAGTTTCATTCAACTTTTTGATAAACTATTTTTTTTTAGTTCTTGCTAAGTTCATTTTAAAATCATATCTTAGTTTCACATATTTCCTGCTCAAAGTAAACAATGATTATATCTATCTGGATTTAAAAATCACATAGAACAATCATGAAAGCATGTGTCAAATAAAAAAAATGAGCTCAGAAAACAGAATTGTTAAAGAGTAAAGAGCAATAAAGCAACATTTTTTTTAATATTCTGTGATGCTTTTTTTTCCATAAACTTTGCCAATTGCAAAGTCAGGGATTTGCAACAGGTGAAGGGCAAATTGAATCAGACTGGCTATCACAGCATACTGCAGCATCACACAATCTCATCTGGAATTTGGCTTGTGGGTCAAGGATTTGTATTCATGCAAGATAATGACCCAAAGCATACTAGTAAACTCTGCCAGAGGTACATTAAAATCAAAGAGGAGCAGCATGTCCTTCAACTGATGTCTTGGCCGGCACAATCAGCTGACTTAAATTCCATTGAACTGGTGTGAGATGAACTTGACTGAAAAGTCAGAACTAAACAACCCACAAGTGTGGCTCACCCCTGGCAACTCTTGCAGGAAAGTTGGGTAGAACTATCTTCAGTCTACCTCCAGTCTTTGGTGGAAAGAATACCAAGAATCTGGGAAGCAGTGATAGCAGCCAAAGGGGGTCATTTTGATGAATCAAAATTTTAAGGTGTTTTTTGTGTTTTTTTTTGTTTAATTTGTATTTAATATGGCTCAGTAAGACTTGTATTTAGTATAATGAATAAAACTATTGGGGTGCTTAACTTGTTCCATTGAAATATTTTAGGTTTGGTTTGGTTTGTTTTATGGCGTATCAATCTCAATGGGTTATTTAATGCCAACAAAATTTTCATTGTTGGTAATATTTTTTTCAAAAAATCTATTTCTGGTAATAATTTTCCTTCACTGGTAATATTTGTTTTTCAAAAAATGTATAGTTGGTAATGTTTTTGTTTTTTTCAAAAATATATTGCTGGTAATATTTTTTTTTTAAATGTATTGCTGCTAATATTTTTTTAAAAATGTATTGCTGGTAATAATTTTTTACAAAGTATTTATGGTATTAAAACCTATTTTTACACCTTCCTAGTGCTTTGACTCAGGGACACTGGCAACTAAGAGGCAGTTCCACACTCCCCAAACCTCCTGACCAGAGGGCCCACTACTGGATGCAGATTATTTTCTTACCCAGGACACACATGTAGTTTATCATCTTACCAAAGATGTGAAAATTTTAGGGTTGCCAAATGCTTTTGACTGAGAGTGATCTGTCATCTATCTATCTATCTATCTATCTATCTATATATATATATATATATATATATATATATATATATATATATAAAACAATTATTGGTCAGAGTCAAATTAGACCAGGAAATAGTTGTATTAAAAAGTGCATCAACACACATGTAAAGAAAATAATAAATAAAAATTTAATGTGCAGAGCTTTCAAATTTCAAAAATTAGATCAGCCAATCACACAACTTTTGGTATCCTTTAGGTGTATATTGCCTGAGGATACTGAAAGGTTCAAATTAAGGTAATGTGACTGGCTGATCTCCTAATTTTTAAATATATATATATATATATATATATATATATATATATATATATATATACATATAAATATTGCTCACTAGGTGTATCTATATATGTATATATATATATATTGGTTTAGAGCAAAATTTCTAATGATTTTTAATAGGTGGCATTTGAACACATGACTTTGTTTTGCACATGAGTGAAATTTATAACATATTCTGAAAGATTACATTTCAACATGTCTTTCTATACAATTTATGTGTAGAGTGTGAATTTAAAATGCTTTTATGTTAAAAGTGAAAATAAAGGAAAGTAAGATGCATTTTCATCATTTGATTCTCTTTAATTCCAGATAGAAAAAATACATTATAAATAGCAAAAAAGTTATGTGCCATTTATAGAGTTGGTGCCATAGCTGAGAGTAATGTTCATAAGAGATTCACAAAGTTTAGAAGTGGTATTTTTTCATCTGGATCATTGAAAACATACTGGCCAGGCCTACAATCATTGAAGATGACCAAATTGAATTGCTGATTAAAAATAATCCAGAAATACACCACATATATCATATGAGCATTGTAAGGCATTTAAAAATAACAAAAGAGTTGCCCATTTCTATGTAGCAAACTCTTCTGATAAAGTAGTAAAAATAGAATTTTATGTGAGATTATAAGAAATAAATAAGACATCATGATTTATACTTTGTGAATACAATGTAATTTCCTTTGTTTAATATTGAAGAAGTATTAGAACATAAGAAAATGTAGAGCAACATAAATCTTTTGAGATTTTGAAAATACAATTATAAATTTAAATAAAAATGGCTGTCATTTTTTGATGATATGAGTATACTAGTAAATATATATAATGTATTTTTTATGCTAGAAGAAAAAGTAAAACATTTCTTTAGCAATGCGTTTTGTCATCTAATGTATTTTATCAAGGTACATATAAGGATTTTATTTGGCAGCATGTATTTATAAACAGAAATAAAAATATCATTTGGTTTTCAAAACTTTGAAATTTAAAAACACTCATAAATATTCTTTAGGCTAAGAGTGAAAGTTATGGCAAACAAGCTGAAATTCAATGTAAATTATAGAAGATGCTAATTGATGTAAGTTAATTCCTAATAAACAAAAATGAGTACATAAGAGAACTTATATAACACAAATTAGGATTGACAAGAATGAATTTGGAGCCACCCACTAACTCTTAAATAGGACAGTTCTCATCTGTACAATTAGTTATTAGACATTAATAGACATTCTTTACAAATGATTTCTAAGAAATAATTATTTATGGAAATTCCAGTTGATTATCAAATTGCAATAAAAATGATGTCCACCTCTGCTGCTTTTTGTGCAACTTAATAGAAGTACCCTCTAAGACCAGAAGTTTTTAATAATTTACACACAAACTAGGTGTTCAAAAAGTCACAACAAGGTTTTGGTATTTAATAAGTATTCAGGGAATTGATATTTTCTCTTATTTTTTCAGATTTAGATAAAATTTCATTATAGATAAGTTCACAACTCATCCGTACAATTGTAGGCAGGATCATCAAGTCAATGTGAACAATAATTTCCTTAGCTGCATAGTATATGCTTCACCAAGGCTACATACAGTTTTGAATTTTTTCCTTCTCCTAGACTGATTGCCAACCAAGGCTATAAAACCCAGCCCTACTATTTATCCATAGCTGAGTGGTGAAGCATTAGTTGGATTCATATCTTTCCCAAGGGTATTAGCACATAAGTGAATGTCATAAATTCAACTGGAAATCAAACTCAGCTCTCTGATTATTCAATCCATGCTGCAATCCATTACTTTACTGTGCCTTCTACTCATGATGACAACTCAACAACAAACAAAAATTGTACCACTTTATTTTGATAACCAACATTCAATTGTGTTGACATAGAGGGCATACCAACGTGAATTCAATGTGAGAAATCTGCCTTTTGAATTAATGATTCACTGTTTGATAGGGTGTTTTCAGCAAACAGACTCTGTACATAACTTGTCAATAACTTGGAGACCACATTCAGCTCACAGAGAAGAAAATATTGAATTTGCATTGAACAGCATAGAAGAACAGCTGTATTGTTTTTTTTAATCAGTATCAGCCCAATCAAGGCAGTACAGCCACTAGCATGCAAGGGGTTAAAGGGTGTGGAGGAATTAAGAACAGAAACATTACTAATGAGTAGAAAGAGAAAAGATAAATCTGGAGGACAATAGATAGCAGTTGACATTGCATTTAAATTTTTGTAGATTAAAGTTGGCTGGAAAGCATGGAGCTGGGAAGGAGATCCACAAGCGAAGAGTGCAAGATAAGAAACTGTTAGCATAGAAGTTATGGCTACATCTAGCTAGCTCAACTGTAAATTGATGAAATCTTGCTGCCAGTCTAGTATTGCACTTAAATTCATATAGTCTAGGTCCCCTAGCGAAGTGATCATCTGAACAATTACCATGAATGTATTTATAAAAAACTGACAGTGAGGTAAACTTACTTACAGTGGTGGGAATATCATTATACTGCATTATGAAGAGAGATTTACACCAGGATCTCTACAAAATCCAGTTAGTACAGGAAATAAAGTCAATAGATTATGAACAGTGGCTTAACTAAGCTTGCCAAATTCAAGAACTAACAATCGAAAAAAAAGCTAACAATGAAAATTTTAGTCATTATCTGAAGCCTGTGAATGTGAGGCCCAAAATGGTGGTTATTTGTTATATACTATTTCCCACATAATTGAATTAAATTTCCATTTAATGATCTTCATTATTAAATTATGATAAATTAATAGTATTGTCTACTTAAGGAGTAATGCCACTTTTAAATACCATCACAACCTTTTGCGACACACTGTATTATACATTTATCATAGGGTGAAGGTTAAGAAACTATTCCCACATAATATTGTGTCATGAGCCAAGTACTTATTACTATGACCAGGCTAAGCTTATATATATATATATATATATATATATTATGTATATGTGTTTATGTATATGTATGTGTCTATATTATTTTTATATTATTTTATATATATATATATATATATATATATATATTGTTTATTTACTTCTTTATTTATTTTATTATTTGTTTATTATTATTATTTCTTCCCTTCCCCATAAATAAAATGGACTGCTCCACTATTATTATAGTATGGTATTTATACCAATATTTAAATTATGCAACACTCAGTTTTCAATCAGAACCTGATGATTGTGTTGTGCATGAAGTTGTGCTACTAGTGAGGAAAAAATATATATTTATCATTAATATATACATATATGTATATATATACATATATGTATATATATATATATATATATATATATATATATATATATATATATATATATATGTAGTTAAAAAGTTTCTATTTTGCTTAATACTGATAGAGCATTTAGACAGTATGGCCATAGAAATCAATACTGCATAGTAAATGTCAGTTTCATGCTTTAATGTTATCTTCAGACCAAGTGCTAGTAGTGGGCTATATATATATAGTTGCTATTATCATCACTAATACACAATTTCCAGTATATTGATGATTGTGATTTTGTCATTCATTCCCAGAGTGATATGCAACATTCCTTCTTGTTGACATGCAATGCATTGGGCCTAACGATTAACTTGAAAAAAATGATGTAATGTACAAACTTGTTCCAGATAAAGCCTACTCTGAGTTAAGCGTTGGTGTATATGACTAGAAATTGCAGTTTGTAGAAAGGTTTGTGTCTTTAGGTAGTACTGTAAATATGACGAATACTCTGGATGATGAAATCTCCCTCTGAATCAAAAAGTAATGCTTTCAGAAAACTAGATGGATATCTATGGTGTCAGCATGGAATTTTGATTGAGAAACATGAAGCTGACTGTCACCATATCATGTTGATTTCTACGTCAACATTGTCTATATTTATAAATACTCTATCAGTATTAAGCAAATTTGAACAATATATATCTTTTTCCTTCAGCTAATTTAACCATATAGAAGCTGCTTAGGGGCTTTGTCATCCTTCATCCTGACTACATAACCACCCTATTACAACTGATACTGAAGTACCAGAAACTCTATACAGGTAGACTGACTGTGTTTGAGGAAATCAATGTTACCCATGTACATTTGCCACCAGAAACCCAATATACAGTGGGGACAGACTGTGGGTGAATCACTCCTGTCTTTTCATGTCTCTGGTAAGTGACCTAAGTTTCACATGCATGCAAGAATGTAGTCAAAATACAACTATTGTAAACTTTAAATATATGAAAGCTTACAATACTTGTGTTTTGTCTTTTGGCTAAGCAACTTCTACATGAAGAATTATCTGAAGGAAAAAGACTAGTACACAAGCCAAAATTGAAGTATTGAGATTGAGATAATGATTATATATTTGTATATATCAAAAACAATATTGGGGAAAAATATCTGACAAAATGGAATCATGTCACAAGAAAACTTTTTCCATTTTATCATACATTTTTAAAAAATAAGATATAAAGATTGCATTAAGAACACACCAAAGAAAGCAGCATCATACAAAATCACTGGGCAAAGATCATTCATTCTGGAGAAAGGCAGTGCATAATGCTAAGAAAAAGTTTAAACAGAATCATGTTATGCATGTAAATCTCAAGTGAGGTATTTTTAAGGGTCTTGATGTTAATTTCTCTGAAAATGTTGCCACAGAATTTGATCTAACATAGAATGAATATGGTTACATCCCTCTAAATAGGGTACCCTTCAAAAATCATTAAAGATGCCACACACGCACACACACAGAAGTCATTTATTGGAATTTAATTTGAGAACCACAAATACAATATTTTACAAGTTCATATTCTAGCCTATTTTCTAATCCTCACCCCAACCTTTTTCTTTGCTTTCAAAACTGGCTCCCAAAGCCTAGATTCTTATCAGAGATAAGAATATATTTTCTGATTATCAAGAGAGCTGGAAAATATAAAAAGGAATTCCACCACCATTATCCTTTCCATGTTGCTATAAAGTCTGCGGGAAACACTCACAGCTTGTTGCAGCTCCCAAAACCTTGATTCTTATCAGAGATAAGAATATATTTTCTAATCAATGAAGGGGCCAGGAAATTTATATAACAATTTTGGAGGGAAAAGTCCCCAATATTTCTGAGCCTCCTAATCTCTATAAATTTGGAGAATCTTTGCCTATATGGCAGTGAGTAACTTCGACGACTATCTGAGATAACAATGGGTCGACAAGAGAAAGGCATTCATCTTCAAGAAAGATCTACCTGCTAGACTGAAAAGACAGAAGGTCAGCCCACTACTAAAAACTAATTGATATCTGCCTCCTTGCAACTGAAGATTTCTGTCATCAACCTACAAACTCACTCAACTACAGAATTTTACTGACATTTTCCTGCTCTGCAAGAACTCTGTAGAAAACTGTGAGTGTTTTGACCCTTAAAAAAAAATCTACTCACTTTTAGACACTCAGAGAAATATTTTGAGCAAGCCTTTTTTCTTTTATGAACATTTTTTTTTCCTTTAAAGTTAAAGGACTTTTTCTTCTCCCTTTCCTTCTCTCATAATTGTGTTTATCCCATTACCCTTTTTTTGTACATGTAAATCAACATCTTCTTTTATTGTTAGACACCAAGCAGGAGTTTTGAGTCTTTCGTTATTCATCCACCTAAAAGAGAGAGTTTGTCCACTAATCTTTCAAGCCATAGTTGCTTGCTGTTTTGATTTGATTTTTGTTGCATTTTTTAACCTCAACCCTTTCATATGGAAAAACCGGGACAAATTTCCCATACATTCCTTATGTGTTATGCGGCACTTATGTAACAACTACTGCAAAAGATACCCAATATGGCCACATCTGCACAAGAGAAAGAACATGATCAAACACAGATAATTATATATGCAACTTCAAGCATTGTTTGTTCTATGTAGTAATTATTGTACTTCTGCATGACCGTGGTGGATGTACAAAATTTAGGTTTAATGTAAATTTCTTATGATTAAGTTTGAGCAAAATTTCCCAGCAGTTTTTTTTCCTTTTTTCAAACTAGCAAGAGACTACACATTAAAAAGCAACATCTTATGTTAAATATAAAATACTGGAAAATTTTGCAGATATAACTCAAAATAACTATCAAAATGATATCTATTGCAAATAACCTAACTGAATTTTGATAAATTTTAAAAATAAAACCCCATATTTCATCATCAGAAAAATCAAATATGGATGTTTTAAGAGAAAAGCAACAGAATATACAAAGAATAGAAGAAAAACAATAATAAATAAGTAAATGTAAAACTCAAATGTATTATGAGTCAAATTAACTTTATAATGATTTATAAGGAATAATTTCTTCATCTTTTTGTTGTTTTTTATCACAATGTTTTAATAACTATTCTTCCTGGACCTTCTTTTGGTGCTTTTTGTATTTTGAAATTCCCTAATTTATTAAGTTGGTCATTATTTTTCTCCAAGAATTTGAGACTGTCCCTTAGTGTTCTTGTATAAGGGGATTCTGAAAAATCCCGAGCTTAGCCCACTTCCCAAAATTTGATCAAATGACCAAACATCAGATTTTTCTTTTAAAAGGACATTTTGGTCTGCTTGAATTCAGTACTACATTGTATCTGTGTCATCTGCAGTCAAACAGCAGAAAGTCTGTGTGACTTAAGATCTGATAACTAAACATTATAATCATATTTGACACACTAATATAGATTGAATATGATAAAATACATTTTTTTCAATTTGAAATAACTTCTTCTCTAAGATGTATTATATTCTTTATAACGTAAAAGCTATCAAATCAAACAGCTATGAATCCTTTTTGTTTTCTGCATATTTCTTTGCTTGCAAAACTGTTCCTAGGTTCCATGTTATTCTTTTTACATTTCATACATACATTTATATATTTATATATATATATATATATATGATAAATGAAAAACTTTTTCATTGTAATTAGATTACATTACACGTTTTACCTTTTTTAAGCTTCACCAAATCAAAAATGAAAGAAAGAAATATTTGTGTATGTGCTTAAATAATAAATCATTAGTACTTGTTCCACTAAGCTGAAATTTATACATGTGTGTGTGTGTGTGTGTGTGTATTATGAGAATAACCATGTAAACACTACTCAACAATAAAGTGTAAATATGCATTGAAAGTGACATGAGCAAATCTTATAACCTCAGAAAAGTTGCAGGAACAAAAAAAATGCTCAGCTGAATTATGATGTAATGATGTAGTTCAATTATGATAGTTGCTTACTTATAACTACAGTTTTGCCCATTTGACTCATCAGGCAGTAAATGTTTAGAAACAATTTTACTTTATAAACCAACTCACATATCTCTTATAACATGGAAGAACTGAAGTTGGTCAAGTCATTAACCTAGAGATAGGTATGTTAAAAGCTATATTTTTTATGTTTACAATTCATCAAAATTTCATTTATTTTATTTAATGAATTCTTCTGGTCAGGAAATGCTACTGTGGCCAATTTTATTTCTTTATATAACCTGCAATATGCCCCACCTGTGTTATAGCACATGGCTTTTTTAATGTTCCATTTTATTGTAGGCTGTATGTTTTCTTTTTCTTTAACTTCCCCTATATATCTTGACATGGCACTGCTATTTTTATATGTTCCTGATTTTAATGATGCTTTATGATTGCAGAACCTCTCCTTTGCACTGATCGAATGTAGGTTTTTTTTTTTGGTTGTTCTCAAACTTAACAGTTGCTCTATAGATTATATTTTTTACTTGACCATTGTTATCTAAGACAAAATATAAAACTTCTGCATAAAAGAATTTTTGTTAGATTTTATGACATCCTGCTGATAGAATACATGGTGCGATGGATAAACTGTCATCTAATTTATGCAAAAATGAAAATAACACTGACATCTCATTTTAACAGATATGTTTACCAAAATTACACAAAAATATCTTGAAATACTAAAGAGTAAATTTATTCAAAAAAATCACTATTGGCTTCAACCATGGCCTCCAGATAACTTTGGAATCTTCTGAAACTATTCTTGACTATCTCCTTATTTAAGTTGGTTAATGCTACCATAATCCTTGCCTTCAGTTTGTCTTTGGTATTACAAGGAGTTTTTTGGTCTCTGACTCAACTGTGTCCCACACATAATAATCAATGGGTTTGCAGTCTGGGGAGTTAGGTAGCCAGATGTAAGGGGTGATATGGTTGCAGAAATTGTCTGATAGTCATGAATGAGCTATTCTGCTTATGTGGCATGGTGCAGAGTTCTGTTGTCAGACACAGGGTCTTCCAGCAGTCACCCTATTGATACAGGGCAGCAATACCTCATCAAGGAACTCCATGTTGAGTCTGAGGCCCTCACCAACAAATTCAGGTGTTCTTTTTTATCAGAATGATTACAGTGAGTTTTCTGAGCTGCTGTGCCTTTGAACTCACCATTAGACTCATCTAACTCTTTCCAAATCCTCTGCACTATCCTTAGATTGACACCCAAATTCCAGTCAAATGCCAAGCAGTACAGCATGCCATTTTCAAATTTTTGGTGGAGTGAATTGCGTGATAGTGCTCTTTTTCTCAGAGACAGTGCCCAACTGTCCCTACTATATTGTACAGTTGACAAAATCAAAAACAAACAACATACACATTCAAAAAGGAAAATCAAAAAATGGCAACAATTTACCCATCAGACCCTGTACAAAGATATTAGCAAATTGCATCAGAATTTAAATTTTTAGATCCTTTGTTAATTTAAACATAGTCTGACTGTTAAACTTGTGGCTAAATGAAATAAAATCGATAAATAAAATGATTATTATGAACAATGAAATAAAAATACATTTTCCCATGATGCAAAGAGTAACAGACCCAGAAATATCATTACCCCACTTGAAATCATCAACTCTGCTATAAAATGACAAACAATTTCCTGCTTCAGTCTCTTTCTCCTTTTTACTTCAAGATTTAGAACCACATGGTAATTACATTCCAACTGGGGAGTGTTTGTTTCTCCAGTCTACTGATGCCTGAACTCTCTTCCCACTTCTCAACGACATTGTTTGGATGTGCTTTGCAGCCTTACTCATGAAGCAATTTGGTTGCTCAAACTCAGCTCAAATCTGACAAGCAGAACCATTTTAACTATTGCTATCCTTAATTAACCCAACTTACTTCTGAACCAGAAAAGAGAAAGGACATACCCAATAGACAATTATATCTTTATTTCACTACAGTCACCATAAAAAGAATAAACTGTCAGTAGTAGAAACCTAATTTTTTGTATGCTTCTTTGTTTATAATATGTGAATACATAAACATCTAAAATACACACAGAGGGTTGACAGCCACATCATAATGAAATACCAGTTCCTGTATTATCACCAAAGTTAAGCAACGTTGAGCCAGATCTAGATGGGTGACCACTTGGGAAGACCAGGTGCTGTAAGCTTGGATGTACAATGGATAATGGCATGGAATTGTTAATCAGAGAGCTGAGTTCCAATTCCAGTCAGGTTCATTATATTCACTTATATGCAAATATCCTTGGGAAAGGTATGAATCCACCTTTTCTCATCCCCAGCTATGGATTAATTAGTAAGAATTGTATAACTAAACCATTATTATATCTAAATATAAAATAAAAATTGCATACAAAATATTTACATTTTGGCATTAAATAACCTATATATGTGTTGATATGCTGCTAAAGAAAAACTAACCAACTAAAATACACACAAACATGCAACTTTTGTAAATTCCATAAACTTCCTTAACATAAGGTTAAAATTTATAAGTAAGGAAGTAATGTTTCTAGATTCTTAGATCATATAAGGAAGTAATGATCATATAAGGAAGTAATGTTTCTAGATCATATAAAGAAGTAATGTTTCTAGATCATATAAGGAAGTAATGATCATATAAGGAAGTAATGATCATATAAGGAAGTAATGTTTCTAGATCATATAAGGAAGTAATGATCATATAAGGAAGTAATGTTTCTAGATCATATAAGGAAGTAATGTTTCTAGATTCTTAGATCATATATTACAAAATATAATAATATTAAAATTGCAGTAATGATGTTCTTAAAGTCAATTTTCATATATATAATCTAAACTTAGTGAAAAAGTGTGTTTTCAGTTATATAAAATGGAAGTGAAGCAGTATGAAAAGAAATTGTTTAAAACCAGAATAGCACACAAGGATATCAGTTAGTTGCTAGTCAAAACATTGCATTATTATTATTTGTGATAAGAGAATAAAACTAGAGGAGTAAACAAATGCTCCATTCATAAAATTTCCAAAAAGGACATTAAACCACAGAAATAATTTTGCTCAATTACTTTGCAGAAAAAAGTAGGCCAACCATTAAAATAAATTGTATGAAACATGAACAGATTGAATTTCTCTCAGGTAAAAAAAAAACCTCCTCTCACACGCAAATCCAGGTAAATCAGTAATTCATTTATTTTAAAAGATAAATATTTATTTTTGAAGATAATCTCTTTCTTTGTCAGTGCACTTTCTTTAATGTTAAACATTAATCACTAAGATCAAACATTCATTACACAGTGAAAGTGTAATGGTGGCCGTACTGTTAACAAAAAATGGAAGAACAAATGGATATAATACGTGGTCAAGATAAATCAAAGAGTTTTTATTTCCTGTGATCTACAAAGTTTGATTGTTTGTTCATTCATATGTCAGTCATGGGAGACTGAGAGTTCATTTGGGATATAACACACGGTAATATAGTTGAGATAGACACATGGAGAAAATCAACATGCATATGTAGTCAAGTGATATAAATTCATGAGAGAAATATTCCATGAATTATCGTATCATAATAATCAAGAGATAATCTCTACCACTGCAGATTGTTGATGTCACTACTGATGGCCTGGTTAAGCTTGCCTGCTGTGGGGTCCTTACTGGTTGACCTGACTATTAATTATACCAAAAAGCACAAATGTGGCACACATCAGATATACCTTCATGGGAGAAATCAGAATTAGCCTTATAGTGAGTTAGTGGCTCATAAACAGTTGCTGCAAAAGCACAAGCTTTTTCTGATTAGTTAGAAAGAACGTTTTTGGAAGTAGGTCTATGAAGCTGAACAAGATTAAAGTCTGTTTTTGTCATATGAGCTGTGAACATCGAAGTAAGCACTTTCATTTGAGTTAAAGACAAAAAGTTTCATATTATAAATTTAGCTAATAACATATCAAACTATGAACTTATTAATCCACATACCCAATGATCTTTTGGGTTATATGCATATATTAGGGTAATGATATTTTTGTCATCCTATGTTCCTGTGTCATAAATTGATGAACTTTTGTTCAAAAGTAATGAAAAAGGTATTAATTTGTTTTAATTCTTGACAAAGATCAACCCCAAAGCAAAAAAAAAAAATTGATTTTATCATATATGCAATAAGGGTAAAAAATCAAAATATTTCAGAAGCTTTATTTTACAAATTGCTAATGACATAAATACTATCCAATTACATAATGGATAGTATTTATGTAGTTTTAAAGCATTTAACAGTTTATAGCTATAGTAAAACATACAACCTTACAAATAAACAAAAACAAGTTCAAGAAGGCTCCAGGAAGTTCAAGAAGGTTCCAAAAGTCTAGAAAGTTCCAGAAAATGGAAACAAAAAGGGCCCTTATATGCAACATCAGAGTGAGATAGTTAAAATTTCTAGGGCACACAATAAGGAAAGAGGACTTGGAAAATTTGA
This sequence comes from Acanthosepion pharaonis, assembly GCA_903632075.3. Taxonomy (NCBI): domain Eukaryota; kingdom Metazoa; phylum Mollusca; class Cephalopoda; order Sepiida; family Sepiidae; genus Acanthosepion; species Acanthosepion pharaonis. The sequence continues at coordinate 194,337 of CAHIKZ030000867.1, read as the reverse complement.
TACTCACAGGATGGACTGAAGGCAAGAGATAGAGGAAAACAACACATAACCTTTCTACCAAGCTTGAGGAAATGGATGGCAGAACAGGGTTTAGGAAAGATAACAAAAAGATAAAATTCATTAAGAGCTACAAAGGACAGGAAATTGTGGAGAGCCATGTTTGCTAATGTCCTGAAGGGATATAGAAAAAAGAAGATCCTCATGTTTATCCACATTTTTTTTACTCAGTCGTCTGCTGAAATAGCAAACTCCACTATGTTTACAATAAGATTTGGCTTTCTAGATTAGATAGGATAATCTATTTAAAAGTCCTAAAGATTCTTGCTTTTCTTTCTGTTCTCAATTACGAGTTCTGTTTTGCACTTATAACATTTTTTTGTATGATGAAACTCAAGTCATTTGCACAGTTTTCAGGCAAGAGCCATTGCTAACCAGTCTGTTTCTACTTTTCTTCTAAGCTAATTGGTTAGATAAGTTAGAGATAACTGATAGTTTTGTCTCCAGTCTTCTATTTTGTTGTTTTTTTTTTAGTTTGCTTTCTTGGTTACAGTCAGCCTTGAAAACCAGCATTCAAAATCCTTAAACTATATTTGATAAAGTCTATTACTGTTATCAGTAAGGCACACTCACAGTTATTAATAAGTTCTTTTTTAAAAGCTATCAAATTTTTTATGTATCCTTTAATTAAAATATGTTTATATCAATAGAAAAATTTAATTTCAACTAACCATGTGCAAATAAAACTACCTGAAGAACTATATTATATTATATAAACAGAATGTTTCACCTATTTTAATCCTGAAAGACAAAACCAGTTAAATGATATTCAAAACATTTATGAAATATTTAATGACCCTCCCAACACCCATGAATAACTTGTAATGTAAACAACTTGACTTAAATATGCAAAAAGAAAAAGAAAAAGAATTTAAGACTAACTCTTTATTTATATTGAATAAAATCACAGCACGAAATACAAGGTATACATTTTCAAAAGCTTTTCAAAATCAGCTCAAGTTATTCAGGTTCTCACAGGAATGTGGAAATAAAAAAGAAAAGATCAAAGATTCATTATAAACACCATGATATTTTCCTTAACTGTATAGTATATGCTTTACCAGGCTACATACAGTTTTAATTCAGAGATGTCCTTCTGCTAGACGAGTTGCCACCAAGGCAGAAGAGCCTAGTCTACCCTACTAATCCCTAGCTGAGGGAAGGAGCTTTCCCAAGGGGATTTTCACAAAAATGAAACTCAACTGGAATGCAAACTCAGCTTTCTGATTTCTCATTTGGAGCCACAATCTATTACACCACTCGCACATTTAAAGAAATTAAAATTATTTTTATTTTTTTAACTTTTAGATGAAGCATTGTTATCCCTGACTGGCATGTTTGGTAACCAGTATAGGAGAAGGAAAATTCTGAATTCAAAACTACGTGTGCTCTTGGTGGAGCATATACTTGAATTGAAACTAATTCCCACTCAGCATAATTGTATTGGGTTGGTGCATAACTATCAGGCGTTTTTGTAGGTGTAATATTTTATTTTCAGGTTATAAAAATGTGTGTTGCTAATCATACACTTGGGAATAATCATTTAAAAATGTTATTGTTGAATTGTTGTTTCTTTTATCATAAGAAATATTGTTTAAAAATGCCTGATAATTATGCACCAACCCAATAGTATAAACAAATCAGTCTGGGTAGAGATGAGCATGCTCAGAAAGGAGCAGCCATGTTGAAGATGAGAAATCACATTGAATTGCATTGTGCCTTCAAATCAAAACAGCCCTGATGATGATTATGATTGTTTTTCAAACTAGTATCTTAATTTTTGTTGCTTATGTCACAATGTTTCAGTTGGTGAATTTGCCAGCTTTTTCTATGATAAAATTATTAATGTAAATATATAAATAAAACCATAAGCATATAAATAAAATAAATTAATATCTTTGAAAGATAATTAGAACTTTAAAAAATGAAAAAGCAAAAGTGTGTAAGAATTTAAAAGAGTAGTAAAATAAAAGTAAGGGAAGTGAAATTAGTTTTAACACAGCTGGGTTAAACAAATATTTATGTGATTAGATGGAAACAAAAATACAAGATTTAGAAAAGGCCTCCATTTAAGTTAATGTGCTTTTCCAGTTCTAGGTCTTTTTAAAAGATTAAATATTTCTGCTCCTTGAAAACAAAAAGAAATCCTGAATCAGGTAGCCAGAGAAAGTAGATACAGCTAAAAAGTAGATTTACACTAAATCAAATTTTATGATGCAAGTTTCACAGTAAAATTATTAACTTGTAGGGACATTATTATTATTATAAATAAATAAAAATAAATTATAAAATAATAATAATAATGAAAATTATAAATGAAATAAAATAAAACAATATTAAAAACTTTGTTTAAAATAACTTAAATAAAAAATAAAAATTAATAAAAACTTTCCCAGCATGCAACAAAAACTGTTCCTGCCAGAAATAAGGACATCTCACCAAAAGATGTTAAATCCAATCTCTTCACCACAAACTTTGGTACAAGCAACACATGTCCAATTTCACTCTGTGATATGGCTTCTAATACTATGGAGTAACTTCTCCCTTTTATCACATGTACCATAAAACAATTGTAACCTAAAAAATATACACACCAATGCACACAAAAAATATAAATAAATTGTATGAAAATAACATACAATTTACCATACTTTCCTGTTATTCATGTATGTTTTATTTCCTGTCAAGTATGCTTTTATCTCTGTGAATACGAGGTTAATTTCTGCTGCTATGATTTGAATAACCACTCACACCATTTTGGTGACCACTAACATGTACAAAAACATACTGCCACCCTCAAACTAACCAATTTTGATAAAATTTTCAAAATCAATATATGATGAAAATTTCACTTCATAATATGTATCCTTAAGAATATAAATAATAATTTATCACAGGAATGTCAGGTTTTATTATGAAACAAACCAAATGCAAAATAAATTTTTATTCATAAATAAATTAAAAAATATAATGGCCATAGAAACATATATTTCATAGGTACAGTATACCAGAAGAAATGATTATTTTATTATTCTGCATCTTAATCTGGTTTCCATCACATTCTATAATCTTCATCAGTCTTTCATCTTGTGACTTTGTTAATTTTTCTAGTTTTGACTTTAACATTACTTGAAACAGATTTTATTGCTTCCCAGAGATTTTTGTTTGAATAATATTTTCCATCTTTCTATTCATCTCTTTTAATAATGGACCACAAGCTTTCTATTGGATTAATATCTAGTGAAGCTGAGTAGACATTCCATTGATTTGATTTTGTTGAAATTGTTTTTTGATAACAAGCCTTGCACAATGCAAAGAAACATTAACTTACACGAAGCTTAAATTTTCTTGGTTGTGGCTTGTGCCACCACAAAAATATCTTGTTCAAGAACTGACAATAATTCTCTGCATTCATCTGAAGACCATCATTAATTTATAAGTGACCTATAATTTTACTGCCTATAATACTAGCTCAAAATCATTGAACTATCTAAACCAATGATGAGTACATAACATCTGTGAAACTTTGAATTGGGAAAATAAGTTTTGAACATTTTATTTTTGTTTATTTACTATTTATGCTCTATTTCATAATAGTCACTTCTACTTACATTAAAAGCCTTATCCTCCAGCAATTATTATTATTATATCCTAAAAATTTAACTAACATTAGTTGGTCAATACCAATTTTATTGTGAAAAACTGACTAACCTAATAGCTTCATAAGATGGATAAATATAATAGATATACAGATATATTGATATGTATATGTGCATTTGCATTTGCACAAATTTTCCTACTGAATTTTTATCACCCTCTTCATTTCTCAAATTTATATTCTTTCAGGTTACAGCAACAATGCAGGGATTATAAAATCAAATGCATTTTATTTGTAGCAGAAAAACACAATTTACACACAGAAATAACAAATTAAGTCCAAATTTATACAATTATTAGAAAACATATCTACACCAATTTTTGTCTACTCTACTCAAAACAAATTTTAAAACAAACACAAATATACCAAAGTGCTGGCCATTATCAACACAGCTCTCACTTGCCACAGATATCTACAATAACAGCTGTGTGTTTCCCTTATATAGGCTATAAGAGAAGCTGGACAAGGCAGAGAAAGCAGAGACAGAGAGACTTCATCCATATACATGCTAACCATAGAGGCTACCCAAGAGCACAGCTGACTGCCTGTCTGACCATTAGGCTGTGAAAATGACTTCCTGTGAAAACAGAAAGAGAACAGACTCTACTATTAATGCAACAAGCCCAAACTGATAGCCAACAAGCAGTCAGCTGAGTTGAGCATGCTCCTTTTTCATGCTCTCATTTCACACCTTGTGCACCTTACATTGGAATGCTACACTCTGCAACTTACCAGAGACACTTTCATACCTTGTAAATGAAAATAAATCTTTGGTCATTTCTTCAAACCAGTGTCTAATTTGTTTCTTTATTCCAACTCAACTAGTGACCATATAAATGAACATGACTGTTAAAAATGGAAGATGTCTCATTGTCAGTTTCAGACATGTCTACAGAACAACATGAAAAAAGACTTAACATTATCTATTTACCTATTTTTTAACAGAAGAAACCCTCAGATCTGATTCAACCAAGTACAAGCTACATTGCAGATCCAAAAGATAACTTCACAGCAAATGAAGTTTGTTTATGTAGTAGAAGCCCTACCAGAGGATATAGCAACAGAGGTTAATGACATCATCAAGCACATTCTGACCACAAATGCGTATAACATTGTAAAAACCACCATTCTAAAAAAGAATTGGAAAATCAGATGAAGCTCAAATACAGGAACTTTTTAAGGACATAGAGATCAGCGACAGATCACCATCACACCTGCTAAAACATATGAAGAACCTTTAGGTAGAAACTCTATGGTTGAAAACCATCTACGATGATTGTGGCTAGATAAACTAACCATAGACACATTCAAAATTCACACACCACTGACTAAAAATCAGAGCTCAACATATTAGCTGAAATGGCAGATAATATGCATAATATCCACATCACACCTACCATCAACACTTCAACAATGTCTGAAAAATCAAAGGTGGACAGGTTGGAAGAAATGATTTAAAAAATGACACTGAGTATTAACCAAATCATTCAAGAGAAGTATGCATCATGACACTAACACAAGCGAGACAACTGCAGAGAGAGATGGTCTAATAGCAGACATCAGAGTTTAACTTCTGATCAAAAACATTGTTAGTATCACTGTCACAGGCTCTAAGGAAGAGAGGTATGATTTTCTACATGACTGCAAATGTTCTGCTGACCATAGTGAACTTTTTTCACCCTTTCAATGAAATCATTTAAAGAGTACAAAACATTTGGATATATTATATTGTATTATATACAATGTGCTACACAAATGTTTGGGGTATTTAACCATGAAAGATTTAACTTAATTATATAATTTCAACCATCTCCTTCAAAATGGTATTTCAAAGGAAATTATAACCATATATAAATATATATTTGTCTTTTCTCATCTTTATACATATATACATATATACATATACATATATATATATATATATATATATATATATATATATTTAGTGTGTGATGGATAAATTGTCACCATTTTATAGTTTTAATTTTCTGCATGTTCATTGTTTGTTTTTGATTTTGTCAACTGCACAGTATAGTAGGGTCAGTTGGGCACCATCTGTGCACTCAAGAGTCTTAATAAATTAGTGTTTGAACTTGCACCTACCCTTGTAAAGGAGTCCACTGTATAGTCTGGTGTGCATTAGGCTACTCAGCTACAGAGTGCTTTAAAGCCTAGCAAGGTTCAATTACCTTTTTTTAAGGAATGTCCATCTTCCCATTCAGATTTTCTCAAAAGCCCATAACTGCTAACTTTATTTTCACATTTACAAGCAAAAGTTAACATATGAATCATATGTACAATGTTAAGAAATAGCAGGACAAAAATATTCTCTTCACTTCTTGTAATTTCCTCAATTCTCTTCACATTCTCTTTCACTTTTTGTAACTCCCTATATCCTAAAGTCATTATTGCCTTGCTTAGGGTGAAATTATTAAAAAAAGATGTATATGTAAAAGTTTTCTGTTAAAGTTGAAGCAATAAAAATGTTTTTAAAAATCAAGGTGTGAAAAGCTGAGGAAGGAAATAAGAATATCAAAATGCCCATATTAATACATAAAATAATAAAAGGATTTATTCAAATATATTGGATATTATGTTAATCAAATATATGTTTCTATGACCATTATCATTTTTGGATTTATTTATAAATAAAATCTTATGAAGAAAAATATACAGAAAAACAAACAAAAATCTTAATATGCAATTATGCTGTATTAATGTTAATATAAAGTCAACATCGGACATTTTGGTCTATTTTAGACCATCATCAGGACATATTCATTAAACATAATTAACATTAGAACATATAAAATTCAACATGAAAAGACGATGGACATAAGAGCACAACTAATCCAAACAGATAACTGAAATTTAGTTGTTGATTTAGATTATTTAGATTAGTTGTGCTCTTATGTCCATCGTCTTTTCATATTGAATTTTATATATTCTAATGTTAATTATGTTTAATGAATATGTCCTGATGATGGTCTAAAATAGACCGAAACATCTGACATTGACTTTATATTAACATTAATACAGCATAATTGCATATTAAGATTTTTGTTTGTTTTTTCTATATATTTTTCTTCATACTGTCGGATCTATATCCATATATTTGCTTACATAAAATCTTATGTTACATTTAATTTGTTTGTTAATAAAACCTGACACCCACCAAATGGGTTATTTTCAGTATTTTTAATTAGAGTAAATATTATAAGGTGAAATTTACATGAAGTATTTCTTATATAAATAGGTAATAAATTCTGTAAATTTGACCAACATTAATTGGTTAATACCACTTTTATTGTGAAAACATTTACTTGCATAATAAAATCAGAGATAGTCTATATCTTAATAACATAAATAAAATGAAACTATGTTATTTACAGTTTTGGTACTGGCTTATGAATTTAGAAATGTGTCCTTGCCAGTTCTGAATATGGAAACAAAAGAACACTTGAGACTAGACTAACTTATACAATTAAGATTCTATCTGCTTCATTAATTAAGATAATGAGTTTTCTCTATATATGACAATTCTAGGTCATTCTACCCTTCACCACTCTTAATCTGGTCAGCCGATGGCCGCAAGTATGATCATGTTTTATATATGTGCAACGGATATATTATATTTAAAAGAATACACTTAATGCATGAATACCAAATTTTGCAAATAACTATAGATTTCTATTTCTGTATCCTTGAAATGTCGTAGTTTCATATATACAACTATATATATTGCTGTAGTTATATAATAGTTATATATAAATATGCTTAAATATGTTATGGCTTGTCTTTATCAATGAAGATTTAGGATGGTTTTCCACATGCTTTGCAGGATCTCAGATTGTTAATAAGACTTATTGTTGAGGGGTTCTCCCCTTTTTATACAAATGGACTCACCCAGTATATACATATACTACAGCTAAATGAAGACCCAAGAGAGCAAGACCAAAAAGTCAAGTCCAGAGTGACAGAGTAAAAGGTTGTAGGTAAACGGAAGAGTGAGGGTGAGGTAACAGCATTGTAGGAGTCACGGTGAGCGAGCATGTAGACTCAGTAAGAAGACAGCGATAATTCAATACCAAAGACTCTATATATATTTTGCTACTAACCTGTATTCCTGGAACTACTAACCTGCATTACCAGTTTGTATTCTTACGTTAATACATTATTTTCCTATATTCATTCTTGGCATTTGTTATTTATTGGTACCGAATTTCAACCCAGAATCCACAACATTTATATTGACTGCAGAAGTTTTGGTAAGCCGACAGAGGTTCTAGTCTTATGAAGCTACCTAGTATATTTTGCTCTTTTTTTATAACTTGATTTGGTAAGGGAGGTTTCTGCATATGACCCTACCAACTACCTCTGTGTCACTGACAGTATTTGAATCAACAAGATATGAAGGTCCTTTTCAAAAAGTCCTTCCTATCTCTTCAGTGGTGCCCCACTTCTCAACTGATCAGAGACTAGTTCTTCAAATAAGAGGGTCTATGGGAGATGATCACCTACTGAAACTGAGTCTTTTAAACACTGGTAGATTGGCTGTGGCTAAAATCTGAGTGTTAGTGATAAAATCCCTCCAATATACTCTTAGAATCATGCATAGACAATGCTAATGGAATCAAGTGAGTAAGCATACATGGCACTGGTATATGAACTAATTTGGCACCATATGAATAGCATGATTGCTTTGTAGACTCCAGATTTTGTTTCTTTCACAAGGTTTTTGCTGCCCCAAATATATAGTTTCCCAAAAGCTTAATTATCCTTGGCCAGACCTTTTCCCTATTTCTCTGTCCAGATCAAATGATGTCATGCTGCCGAGGTAGGTAATGTCTTGGATAATTTCCAGACTTGTCCAGTCAATGGAAATGAAAGGTGGGTGGTATGATTGAGTTGGTTCAGGAAAAATAAGGAAAAATAACTGTCTTTTTAAAGCTGACTTCTAGGCTGAAAATTTCTGTAGCCTTTTTGTTACTTTTTTGTAGCCAGGATGTTACTTACTGGAAGGTCACTTCTGAGTAAACAATTGCAAACAGAAACTCTTTGACTACACAAAAATTTTAATGTAAGCCAGAAGACAGATTAGGTTGTACAAGTAGTTATATAGATAATCTATCTATCTATCTATCTATCTATCTATAAAACTGACTATGTGTGTGTGTGTGTATGTGTGTGTTCACAAACTACTCAAAAACCATAAGGCATATTTCCACCAAATTTGGAACATAGATTGTGCTCTATACTGGGTGTGTCTGGGCAAAAAAATTAGTCATTTTTCAAAAATCAATAACCAATAATCGATAAATATAATGTTTAAATGAGATTTTCCATTAGTTTGGTTGTTTTTAAACTTTCAGACTTGAAGTCTAAACCCTAAGGCTGATTTTAATGAAACTTGATAAGTGTATGCAACTTACTTTCACGCTTATTATACGCTATATTGATTTTCATTTCTCTCGACAATGGGACCCCCAGGATGCCCCCAAAAATTCAAATTGCTTCGATTTTGATGAAATTTTGCATGTTTGTTATGCTTTTACAATGAGATAGAAATCAGTTGTCAGATTTTCAAAAATGCATGAGGGGGCCCCCAGGATGACCCTATAAACCCTTGATGCCTCAATTGCTTTTCAAGTGTATTTTGTAGCAGTATTCCCCAATTTCAATGAAAATTTCAGTACATAATGAAATTATATCGAGTAACTGAAGTAGTCACTTGGAATTCACTGAAAATCAACACTGGGACCCCCACAAGTTAGGAGACCAGCAAGGAACCCTGAAATTTTCAATTAAGTCACAGCCTTGACCGTAAAGTCAATTAAATAGAAAACTTTAAAAAGATGTGCTTTATTATTTCAATTACTATTAGTCTTAAACCTGTCCTTTGGCTTGAAATTTGGGACCCCTAGTGTGAACCAAAGGGAACCCTAAATTTTCCAATTGCTTCGATTTCAACGGAATTTTACATGTATTTTACAATCTTAAAATAAATCAAAAATGATTATCAGATTTTGAAAACTACATAAGGGGCCCCCAAGATGACCCATGAACACCTTGATGCCCCATTAGTCTTTCAATTGTAATGGTTAGCAGCATTCCAATGAAAATTTGCACATAATTTGTGTTTAGATCAATCAACTTGAAATGAAAACTGACACCCCATGTGTCATAAATACATTATGAAAAATATCAGTTTTTCCCATGGATTTCCCATTTTGGTACTGAAATAGTTTAGTTTGCATTAACTTTATGGCAAAAATTATATCTTTCCTTAAGAAAAAAAGAATAAGTGCAAACGAAAGTGTGCACCGATGAGAGAAGTGTACGTAGGTATAAGACGTGTGCAAGATCAATCGAGATGTTTAGTGTGTACAATTGATTTTGCTCCATGTGCAATGATCAATCAAGTTATTTAGTGTGTACTATCAATTTTGCTTCACGTGTAGTGTTCATTAGTGCTATGTGATGAAATAAATGCAAAAAATCTCATTTGCATCAAAGTTGTCATCCAGTAAAAAGGTATATTTTGAATTTTTGATACTTTAAAATTAATTTGTGAAAAAATATAATTAAAAAAAATATATAATTAAAAAAGTTTAAGCATAAATGCCAATTTTTAATTGTATTTATCATCTTCTAATCAGCGTTTAAATAATGCTTACTAACTCATAACTAACTCATATATTTGGAAACTTAGTGTGTATGTTTTAACACTCATAGTAAGTAGGTTTCTAGCTGCACATTAATTTTTATTTTTATCACTAGAACGTTTTTTTGGTAGTTTATTTTTAGATAAATCCTAACTTTACAAGCTTGCTTATAATTGTTTACCACATTCCCGTGGTCTTCCTTATAAACTTGCATTTAATTTATTGTGGCTATATTTCCATTAATGTGTATAATATTCTTGTTTTTTAATTGATTACTTCATTGTTATTCAAAAAGCTTAGCCAAACCCCTCCAACTACAGTCTGACAGTAATGCCAAGAACGCGAAATCCTTCACTTGGATGTGCTACTACTCCAGCCAAACGCATGAAAGCACGGAGAAGAAACACTTTGTAACAAGAAACTCAAATTAGACTGACACAAAATGCTATTTGTACAGCTAATGCAAGGTCAGCAGAAATGAGCAACGGTTAACTAGACGAGGAAGGAACGCTGCCAGAACTTCTGCTACTCGAGCTGTCAAAACTTAGGGGCAAAGAACAATTCTAAACAGTCTTTGTGAACGTTGGTTTTCAGCCTTGGCACAGCTGTTAGGAGAAGTCTTTATTGAATTTCTTCTCCTTCCAATGCACGTTGTTTATTCAATGGAGTTTGAGCAAAAGCTGTCAACAAAGAATTTCTCCTCAACAATTTTCGAAGATGGATTGCAATTAATGTACTCTTCATTTGCTGACAATTTTTTTTGTATCTTCTGTGCTTCTGTAAAAAACAACTTTCTCCTGTTATAAATGTTTTCACACTTCATGTCATTATAATTTTTCGCCATATAGATAAGAGGCACTAAAGAAAAATCTTTATTTTAACTTTACAGATTGGATGAGATTCGTGATATTTTTTTAAATAAACCCAGGCAACGCCAGGTAATGCTGCTAGTAGTATATATTCTTGAAATATGAAAGTTATATATAACTGTATATATAAGTGCTCAATTATAAAAAATTGCAATGACTATTTTAAGTCCATTTAATATTTAATGAGTTATTAATATTTCAGTATTGAAATCTAATAAAAATCTAATAACAAATGATCTTGTGCTCCTGCTATTTACCTCAAGTTCCTTGTTAAATTCCAAAGAAGAAGCAATATTATTGCTTCTGTGTTCAGCTTCAGTCACTTTCCCACTGCCATAAGGTTGCCTTCTTGTGCTTTTTCTATAAATATTTTCATTGTAACTGTTCAGACGAACTTTTCGCTATGGTACCTAGACTTTTTGAATTTAAGCACTGTACTAGACTGGCATTGAGATCTTGTCAATTTACAGTTGAGCTGGCTAGATGAAATCAAATTCTATGCTAACAGTTTCTTTTCTCACACTTCTCACTTGTGTAACTCTCTTCCAGCTCCATGTTTTACAGCCAAATTTAATCTCCAAAAATTTAAATGCAATGTCAATCACTATCTACTATCCTCCTATTTACTCTTTTCTCTTCCTGCATATTAGTAATGTTTCTGTTTCTAATTCTTCCACACCCTGTAACCCTTTGTGCCTTAGTGGATTTACTGCTTTGTTTGGGATGAGATCGATTAAAAAAAAAAAAAGATAAAAAACTTCAAGAAATTCTTAACACAGAATTAAATGTTTTTCTCTCATGGTTAAGCATGTGATAAAATAATTTTCAGTTTTATATTTTATTATTTCCATTTTCTTTTATGTGCTGTGTCCCTTCAGGATGTAAACATTCATGGCTCTCTATGACTTCCCAACTTTTGATGCACTAAGTACCTTTTCACCCTATACCAACCCTTTTTGTCCTTGTTTGTACAAATTCATTCAGTAGGTTTCTTGCTACTTGTTTTCAGTATGTCCTGTGGGTGTTAGATTCTCTTTTGCGGGATTGAAATGAAAAAGTAGGAAGGAAACAAGATAGTAAAATGGCTGGTATGGATTCAGTTTAATAATGAGCACCGAGAAAAATGGGTTCAATGGTGTAGAGTAATACTTGCTCTGAAGGAAATCTAAGATAATTGTGAACATAGAAATACTTAGTGGAAGACATTAGAAAACAACTGTTGTGGATCCCGGGTTGAAATCCGGTACCAATAAATAACAAACGCCAGGAATGAATATATGAAAATAATGTATTAATGTAATAATACAAACTGGTAAAGCAGGTTAGTAGTTCCAAGAATACGGGTTAGTAGCAAAATATATATACAGTCTTTGGTATTGAAGTATCGCTGTATGACTTCTTACTGAGTCTACATGCTCGCTCACTGTGACTCCTACAACGCTGTTACCTCACCCTCACTCTTCTGGTTACCTACAACCTTTTACTCTGTCACTCTGAACTTGACTAGACTCCTCGGTCTTGTTCTCCCGTGTCTTCATGTAGCAGTAGTATATGTATATACTGGGTGAGTCCATTTGTGTAAAAAGGGGTGGACTCTTCAACAACAACCAAACTACTTAAGCATCAACAAATGATTTAGCAATGAAGTTTTGTGGTAAAACATATTCAAGTGATGTGAGTGTGATCAATTCTGTTATATGCAAACTATGGGTAAAACCAGAAAATTAAAGAAGCCCAAAACAATGCCTGAATTGCAATATTAAATTTGAAATAGCAGATTGTAAGCAAGCATATGCAGTTATAATTAAGAATAAATAAAGGCTAGTGGCAACAGAATTTTTTAAAAAGAAAGACAAGGAAAAAGAACTCCTCCTTCTCTTCCTCTGTCCCTTCAGGATTTTGGCGATCATGTCACTCAAAAATTTCCTGTCCTTTGTAGCTTATAATAAATTTTGTCTGTTTGTTATCTCTCCTAAACCATATTCAGCCATCCATGTACTTAAGCTCGTTAGGTAGGTTATACATTTTTCCCTTTATTTCTCTTGCCTTCAATCTGTCCTGTGAGTATCAAATTTTCCAAGCCCTATTTCCTCATTATGTTCCCTAGAAATTTCAACTGCTCCATTTTGATGTTAAGTATAAGTGTACTATTTGTTTCCATTTTCTCTAAAACTTTGTTATTGCTCACATGTTTAGTCCATGGTATTCTCAGCATCCTTCTATAGAACCACATTTCTGTTGCTTCAAGTTTCTTCTTCATCTGTGAGCAAGATTGTCCAGCATTCACTGCCATATAGGAAGACTGATATTACATTTCAGTACACTTTTCTTTGTTTCTAATGAAATTTTTAACAGGTAAAATTCTCAACTTAATGAAAGAGTGATGTCTGTTAATGCCAAAAAATAGCACAGAATAGATTAGGTTTAACAAAAACACATAAAGAATTAATGTTAGCAAGTAAAAGAGGAATGGCTCTAGCAGACTAATTATTGAGCTAATTACATTGGGAATTTGTGGTGACTATTCAAGGACACTACACTCATAGTTAAAACGTTCTTAAATACAATTTAAAATAATACAAAACAAAAAAGATTAATAAAGATTGCACAGTAAAATTTTAACTAATAAATGTAAGAAAACAGAATGAATAAAGAAATGGCCCAAAGTGTGAGTTATGTATCGGGAGTGTAAAAAATAAGCAGGTACAGAAATTCAAATATTTAGGTATTTTTCTTCTGACAATAATGTTCACCCTGTACAAAGTTCAAGAGCTACTCAAGGTTGGGGGTTATAGAGTAAGAGGCACACTTTATGAGGATGCATGGGGATGATAATGGTTAACCCTTGACTTGAACAGGTTAAGATTGTAGTGATCAGGGAAGCATCTACTTGGGAGTTGGTTCCACAAAGTAGCTGTTCATGGGAAGATACTGTTTGAGTGGAACTTACATCTCACTAATGGAATACAAAAAGAATAAAGGTGGTTCACTACAATGTGTATGGCATGGTGGGTTTTAGCTGTGAATGTTAGAACAGGTAAAACTAAGGAATGTAGATCATCTGAATACTTTCCATGGAAATAATGATAGAGCAGCAAGAGACTTGCAAAGTTTTATCTTTGGGAAAGAGGTTGTAAGGGGGAAACAATTTATCACCCACAAGGACACCTAGATGCTTTTTAAACTCTATTGAGACTGGAAAGTGAAGACTGGACAACTCCTACCCATATATGACAGCAGTACTCTTTGTGTAGTAACAGATGTCAGAAAACTGAAGGGACATAGGAATAATGATAGATATGTTCCAGAAACTAAGCAAAGTATAAAGAGATAGGAAAATTTCTGTTGGTTTAGTTTGGTTTGTTGGTTTAATGGCATATCAACTTACGGGTCATTTAATGCAAAAAATTTATTTTCTTGTGAAATTTGGTAATTATCTTTCTCCATAAATGTATTGCTGGTAATTTTAGTTTATTTTTTACTATGAAAATGTATTGCTGGTAATTTTAGTTTATTTTTTACTATGAAAATGTATTGCTGGTAATTTTAGTTTACTTTTTACTATGAAAATGTATTGCTGGTAATTTTAGTTTATTTTTTACTATGAAAATGTATTGCTGGTAATTTTAGTTTATTTTTTACTATGAAAATGTATTGCTGGTAATCTTCTCTAATGTATATTTATATTTTCCTGTTTTGACCCCAGTTTGGGGGTTCACTATTTGCCCTTAGTTGGGACCCTAACAATTGCTACCATCCTGGGTCAAGGTGTACCCAAGAACAACAGCAATTAAGAGGCTGTCCCATGCTCTTCAAAACCTCTTGCTCAGAGGCCTTGTTACCGGATGTAGTTTATCATCATACCCAGGATAAAGAAGTTGTTAAATTCCAATAGAAGTAAATGTAATAGACATAGAAAATGTATAGATTTAAGAATTCAGTCAGTTATGTGTCATGTGTCACTTAGGCGATCATGTATCTTTCAATACATGACTGACAAGGTAGCTTTTTTCCCACAGTAGGTTGGTGTTTCTTTCTGCAGTAGACCAGTTGCCATCCATAGCTATAGAACCCGGTCTGTCCTGTTATTTACCCATAGCTTGAAGAGAAAAAGAGGATTCATACCTTTCCCAAGGGTATTAGCACATAAATGAATGTAATGAATTTAACTAGAATTTGAACTTGACTCTCTGATTCCTCAATCCAAGCTGCTAAACTTAAATCTAAAGATTTACAGTATTGTTGTTGTCTTTACTGGTGCTATACAAACAAGGTCTTGTGACTTATGATTCATACAAAAAATATCTCCACCCCATTAAATCCAGAATACATATCAACCAGAATATTAATCAAATTATAAATATTCATTATTTTAAAATAAGAACATATTTTCCTTTCTTAAATAGACATAAAAAATATACAACTACTAAAACTTTATTGGTTCAACCCATTTCCCAAAATCTGATCAAATAACCAAACAGCAGAATTTATTTTCTTTGAATCTCACCTTGGTCAGACTGAAAACTTTTCAGCATTCCCCTCATCTTGTTCATCTTTTATCCTTTCCTCAATCCTCCCTAATCTCAGTCTTCTCTTACACCTTCACTCCTTATAACCTCCTACACACTAGTGGTATTCCCACTTTGCTTGTGGTGAAATAATTTTTAAAAAAATAAAAAATAAAATATGAATTTATTCTAAACAAGCATAGCAAGACCAGAGTTCAAATATTTTGCATTATAATTATTCCTGAAATAATTGAATCAGCCAACCTTGAAAATAATATAATTTTTTAAATAATGGCAGTTAAAAAAGACAAGTCTTGTGACTGCATGTACCATGTGACTAGCAAAACTGATTATAGGCCTTGCAAAAAAAATCAATAACACTAATTGTGATATCTCTACTGGGTACTATAAAACATTTTTTAGTGTAGCTCGTAATTCCATCATGTGTTCTCTTAATGTACCAAATACCTCAGAAGGTCAGAAAATCTTTTTACAAAATATATAAATTAAAAATCCAAGGGATCTGATGTTATTACATCATAAACATACTTTAATTAAGTACATGTGACTATTTGAAAAATGAAAAATATGTCACACAGTTGATAATTATATCTAAAGTAATATTTTTGATCTGAGAAAAAATGTTGCTAATATTCAGTATTTTTTTGGATGATTCTCATCTTTGCTAAGTTCTTTTTTCTTTTCTCACATGAAAATTACATTGAGCTGACATTGAACAAGGCTATGGTAAAAATGCTTACAGTTAAATCATACCAAAATTTTTAAAAAAAAAGCCTGAACAGTACTTGGAATTCAGAATTTTCTCCTCTTAGACTAGTTGCCATAGCTAGAGAACTCAGTCTACCCTGCTATTTAATCCCTAATTTAGGAGAGAAAAGAAATATTTCCAAGGTCATTTGAGTGAAAGTGAATACAACAGACTAGCCTGGATTTAAATTCAGCTTACCAATTCCACTTTCGATTCTGTTACACCAGCTGAAAATACTTTTGTTGCAGTTTTTTTTAATATTCCTAATGAATATGGAGTGTCAATCATAGCAGAAGAAGCATAGTGGAGTAATGGATAGCGGTTCAGATTGGGAAGTCAGAGAGCTGAGTTCGAATTCCAGTCAAATCCATTACATTCACTTACGTGCTAATACTCTTCGGAAAAGTATGAATCCTCTTCTTCTCTCCCCAGATATGGGTAAATAGCAGAACAGACTGGGTTCTACAGGCTTGGATGGCAACTGGTCTACTGCAGAAAGAAACACCAACCCACTGTGGGGAAAAAGCTACCTTGTCAGTCATGTATTGAAAGATACATGATCGTCTAAGTGTGTATCACACATGGCACATAACTGACTGTCATAGCAGAGTAATTTTGTTTTACAAACTAATTCACTTATATTGTGAATTCAATCTCTCTACTGTAGCCTTGTACTATGCTATGTTTATTAAAGAGATATTATAAACCTGTTACACTTGTATGGATCTCTTTACTCATTCATCTAAATGATACTTTTTTGGTATATTTACTTTGTAAGTGAATAAACCATAATACACATAAACATTTCCTGTTCTGACTTTGTTAATTACCTAAACTCAGAAGATATTAACAAGACACTGACCTGAAAGACATTTGAAAATTGTTACTTAAATCAGTGAGTTATTCTAACCCTTTTAGTGACTTCTAAATTCTGACAGTTATCTCTATCTATAAAAGGCAGGATGTGTGTGTGTGTGTGTAACGAATGCACGGCCGCAATTTTTGACGGATTTGCACCAAAATGTACATGCACATGCTCCAAGTTAGCGGAAAGGCCAGAACTGACTTTGCATTTCCCAACTTCCATCGATAGTGGAAATAATCGATTTTTTTCATGTTTCTACGGCAGTTTTCATGTAGTTTGCGGCCATTTTCTACTGGCCAGAGTGAGAGCCAATAGCTGGCTGCCATGAATAGGCAGGAAGAT
Organism: Acanthosepion pharaonis; assembly: GCA_903632075.3. Classification (NCBI taxonomy): domain Eukaryota; kingdom Metazoa; phylum Mollusca; class Cephalopoda; order Sepiida; family Sepiidae; genus Acanthosepion; species Acanthosepion pharaonis. The sequence continues at coordinate 176,604 of CAHIKZ030000867.1, read as the reverse complement.
TCTATTGGCCAGTGTGAGAGCTAACAGCTGACTGACATGAATGTTAACTAGCATGCTAGCATATAAAAAAAATCAATAGCTGCATTCGTCAAAAGTGGGAAAAATTTAAATCTGCATGGCACTTTACTCCAATTGGCTCATTTGCTTGCTTAAACTCAACATTGATTCTGATTCCGCAGAACTGGGTTGGGTGTGAAAAAGTATTTGTTGTTAACATTCTTTTTTCATTCGGTTTTTCCAGTTACAAGTCCTTTTTTAAAGCTGATCGTTTTGTGTTCATTTTGTTTAGTTCTTTTTATGTAACAGATTTAATGTTTAGTATAGAGCTTAGAAAAAATTTGCAGTGTGAGATAGGCAAGAAGTAAGGCATGTAGCAACATCAGCATGGAAAAAAAAAAACATTTTAAGTCAAGTGATAGCAATTGCTGTATGAGTCGTACGATTTTTGAATCAAGCATGAGCAATGCCGGGCCATGCTGCTAGTATATATATATATATATATATATATATATATATATATATATATATATATATATTAATGATATTGTAAACTTATGATCTTTAGGAGTGGAAATGCAATAAACTTTGGAGTAAATGTAAAAAATAGAAATACTTTTGATACATCCTAATAACATAACAAATAATTATCTTTCCAATGAATTATTGCAATAAGTACAATTTTCATTTGAAAGTAATGTTTGAATACTTCCCTGGATAAATTTATTAAATGCTAATTCTTAGCAACAGCTTTTTCCTGCTATTAATTGGACAGGAAAAGTATTTACAGAAAAATGGTTTGCCCAAATACTCACTTACTAACTCATTCACTCACTCACTTACTCCCCTGGTAAGACATTTTTGCTGAGATATTTGCCAATGAGTCAGAGTTAAAGAGAAATATTAAATTGGAACAAAACTTTGCAGCATTTTTCAGTGGATTTTGAATGTGATTTTGTTTCACCTGTAACTGATAATTATGACATATGTACATATTCTGAAAGTTGACATTTTAACATGTCATTCTACATGATTCATGTGTGAATTATGAATTTGAAATGTCAAGTTCTGGGAGGATGGAATCATGAAGCTGCCTCAAAGATGGTGAAAAGCAGGGGAACAAAATGGCACATATATGATTGAATAGTCCTGTGTTCAGATATGTCTTTGAAGTTCAGTAAAAATGCTACAAAATTCCCAAGACATTAGTCCAAAATAAACATGAACATATTTAACTCAAACTGACCAAATTGAGGAAGGGGTAATTTACATTAGATAAGATCACAGGATATAGAATACAAATTCAAGTCTTAACAGGAGTTCTTTTTTCTGACTTCATGCTACATAAACTGTCTGAAGATGTTTAACTAAGAATATTGTGATAAAAAGCAACAATAAAATGAAGAAAATGCTCGAGTAAATGGATTGCAGAACAAGGTTTAGGAGAGATAACAAATAGACAAGATTTATTAAGAGCTACAAAGGAGAGCCATGGTTGCCAAAGTCCTGAAGGGACATGACACCACCACCATGACCACCACCAGAACAACAAAAACAACTGTTGTTCCTTTCCTTTGCAAATGCCATAAGCAGTCTCAGCTGAAATTCAAACTTGGAGTTGGGTTGGAGCTTTTGTGTTTAAATACACATCAACACCAGTCATGCTTCATCACATGGTGTTGATTTCAACCATGAAGAAAGATGTACATCAAAACAAGCCAATGATTACACTTGATTTCATTAATCTGCTCCAGACCTATCTCCTGACCTCAACTGTGACTTCAGCCACCCAACACAAGAAATTGGTCAACTTCCAGCCCAACTGACAACACCCTTGCACCTAATCACTTTCATACCAACAGTAACTAAGGAACCACACATGAACAATTTTTGCCACCTTTCACACAACTATGTACATATTCTGAATTTTTACTAATACACAGTGTTGAAATGTTAATCTTTGTTTGTCCCTTTCTTTTGCAAGCAAATGCTCATTATAACACAGTTGTTGCTGTTGTTGTTCTGGTGGTGGTGGTGGTGGTGGCGGTGGTGGCATCATGTCCCTTCAGGACTTTAATGACCATGGCTCTCCTTTGTAGTTCTTAATAAAGCTTGTCTTTTTTGTTATCTCTCCTAAACCATGTTCTACCATCCATTTACTCAAGCATGTTTGGTATGTCATGCATTGTTTTTCTCTATCCCTCTTGCCTTCAATCTGTCCTGTGAGTATCAAATTTTCCAAGTCCTCTTTCTAATGTTAAGTATGTGTCCTTTTTGCTTCCATTTTCTCTCAAACTTTGTTGTTGCTCACATGTTTAATCCATGGTATTCTCAGCATCTTTCTGTAGAACTACATTTTTGTTACTTCATGTTTATTCTTCATCTATGAGATTGTCCAGCATTCACTGCCATATAGGAGGACTGATATTACATAACAGTTCAGTACTTTTTTTCTTTGTTTCTAAAACCAGGAAGCTGAATTTGAATTCCAGCTGAGTTCATTATGTTCACTTTTGGTACAAATACCCTTGAGAAAAGTATGAGTCCATTTTTTTCACCTCCCAACTATGGGTTAAATAGCATAGTTGATTAAGTTGTCTTACCTTAAAGTACATACCAGTCTAGAAGAAGTAAAACTGAATTTAAAAACCAGCCTGAAAATATATAAATTCTGTTAGGTCACCTTGCCCTAGATACACCAGTGTTGTTATGGCTGCAGTACAGGTGGTGTCCCTAAAACCTTAATGGGTTATGAAACATGTGATGTAACATATTATTTGATTTGTTTTTTTATTGCTTATCAACCGTTTTTGTGTTATTTAAACATAGTTTTGATTGTAAGAAAAATTTTCTTTTTGTGAGTAAATATTGCATTAACATTTTTATAAATATGACTTTAGCAGATAAAAGTCTTACTATTTAACACATAGCTGGTGAGAGGTGATATGACATAACATACACACATACATTTATACATATACACACACACATATGCACACACATGTAAGTATTTGGAGTTATATTTTGTTTTACAGTTTAACTTTTCACAAGGATTTGAAAATTGTGTTTGTTTAGATAAATTCAAACTTAGTTCCTGAATTCCCTGATAATAACTCAACTGCAATATGATCTTTTTGGATAAATAATAAACCATTCAATACTAAAGAATTAACAATAAATATTAGGAAAAAAAAGACATAAAAATTGCATACATATTTAAAGAATTCAATTGGTTTTTATTCTGAAATCAGAAATTTCCCTCTATTTTATGAGTATTTATCAATAAGTCTTACTAACACACAGCTGAAGACTTCAGAACCAGTGCTCTAAGTAAACAAGCTATAATTTATCAGGTTCCTTATCAGGCCAATGAAATTACATATGTGATTTTCTTTTTGATGTAGTTAAATTCAAAGTGTTCTTTAATCATAACTTGAAATATTTAATTCAGCTGGCAATAACCAGTTCAAAAACTCTAATTGTCAAAGATGATAAAATATACAGTTGTTAAAGTCACTTAATTAAAGTGAAATTTTCTTCTGAACACCAATTTAATATAAACACTTTAACAACTAACCTCTTTAACAATCAACAATGCCATCATTCTTCTGAATTACTTGAATATTTTAATTAATAAAAACCCCAAACTCAGTTTTAATTAATATATGATAAGTTGCATGTAGATTTAATCAACATTAATTTCATCAAGAGAATAATTGATTTCTCAAGGAAAGAAAATCTTTCAGCAAGTTAATCAATAACATTTTATGTTATTGATATTTACATGGTTAGGGCATTAGTGTTCTGTTCATAGGACTCTGGTTCAAATCTCACTATGGTCAATTAGTCAAAGAGGTGAATTTTTGTGAAGTTAGAAAATACCTAAAACCCATGCCATGGATTGACCCAAGCCTTGTGAGTAAAAGGGGGTAGACAAAACTGATTGGAAGGCATCAATTGTTGTGATAGCATGTCCTCAACTAAGGAACAGATAGAATCTCTTTAGAATTGATTGGTAATCTATCTAGAGATGGTCACTTGATAATTCTTATCCCCAAGCAGTGTGGCTACTTTTGGGATTGTTTGACCTGAAAAATGTACAAGGATTGAAATTCTTAAAAAAACAAAACAAAAAGAAACATAAGTTATATGAGTATGCAATCTGCTGCAAGAAGAAATAGTATTTTTTTCTTTTTGTTTTTTTTTAGCTTGCTCCTTACTTGCAAGGATCAGAAGAGGAGGCTCTATCCATCATTTGTAGACTCCTCCTCCAACCTGTGCTATTTGTTTAAAGTGGAAATCAGCTCTCTCTCTCATTAGAATTTACTTTAGGCCTTAGGCTCCAGGTTAGAAGTTCAGAAAACAAAGTTACCAAAGGATTTTTGTCAGAGTAGCTTTCTCTTAGGAAGACTGTCTTACCTGTATTTACCTGTAAGCAGTCAGAAGTTATAAATTGATGGACAAAATAAATAAGGCTTTATGTCACCACATTATCAGCATTGGCTTAGAAAGGATGAAAACTTTGATTATAAGCTTTCTACTTATTTTCTGCACACAGCATGATTTATAAGTATGGATGCCTTTACTAGTGTTTGGTAGTAAAGAAAGAGTATAGATTTATATCATCTTGGTAGTATGTAAGTATGGCTGTTTGTGGAAAAAATACTCAGATGTGTATGTGTGTGTGTATGTGGGGTGTGGGGGCATGAGTTCATTGTGGGGGAAAAGTAATAAACCTATCATGAATGAAATTACTGCTGATTGAAGTTCATGCAACAATTTTCATTTAAAAAGGCAAATTGTGTTTTGAATATTACTTGAATTTTAGGAAAAAATAGACTGAATGAGAAGACTTTTGTTGGATAAAAATTTTTTTTAACATGTCTTTTTTGTGATGTCAATGAACACTCGTTGCCACTTTTGTGATGCTAACAAATACTCATTGTCACTTTTGTAATGCTCATTGTAGTAGAGACTTTGTAATCGCAGATACGACTATAGTAACGCCGTTGAACAATACTGGTGTCAGATGCCTTCGAATATCACTCGCACTAATAGTACTTGCTTGATAATACTCACATGAATAGTAATCTGTATAGTGATCCAAATAGAGAATAGAGTAGAGTAGAGAATAGCGGTCCATATAGTAATAGAGGATAGAATAGAAATAATGATCCAAATAGTAACAAAGGATAGACTAGAAATGTGATCGTTAGTCATCAGCTACTTCTTACATATATGCATTTCCTCTATGGTCATATGGTCTACTTAATTCAATAATGGGATCACTTGTGTTTTCTCACTGGTGATCTATGTTCAAACTCAAGTGTCGACAATGATACTTTATTCCTATATCACAGTCTTCTTACCAATTAAATAGATGATGAATCAAAATTAAGTAGTTAAATTTAACTTGCTGTGATCAGCCTCAACATGGTCCAGTTATGTTTTTGCAAGGATATTAACTATTTTAAAAAAAGGAAATAGACTTTTGTATCAATAGTGTTTGTATACTCTCTCCTGCTAAATACAAAACTGTATCTTAAATAAGCCATATTGATTTGCATCAGTAGTAAATATTAAACATTTAGCTTTTCATCATTTATTAAGTTTCTCACTGCCCATAAAATTTTCCTTTTGTGTCTGAACAACAAAGCAACTAAAAAGCAATTAAATACTTACTCAGAATTGAAAAATTGCTTTCAAAGTCAAAATTATTACATGTCAGAACATTTTGATAGGAAATTTAGATTTCATGACTTAGAATCATAAAAAAACAATCAGAGATGTACTTGGTAAGTTAGTATTTTTTTTACTATTGCTAGATATTGCGGTTTATGCTCAGATAAAAGCCAAGATTTTAGAAGCTGATTTTCAAAAGTACCAGGAACAACCTAGCATCCTCATGCCCTTTTAATCCCATTTGACAGTGTACGGTATTAAGTTTTTTTAAAAAAATGGCCAATTTAATGGATGAGACAGTTGTGCATGTCTTACTGATACTGGTGATTGGAGTTTGAACCTGAGAAAAAGTTAGGATATCAAATGGTGATTTTCAAAACAGGTAAACCTCTCCATTGGGTGGGGGGGAGAGGCCTGATACAACAAATATCCCTACTCACATTTGATTTCATGTTATACCAAATTGAGTTTTGTAATTATCAGTAAATCAAAAATGAAACTTCACATTAATGGTTCAGATATTTAAATTTCACTTTTGAAATTGCAGTGCTCATCAGATAGGTAAATCTTATGGATTTAAAAAAAGTGATTTTTTAATGTCATATCACTTCAGAATATAGTCATGGTTCTACACTTCCTTTTTCTTAATATCTATGAATTGTCATGACATGAGATAGTAGAGTGGTTTCCCATTGCTTTCTCCAGTTTCAAATTCAGAATGGCTACCACCCAATGCTAGAGAGCTCAATACAAATGCCTTTTAATTATTTAACCAATAGTTAAAAGAGATTTGGATAAAGGCAAACATAACTGACTAGGCTGGAATTTGAACTCAGCTATCTAATTCCATTTTACATGTCAGTAACAGTTTTGCTACCCCCACACATTCATTATTATAAGTATTCTTGTATTGAAATTATTAGGTAGCATAAAAGGAAAGAACAACATCTGGTTAGTGTATTAACAAAGGATTGACAGAGTGACATGGAAATCATCCAAAGGCACATTGAAAGATGCCTTTCAAAAGCCAAGCAAAATATTAAGAAACAGAAAAATATTATTAGAAACAAAGAACAGAGTATTGAACTGTTATGTAGTATCTGTCCATATGGCAGTGAATGCTGAACAATCTCACAAATGAAAAAGAGAACTGAAGCAACAGAAATGTGGTTCTACAGAAGGATGCTGAGAATACTATGAACTAAACATGTGAGCAGCAATGAAGTTTTAGAGACAATGGCAACAAAAAGGGACACTTATACTTAACATCAGGAAGAGACAGTTGAGATTTCTGAGACACATAATGAGGAAGGGGGTTTGGAAAATTTGATACTCACAGGAAAACAATGCATAACCTACCTGATGAGCTTGAGTGAATGGATGGTGAAGGAGGGTATGGAAGAGATGGACAAAAGACAAAAGTTACTAAAAACCACAAGGGACAGAAAATTGTGGAGAGCTATGATCACCATTGTCCCAAAGTGACATGGCACATAGAAGAAGAAGAATATTTGAATAACTGTAATTGCAATATCTTTTTGTTATAAAAATTATTTGAAAATTCCATAAATAAAAGTTAAGTTTGTATAAAGGTTGCAGATATTATTCATAATTTTCAAAGATTTTTAACTTCCATTTCAGGAAATGGCTTACAAATGTAATGTAATTTTTTTTTTTTTTTTTTTTTTTTTATCGATTCACCCCAAGCAAGGCAGGAAGCCACTAGTACACTAGGGGTTACAGTAGATTTCTAGCGAGAGCAGATAGGAGTGATAGAGGAAAGGATGAGGAGAAGGATATTGAATAGATCAAGGCAACTGGAGATGTCGATTGACATTACATTTGAATAGTTGGAGATTATAGCTATCAGGGAAACAGGAATAGGGAAGGGAGTTCCACAGGCGAGAGGTGCGAGATATGAAGCTACTGGAGTAGAAGAGACGGCTACATTTAACAGTTTCAACAGTGAAAAGGTGATAGTGGGATGCCAGCCTCGTAGGGCGCTTGAATTCATGAAGTCTGGGAACCAGCGCAAACAGCTCATCGGAGCAATTTCCATGAAAGTATTTGTAAAAAAGACAGAGAGAGGCAACAGCGCGTCTGTGAGAGCGTGACTGCAGACAAGATGTCAGATCAGGGCCAATTACATTGTATATCCATCTCTGGATCTTATTAAGAACCCTGAGGCAAACAGAAGGGACTCCAGACCATATATGGCAGCAATATAGAAATATTAAGTGCATAAATACTACTTAGTACCAATCCAAAAGATAGTTAAACTGTTGAAAAGTTGAACCATTTTCTCTGTGTATAAGCAGTGCAATGAGTAAAACTTATTATTCAAAGAGCATTTGTAGCTGTATATTGTTTCATTTACTCATCATACAATCTCCTGAGAATGAGTAGAACTTTGTTGAGTACTCAAATAAAAGCACTTTTGTTCCAAATTTGGATTTTTCCATTTGCAATTAATCTAAATATTTAACAGCCATTGTGGTTATTCTTTTCTTTTTTAATCTTTTACTGGCCCATTGGCTATTCTTCCATGAATCTAGAGATAGATTGCTACTCCCTCCCTTACCTCAAATGTCCCCCCAAAAAACTAGAATGTGTGTTAAACATTGCACAGTTAAAAATGTTCTGTGGACCAATGCTAAGTTAGCTGAATGTACAGTTTGAGAATTAACTTAACTGGAATGTCAAACCTAGGACTCTTTTGAAAGATCTTTCAAGCATACTACTAGATTGGCATCAAGGCCCCACCCATTTACTGTTGAAATAGTTATGCAACTGCCACTTCTACTCTAACTGTTTCTTTTCTCACACTTCTCAACTTTAGAACTCCCTTTTGTTTAATTACTTACCTGATAACTAAAATCATCAAAAATTTAAATGCAACATCAATCATCATTTTCTGTCATCTTGAATCGTGTTTATCTTATATCCTTTCCTCAATCCTCCCTATACTAAATCTTTTCTATCATTTTCACTTACTGTAACACTCTGCATGCTTATGGTATTCCTGCCTTGCTTGGAGTGCAATGATTAAAAAAAATACTGATCCAGAAGATAAAATATAAAATTCCCATAATTTTAAGATGCCATGTCACTTCAGGACATACACAGTCTTGGTTTTCCATTGATTCCTTTTTTTTTTCTTGGAAAAGATAATGGTTTACTTTTGCCTTATCAAGAGTTTTTAATTAAGTTTTTCTTCTTTATACTGGCTGGCACCTGAGTCTATTAAGTTCAGTCTATTATTCAACCCATAGTTTAGGGAACTTCAGTATTGTCAATGATTTTAAGAAGCTATGAAAAATAGAACCCAGAGAACAGAATTGAGTAAAGCTGGAATGGTGAATCATGGAGATTATTGAATTAATGTTTACCTGACCTCGGGTGTTTCAACAAGAATATTAATTCAATCAACTTTGGAACTATAAGTGCTGAAAATTTGACCATGTATTGTACATAGCTATCAACCATCTCCAACTGAACATTTGCCAAAAATTGCCAATTGTTATGATTTATAACCCCAAGGTTTAAGATAACCAATTCAGCCTGTCTATTTTCTTTGACCCTCAGAGAATAGAAAGTAATTTCTAAGGCTAAAGATGTAGACAAAGGCTAGAATTGAAGGATTGAGTGTTTATAAGTGCAGAATTCAAATATTCTACTTACTATAGCACTTCAGCATAAGGAGTTGTAAAGAACAGAAATGGTTTGGCAATTTGAACAAATTCTAATATAGAATTTTTTATTTTTTATTTGGGACAATAGTTTACTTGTGCTGTCAAAAAATGACAGAAGTAGTTAAGTTTTGGATATTTTATAAGTATAATACCATTTCAAAATCACTATCCACTTATCTTTGCTAAAATTAATCTGGAAGCTAAAATAATTTAAGATATAAATAAATTATATATAAAGTTTAAAATAATTAAAAATTCTATTTCTACTACATCATCAAAAGAGTCCAATGCAAAGAAATTAATAAATTGTCTAGAACTAAGATGATACCTATGACTCTGTAGTGGACGCTTCTAGTAACTTCATAAGTGTTTTACATGCAATTCCAAAGTCCAGGTGCTGGTCACTGACTGACAATGTGCAAAAATGTCAAAAATATTTTAATGTTTCTTTTCAGCATAGAATTTTTTTTATAATATGTTGAAAAAAATATATAATTTCAATTTTTAATACTCAAGTTCACTAAGTATGTTATGTGTTGTTTCTCTTGCCTTCAATCATTCCTGTGAATATCAGATTTTACAAATCCTCTTTCCTCATTAGGAACGTGAACTGTCTCTTTCCATTTTCTCTAAAACTTCATCATTGCTCACATGTCCGGTCCATGGTATCCTCAGCATCCTTCTGTAAAACCACATTTCTGTTGCTTCAAGTCTCTTCTTCATCTTTGAGGAGTTTTGTATCTGTATTTATGAATTCTGGGTGTTCATCATCATCATCATCGTCATCATCAGCAGCAGCATTTTTTTTTTTGTTGAGGCAGAATCAGGATTATTTTTGCACATAGCAAGGTGGGTACAACCTGACAGAGGATCTCTGTCATAATGATTTCAGACAAGTTTTTACAAGACCAGATGTTCTTCCTGACACCCAACTCAGACAATCACAGTAGTTCAAGTACATTTGTCTTTTGTGAACCTTTTGTAATAGTTGAATGTTTTTATACTTGTGAAGTTATCATAAAAAAATGTCTGTAACATCAAAATGCAAAATACTCATCAATATATATATCTATAACAAATCTTACATTTTGTGAAAACAAAAAAGAAACATTGATCAGTGTATTAGTGGAGGATAATACTTATAAGGCAAGCAGTCTTTGTAAGTAAAGTGCTTAATAAAACAAAACAAGAAATTTATACAAACTAAGCCCCAAAAACACAACAAACTACTCAAGGTCAGCATATAATTAAAACATACAAATAAACAAAAAAAAAAACTAGAGAATACAATATCAATATAGAAGCTAAAACAATCACCCAAATATTAGACCTAGATGACTGAATAAACTAAAAGACCACAAAGAAAATTTCAGAAAAAACTCAACATGCAGATTCATAAAGCCAACCAAAAGTGAACTAGGTAAAATAAGTAAAATAATACTCAAAAGAATTAATTCAAAACTAAAGGAGAGGCCATGTAGTTCAAGAAGAAATAAAAATAAACACAAGCAAAATAAAAATCATTAAACACTTCTAACAATCTCTTTTATCTGACGAAGAAGACACATGGATAAAGAAACAATGAACCTTCGATATTACAATGAGAAGCTTTAATGGTGAAGAGACCTGTGAGCTTATAGGCATACATTTGCTACACAAAGTAAAATCACCTATCAAAATGATATAGATTATTTTACTTCATGTAGCAAATGTGTTTCATTAAATAGTATAGACATATTATGTCTATTTATTTTTATTATAATATCTACAGAAGGATGGTGAGAATACCATGGATCAGACATGTGAGCAACAACAAAGTTTTTAGAGAAAACGGAAACAAAAAGGGCACTTATTCTTAACATCAGGAAGAGGTAGTTGAAATTTCTAGGGTACATAATGAAAAAAGAGGGCTTGGAAAATTTTACACAGGATATATTGAAAGCAGGAGAGACAGAGGAAAACAATACATAACCAACCTAGCAAGCTTGTGCAATTGGATGTAAATGGATGGCAGAATAGGGTTTAAGGAAGATAACAAAAAGACAACATTTATTGAACTACAAAGGACAAGAAATTGTGGAGAGCCGTTATCGTCAACATCCTGAAGTGACACAGCACATAGAAGAAGAATGGTAACTAAAGTAGTAGATAATCAATATACAAAGTTCAAACTGAATCAGTCCTAAATTAAATATCTCAGGTTAGATAGAATGGCATTAAATTTTTTGAGATGCAGATGCACCACTGTCCATTAATTTTCTGATAACTTGGTCTCAGAACAATGCTTTTGCTGAATCAACAGAGGTTATGTAACAAACCTCTAAGCTATTAAATAAGCACATCTTATATTTCTAAAGCTTTTGGACTGTTAGAAATTTGAATTAAATAATAAATATGAATTGAATGGTTAAATGTAAGAGTAGTAAAAGCTTCAAATGCCTGCTTGTCATGTGAGGGCAGTGAGAAATACTGGAGTCTAATCATAAAAGATACTGATATTGCAACCCAGATTACCCCCCCACACACACACACACACCAAATATACCCAGGTATTCTTTAGCCTAATCCAGAATAAGACTGGAGTATGATTAAGGATAACCTACTTTATACCCCAGGATACAAAATAACCAAGTCTAAGTTATATAAGTACTTTACCTCCCTAGACCAGTTTATACTATTTGTATAAACGACTGTTTTTCTTAATTAGAATGTTATGTAATGACACCTGTAAGGACTGATAATAATGGTCGATATGAACTCATTCAAAAGTACTCATATTCATAAAAATGAATTAATCTTTTATTTTTATTTTTTTAATCATTTCACTCCAAACAAAGCAACAAGGCCACTAAGATACAAGGGGTTACTGAATGTGAAAGAATATGATAAAAAAAAAATTAAAAACATTATTAAGGAGAAAGAATAATAAAAGATCAGGAATTAAGAAGACAAAAAATAACAATTGACATTGCAGCAGTGGGAAAATAGCTGAAGCTGAGATGCCAGGTCAGGACTGATAACATTGCAGATTCTTCTTGGGATTCTTGTTCAATTAATACCACTGTGGGGTAAAAGTAAACAGTGTGCTCAAGACTTGTTGATAATAAAAGGTTATGTTTGAATTGCTATAAATTACGACTGCTAATATGGAGTCCAAAGAAATCAGTATAAAACTGAGGGTTGGAGAATGTGCACAAGAAATCCCTGCTGATGTGTGACATTTTATAATCTATAGTATCCCTAAACTATCAGCTGATGATACAATAGCATACATTTTATTATATGAGACAAGGAGGGGATATATTTTGTCCTGGGCAGTGTATATCCTAGCTTAGCCTATTTTATAGCTGGTGAATATAAACTTGCCTATCTTAACTCATATCCAAAGTATAAAATAGCCTAACTTACTATAAGTCTGGGATGGGGTATACTCTGGGACAGGGCTCTAATACCATTCCATTGATTGCTACAAAAGCAGTTGTTTAACTATAATAGATTTTATACTAATATTAAATATTATATTTTTAGACATGAAACATATTTATAAACCTTTTATATTAAAATATGTTTGTGATATATATTGTATTCATTTTATTTATATTAAGATATTATATTTACTGAAGTAAATTTAAAGTTTCTTTATAAATAGATTTTCTAAAAATGATAAATTAACTAAATGTTTGAAAATTAATTAAAAGAATATCTTTTAGCAGGCATAACATCACCAATATAATTAAAAATGTGTCAATTCAGTAAAGGTAATTGATATGATAATCAACTGGCAGTAATTAAGTTCATATTATTTATCAATAATACATAACAATGAATGTAATAAGGATTTTATTGATTATATCTATTGAAAGAACAGAGTCAAAATAAAAGTTGAAAACATGAACAGATTTAATATTTTTTTACTTAAACAAAATGATTCATAATCTTATTGTTGGGTTAAACCTTCTTTTTTTTCAGTAGATGACAAACATTTAAAAGCAGATCAAAGGATAGATAAAAGCCTTTAGAATTTTTTTACTAATGTCCCAAATGTTTTATGAAGTAGCTGAAAATAAAAATAATAATAAAAACTTCTTGTTATCTCTCAAGGACATTTTTTTCACAAATATTTTTCTATTCAATATTTAGTAATACATTCATTTAATTCAATATAAATCATGTTAACTCTTAAATCTTTAAAGTTGCTACTTATATCCTCCAAGAAGTTTGAAAATGAAAACAAAACATAAATGATTAGGTTAAAATGTGAGACATGTCCTTTTTGTTTTTTTAGTAGAAAACGAACTTGAAATATCATTACATCAGTGGTTTATTTACAAAATAAATATGCTGCAAACTTCAGTATCCTCTAATTTAAAGAAATAAGATTTATAAAGCAAATATATTTACTAATCTTTTTGGTATTGTTGTGATGTGTTAAATTATATCAACGGTATTCACAAGTCTTTTTAAGTATATCTGTTACTTTGATGTCATTTACAACTGTTTTTATAATCTCTTTCTTTGGATATGCAAATCAGGCAAAGCAAATATATGACTACAAACAGAGAAACATAGGGGTTTTATACCCCTTGTAGATCTTCTGTTTCTTCTATACATTGTTTCCTTTTTTTGGTAATTTCTTTGCTTTCCTTTTCTCCCCCTTTCCTGAGATCATGATGTGTTTTTCTTTCTCTTGGAGATCTCAATCTTGCTCCTCCTATATTGTACTCTTACATCATTTGATCTTTGTCAGACATTTTAGAAAACTCTTGGCCTTGTTGATCCAAATTACATTTAAGCTCACCAACCAATCATTCCTTCTGCTTACAGAGAGATGGTTGGTAGGACTTAATGTAATCAGATTCCAACACCTTAAATAGTTTAGCTGTCTTTTTTGTTAATCATGTATTTATATATTACACTTTCCAGCTTTGTTATTTTTTTACCCCTCTTGTTTGTTATTAATTTTTCCACTTGTTTTAACATTTGGTTTTATTTCTTTAATTAAATGAATGTTTAGATTTAATTGTAAACATATCTAGAGTCATACATATTTGACATAAATACAAATATTTGTCGTTACATCTGAAATGTACCAAAAGCCTCTTAAATTATTATGTCAGTGGAAAACGTTAACCTGAGAAGGTGAAATGAATCACTTTCTTAGAGGTTAGCATCAGCCTTTCTGATAGAAGGCAAAAAAAGTTCTCTAAAGCAATTAAAAGAGAGCAGTTGTGTTAAAATTATCAAGCCATTTCTTGCACCAGTTGACAACAGATTGAAAATCATTTTTGAGATCAGCTGCCAATCAAACCTATCAGACATACCATTAAGACAGGAGTAAATAGTTTTTAATTAGCATAGATACCAAGTCAAGATGTCCTAAGTTGCATAAAAATACTGTTTATTCAAAAACACATTTACAAATTATACAAACCTCAGAAAGAGCTGCTTTAAATACAAACCTTATGGTAAATATATAGCCTTAATATATGGTTTACATTGACTAATCTAAACCAACTTAACTGTATCAAACCAATTTTTCAGTAACTGTTTAGATGTCCAAAGGTTTGTTTAATAAGAATTTTTCCTATTGTCTATGAATCTTATTAGCCATGTTTAACATTTACTTTTGTTTTCAGATTGTTATTTGTATTCCTGCAAATTAGAGTTACTGTAAATATGGCTTTTAAATAAGCATAAATATATTTAATATAACCCTTAATGGATTTATAAATTAAATATTGAATTAAAAAATAAGCATGTATCATTTCTAATAAGATAATTGTTTTTCAATGCAAATTCCAATAAGTATATCAAAACCATAAGAGTTTTGTGAAAAAGCATCTGGTCATTTTAGTACTATAAGATGCTACAAAAGCAAAATATAAAACTGAAAACTCAAGCCATGTTCGTAAATAGCCTCATCTGATCCAGACTTTCATATGAGCATTATACATGGTGTTCAACTAATTCAGAGTCAAAGTTATCAGCAGTATACAACCGTTTTCTCAGATCAATGGTTAAAAATAGCTTCAGATGAATAAATCCTATAAATGTCAAGATGTTCTTTGATCAGGCCCTATAGACTGGCATTACATAATCACAAAGAATTTTACCGGCTAACAAAAGATTACTTCCAAGAGCAGCAACAACAAAAATGAACAGCACATGTAACGAGAAGAGAAAATAATGATTTAATTATGCTGTTCACTTTCTACACTACCAAAAACAAAAAGTTTGGAAGGAAACTCCAATCATTATTAGAAAGAGCTATAAAATTTAGAGGACTTGTGAAGTTTAATTTCCTGAAAAAATGTTTTATTAAAAAAATTTTTATAAACTTTAAACCAACAGTAACACTAACTGTATGGTTAATGAATGCCAAATTTTTCTTGTATGAAAACAATTAGTTTGCATGATTTTGAAGTAACTAGGCAACCAATTAAAGGTGACTTTAATGTACAGCATATACTGACTGACATTATTCTGTGGAGTTACACAGTCAGCAGTGAATTTTGGTCCACCTTTTGTTTTGTGTGTATGTAACTTTTGGCATTCTTAATTATATTATTAAAGAATTTAGTTTAACCTGAATGACAAAGGTAAAAATAATCAAAAAAATTTCAGAGATAAAGGATGCAGATTCTGGTTTGTTAACCAAATTTTAATTGCTATACAAGCATGTTTCTCATAATTAATTTCCTCCATCACATAAATGTAAATTTAACAAAACAAAATGCATATTAATAATGCATCTCTCTCTGTTTATGAAATGACTGATAAGTCTAATGTTGCCGGAAAAAACTCTGCAGACAGTGAAGCACTTAGTGGAAGATTGCATCATCATTTTTTCCCCAATTGTTTTGTTGGTGGAACATCAACAGCCTTTATAATCACTTCATGATAAAACAAAACATAAAAAAATGACAGAGATCTCATCAGGTCAAGTACAAACCAAACAAAACTTTGGCTTAAAGCAATGCAAAGTTTTAGAATGATGTCATCTTGTTTATAAAGAAAAGAGACAATATAAAGAAAGACAGTTTGCAAATGAAACTACAGCAAATATCATATGATAGCTTAGTAGTAAGCATATCAAATCAGAGAACATAGAAGCAGCACAAATGAAACAATTAGAAGTACTTTTGAATTTACATAACATAAAATCTTAAGGTAAATTTTTGGCATAAACCCATATTCTCTTGGTGTCAGTTTAAACTGATTCTTTTTTCCATATATTCTGACCATTCTCTTGATCTCAAATATAAAATTGGAAGATTCCCAATATATTTCAGTAAAATTTTCAATTTCCAAAATTTTTGTTAATAATTATAGTCTAGATATATGGGGAAAAGTATGTATAAATTTAAACTAACACCAAAAAGAAATCTATTGATAACAGCAATATGCAGTTGTATAATTCTTAAATAACTTTAATTAAGAATATAACTTTGGAATTAGTTTGTTAAATTTGTTTGGGAATAAAAAGGTCTTTTAAAGAATTATTCTGCTTACAAATTCCACAAAAGCTGCAACAGATCTTTGCTTAAACATACAAAAAACCAAAAAATGCAAACAGAAAGAAAGTTAATGCACATTTGTGAATTACAAAGTAAAATACTGAATGTGTGCAAAAGTGGCCAACATTCTTTTTTTTAGAAAATTATGGATAGACAGTTGAATTTTTTTCCACTGAAAATATGAGTACAGAATTAATACTCTGCTTTCAAAAAGAAAATGTTATCAAATGAAAATCTTTAAAAAATACTCTTTTTCTCTATCACACACACACAAACACACATACATATATATATATATGTGTTTATATATTCTTACACAAGTACTATATAAATTTATCTTTATATATACATGTAAAATACGTTACCTCTTAGATACATGCACACACACAAATATATATATAAATTTGTAAGGATGTGTACAAGTAAGAATATATATATATATATATATCAAGCAAGGACAACCATTTAAATACCTGGGAAGTGTTTTAATAGTGGTAGAAAATGTGACATCTGGGTGGACACTGGAATAATGACAGATACCTTCCAAAATCTAAGCAATGTATTAAGAAAACAGAAGAGTACTGAACTGTTAGATAATATCAGTTCTCCTATATGGCAGTGAATGCTGGACAACAGAAGAGACCTGAGGATGCTGAGAATACCATGAACTAAACATGTGAGCAATGACAAAGTTTTAAAGAAAATGAAAACAAAAAGGACACTTATACTTAATATCAGAAAGAGGCAGTTGAAATTTCTAGATTACATAATGAAAAAAAGAGAGCTTGGAAAATTTGATGCTCACAGGACATATTGGAGGTAAAAGGAATGGAGGAAAATCATGCTTAACCTACCTAGGTTGTGTAAATGGATAGCAGAACATGTTTTAGGAGAGATAACAAAAAGACAAAATTTTCTAAGAGCTGCAGAGGACAGGAATTTTGAAGAGCCATGATCAACAACATCCTGAAAGAACATGATACATAGAAAAATAAGATGAAGAACAACAACAACAAGGTAAGCAGTTTTAATTAAAAGTGTTATCCTATAGTAATACACTAATATTTTTTATTGTTTTGGAAAAAACAATCTTTATCATATACATATATTGGTGTGTGTGGGTGTATTCATACTTTTGCACTTTTTTTACTTTTATATACACATATTAAATGATTTTTTTAAAAAATGTTGTTAGGAACAAAGAAAAAAGTTCCAAATTGTTATGTAATATTAGTCCTCCTATATGGTAGCAAATGCTGGACAATCTCCTCACAGATGAAGAAGAGACTTGAAGCAACAGAAATGTGGTTCTACTGCTGAGGATACCGTGTGAGCAACAACAAAGAGTAAATGGAAACAAAAAGGACACTTATACTTATCAAGAAGAGATAGTTGTAATTTCTAGGGTACATAATGAGGAAAGAGAGCTTGGAAAATCTGATACTCATAGGAATGATTGAAGGCAAGATGGAAAACAATGCATAATCTACTTAGTGAGTTTGAAAAAATAGATGGCAGAACAAGGTTTAGGAGAGATATCAAAAAGACACAAAAATTATTAAGAGCTACAAAGAGCAGGAAATTGTGGAGAGCCATGATGGGACACAGCACATAGAAGATGTGTGTGTGAGTGTACATTTAACATATTTTCTGGTGTATAAGATACATTTATTTTTCTCAAAAAGAGAATATCTAAATATTATCCTGCATTTAATATATTTGTTTTATTGATATAAGACTGAACACTGACAGCTTCAGCTGTAGAACTAAGACCTCAAGTTGATTTATAGTAAACTGTTGCCTAAAACATACCTTGTAAAATATGACTATCTTCAGCTGACAAATATGATTTATAATAATCATTCTTTTAGGAATTAATCAGTTGGAAATTCAATGCTGGAAAGAGTGATAACTCCTACTGGACTTAAGAAACCTATTTTTCTGAGAAATCATTTTAATAAAACTATTTTATAAGTTTCAATTGAAAGTATCACTGGCTGCTCAATCAATGAATACCAAATGTTTCCTTATAAGGAAATGGCTAATATGATTATTACTATATAGGTACATCATTGATGAAAAAGAAATATTAATTTTAAACAACAAATATTCATTTTTAAATGTAATTTATTTCCTTGTCAATATACTCAACACAACACTTCTCTATTAATGACATAGAGTGAACATTTTGTAGATCAAAATTGTCAGATCAAAATTTTGTCAGATTAAAATTTACTTAACAACTATGTCAGATAACAGACTTATTAATCCACTTTTGTAGTTGCATGAGTTTTCATATCTTCCTCTTCCAAGTATCTGATGGCAATCACTTTAGACCAAATAACAAAGTCTCATCAATTATTTGGCACTCACTTCTGCTATGATCTACATCAGTTGTTCTCAAACCTTTTTGCCTAATGCACCCTTTTCATATACAGACGGTTATCTCCCCTTTCAAGATTTTTGACTCAAAAGGTGCATTCCAAATAATATGCATATATTATTGAAAATCTTAATTCTTTTCCATATTTGTACATATACATTTACATAGATTATTTTTATAGTTTTACAAATTTAATAGCAATAAAAAAAATGTTCATGGATTTAAAAATATGTTCAATAAAAGTCTGAGTATTTAAATTGATTTTATTTTGATGAAGTTTACAGTTAATGAGAAACTTGTGAAAAAGTAAAAGATCTTCCCCAAACATTGAAATCCTCTCCTCACAGTTAAGAACCCCTTGTCTACATCATCTCAATTCTTTTCCAGATCTAAAAGTTCTTGCATTATTATTGTTTATTATATCTTATTTTTATTTAATTGTCATTTTAATTGAAGCCAAAATGCCATTCTAGCATTTGATTTATTTGTTTCTCCTTCATTTATATTTCAATTAGTCACATTAGCAACCATTAATTCTTTATATCTCATCTACAAATGACATTGAAAGAGAAAAATATTGTTCTTTCTTTCATACTTTCAAGAGAAAGTTTCACCATAAAGATGCTATTGAAAGCCGAATATTTATATTATCATGGAATGTGTTGTTTTTCTGTTTAGTCAGTCTTGGTGAAAAAATGTTAACTGTAAGTGTATAAGTAGTTAAGTTAGAAATGTAGTGTACTTGAGGGGCCATATTTCAATATGACTTAAAATAAAGAAATGTCATCATAGAGTACAATCATTATCTAACGTGTCAAAAAAGAATATATTTAGTAATCCCTTCTCTGTTTTAAAAATCATTTCAGGCTAAGAAATGAGAATATATAAAATTATTCTGTGTAATTAGCCTATAGAAGTAAATAAAACCTGCATTGTAGTCATATACAGTTGTGATCAAAATTGTACATACATCCCAATAATTCTCAAGTTTACTTAGATTTTAAAACACTGAAATCTACAAAGCAAGCAAATTGAAAAGATATACAATATCAAAAAGAAGGCAATTCAAGTAAGATTTGCTCAATTTGCAAACAATATAAAAAATAACAAAAAATTAAGTAAGGGGTGGAATCTAAACTATTTTTGGTTGCATGTTCTTTTGCTCAGCCTGTTTTTGTAATTCACCATAAAAGTTTTGCAATATTCAGCAAGAATTTATAACATTTTTTTTCTTTTCTAAATTTTATCAAATCAGTCATATTTGTTGCTTCTCTATCATGCACCTTGTACTTCAATTGCTTTCACATATAATCTACAGATTTGAGGTCAGGAAATTGTGATGACTTCTTAAGAATTTTAATTTTATTCTCATTTAGCCAACTTGACATTAATTTCAAAGTATGCTTAAGATCATTGTTTTTATTGAAAGATCCAATTTTAATACATTTCTAATGTTTTGTTTAAAGCTTCAGATTTTACACAAGGTTTTTCTTTTTTCATTATTCTCTTGATAAGAGTTAATACTATTAGAAACAAAGAAAAGAGTGCTGAACTGTTATGTAATATCAATTCTATTAAATAGTGAATGCCAGACAGTTTCCTCATAAAAGAAGAGAAGCTGAGCTAACAAAGATTTGGTTCTATAGGAGGATGCTGAGAATACTATGGATGTAACATGTAATTAATGAGGAATTTTTAAAGAATTTGGAAACTAAAAGGAGATTTATACTTAGAATCAAAATGAGGCAATTGGAATTACTAGGATGCATCATCTAGAAATAAAGGTTAGAAAAGTTGATGCTCACAGCATATACTGAAGACAAGAGGGACAGAAGATAAACTTTGAGTAACCTACTTAATAAGATTGTGTAAATAGATGGCACAACAGGGAAATGGTAAGGATAGTAAAAAGATAAACACTGCTAAGAAATACAAAGGATAAGAAGTTGTGGGGAGCCATGATCACCCACATCCTGGAGGAAAATGGCACATAAAAGAAAAAACAATTAGCAGCAACGTTTAAGTCTCCTAAAACAGATACACACTACATGATGCTGCAACCACAATGTTTTTCTGCAGGAATAGCATACTCTGGAGTAAAGGTTTATAGAACATATGCTTTTGGTCATTATACCAAAACAGTTTTGATTTACTTTCATCCCACTGAAGACATTCTCAAAAGCCACTGCTGTCACCTTCTTCTTCTTCTTCTTCTTCTTCTTCTTCTTTGTGCCTTCAGAATGTTGGTGATCATGACTCTACACAATTTCCCGTCCTTTGTAGCTCTTATTAAATTGACATTGCTATCTCTCCTAAACCTTGCTCTGCCATCCATTTACTCAAGCTCTATAGGTAGGTTATGCATTGTTTTCTTCTATCCATCTTGTCTTCAATATATCCTGTTAGTATCAAATTTTCCAAGCCCTCTTTCCTCATTATGTGCCCTAGAAATTTCAACTATCTTCTGATGTTAAATATAAGTGTCCTTTTTGTTTCCATTTTTTTAAAACTTTGTTGTTGGCCACATGCTCAGTCCTTGGTATTTTCAGCATCCTTCTCTAGAACTACAATTCTATCACTTCAAGTTTCTTCTTCATCTGTGATGAGATTGTCCAGTATTCACTGTCATATAGGAGGACTGACATTATGTAAGTTCAGTAGTCTTTTTTGTTTCTAATGAAGTTTTCCTGTTTCTTAATACTTTGCTTAGCTTTTGGAAGGCATTTTTCACTATACCAATGTACCTTTTGATTTTGATGCTAGACTTTCTCTCCCCTATTAAAAAATTTATGTAATTTGCATGTTAGGCTGTTCCTTTTGTTAACAACCATACATTATCTTCTTGTGATTGATATTTAGTCCTTTCTTCTTGCTTTCCTTCACTATCTTCTGTAGGAATTATTTTATTTTCCTTTCTGTGTTTGCTATCAACACTTTGAAAGACATCATTTGCAAACTATCATCAGGATTTTCCATGTCTAGCTTACATCAGTGATGTTTTTACCTTTAGGTCATTTTCATGTTGTAGTCTTTTGATTGTAAACACTGATATCTTCATGATTATGAGATCTTTTTCTCTGTTTTTTGCTATCTTTGCATTCTTTTTAACAATTCTGACCAATTTCAACTCCACTATCCTAGATATTCTTCACTTTCTTCTTGACAAAATACTTACAATCCCACTAGACTTGGATTTTTTAACTACATATTGCACAGATGGTCTGAGAATTTGTCATTGTCTGGAAATAGCTTCAAGTAACAATTTAAACTTCCATAAAGTAATAACTCAAAATATATCCTCACTGCATTCTTTAGATTTCCCTATGGTTGTTTTTACACAGATGCTTTTGATAAAATTTTAATGCCATTAACTGGAGACATGTTAGCAGCTTGTAACTAAATGAGGATTATCATGGAAAGAAAAGTAGTGTTAGGCTGAAAAGTTCTTGGTGCAACCTATATCCCAAAATCAGTATTTTAATAACCAAACATCAGAAATTTTTGAAAAATTAAATAAATTTGAGAAACAGTGTACCAATGGTGAATATGTGGAATAGCATGTACATTTCATGGCTATTGGTCATTCTTCTTAGTTTGTCTTCCTTTATGTAGCAGGTCCCTTCACAAAGTGAGCAATCATGACTCTCCACAACTTTCTATCTTTTGTATCTCTAAGCAATGTTCCTCTTTTTATAATACCTCATAAGGTGGGTTTCTCAATATTTCCCTCTTCCCCTTTTGCCTTCAATATATCTGTGAGTGTTAAATTCTCCAAACCCTCTTTTCTCATTATATGTACCAGAAATTTCAACTGCTTCTTTTTAATTCTAGCACCACTGTTTGTCTCAAGGTCTTCGACAAAATCCAGAGACAGATATGCAATGTGGTTGGTCCTGGTCTGGCATCTTGCCTACAGTCACTTTCTCACAGATGTGCTGTTGCTTCCCTCTGTCTTTTCTACAAGTACTTTCACAGTAACTGCTCCGACAAACTATTTTTGCTGGTTCCCAAATTGTATGAATTTAAGCGTGTTACTAGGTTGGTATCTCATCCTTTCACTGTCAAAACGGTTAAATGTAGATGTCTCTTCTAATCCAATAGCTTCACATTTTGTACTTCCAATCTGTGGAACTCCCTTCCTCTTACTTGCTTCAAATATTCAAATGTAATGTCAATCAACATCTTCTGATGCCTTGGTCTAATTTCCTGTCCATCAATCACATCTCTTTACTCTTGCTCCCACTTTTTGTAATCCTTTGCGTGCTAGTGGCACTCCCACCTTTTTTTGGAGTGAAATGCTTTAAAAAAAAGTGGACATTTTCTTTCCATTTTCCTTAAAACTTCATTGTTAATCACATGTTTCATCTATGATATTTCCACCATCCTTCTGTAGAACCATATCTCAGTTTCCTCAAGTATCCTCTTCATCTGTGAAGAAATTGTCCAGTATTCCCTACCATATAGGAGTACTGACCTTTATACAATACCTTCATACAATTGTTATTAATCCCTAAACTTTGAAAAGACACACTGATGACAGTGTATGAATTCTATTTTCTATTTAAATTATGTCATTTTAATATTAATTTTATAAACCTTAAGCAAATAGTTGAATTGCTTTCCATTTTCCCTTTGTATAGCTATCTAACCTGTTTAAGGTGTATTGTTCATAAAAGTATTTCAAAATGTACATAAAATTGAAAATTAAATATTTTACATCTGTTGTACATAAATATTCATACTAACCTATATATAGAGTGGATCAGTATCCACTTAGCCTCAAATATACTTATTAGCTTAATTTTAATCTAAAATTTTCACTATATAATGTTCAGTCTGATTAATGAATTAAGTGTACTGATAAGAAAGAAGACTATGTTCAAAAATAAATATTTTTGCATAAAATAAATGCTTTTTTTTCATAATTACACAGCAATACCTTTTATATATATATATATATATATATATATATATATATATATATATATATATATATATATCAGATTAGGAAAAATCCATTGAGTGCATTGGCCTTTGTTCAATTGTAGATCATACCAGATTATACACTCTCTCTTCCAGAAACTGTAATTAAGGTCTGTTCAATATAGTTGCAGGGGGCCTAAACTTTGGTTCATGTTGGGAAGAAAAGCTGGCCATAATGACGTACACAGACAAGACCAACCTGTTAAACCAATGGTCTGAGGTAATGTCAAATATAGACAGACCAATAAATATACTCTGAGCCAGTATGAGTCCAGATGAACAAATTTTTTTTTATTTTGTTTCCAGTTCCTCCAAATCTCCCACTTTTAATATATCGGATTTGTGGCACTTTGTTAATTTATTTAAGCAGGCATGAATAGTGTTACAGATTAACCATTCACACGTAACTGCCCTGACAAGACTGTAAAGTCGAAACTTGGGTAGTATGTTGCGCGTATATTTTTCCTAAGCTTATATTTTATTATCAGCTCTACAAATTCAGTTTTTCTGAATTGGTATTGAACACTTTTAAAAAAATATCCAAGCATTGGCCTGACTTTAGTCTTGCCTACTATTTTTCTTTTTAATATTATTATTATATATATATGTGTGTGTGTGTGTGTGTGTGTGTGTGTGTGTGTGTGTGTGTGTGTGTCCAGTCACACACAAGCACATATAGATATATATAGACAGTGGGACATATGCATCAACACCATTTACAAATGGCAAATTCTCTAACATTGTTACTGAGAACTATATATATATATATATATATATATATATATATATATATATATATGATGTCTATACTTATTTATTAGAATGTCCCTTAGGCAGGGTTACTAACCAATGCCTGTTTAGGCACCTACAACTATATTGAATAGACCTTAAATACAGTTTCTGGAAGAGAGCATGCATAATCTGGTATTATCTATAATTGAACAAGGCCAATGCACTCAAACCATCAGTCATGATATAATGACTTGTAACTTCATACTAATACAACTATCAATGGCTCTGAACAGTTTCAGCTATCCAATTCCACTCACAAGGTTTGGGTTAATACATATTAATCTTTTCAGGTACTTCTCAATTATGCCACATGCTTGGATCATCTCTCTATACAGATATTAACAAAAAAGTCACTTCCTTAAATCAAACATGATGAGACTTAGACTTATTTCCATATTTCGTGGATGGAATGCTAAGACTCTAACTTATCAGTCATGTGCCAAGATATATATATATATATATATATATATATATATATATATATATATATATATATATATATGTATATGTGTGTGTGTGTGTGTGTGTGTGTGTGTGTGTTATAACAAACTTTGCTGGATGAATTTCATTTTAACATCAAGAAACTGATTACAGAACTGGAAAGGATCAGTATAAAATAAATAGACACAATATATCTATATTATTCAATGAAACATGTTTGAATGAAGATATGCTGCCTATATATATATATATATATATATATATATATATATATATATATATTGTTTTAAATTTGCAGAAGTGTGCTCAATATTAGGGATAGAACATTTATAGTTATAGACATTCTGGACATAGGAATCAATTCTATGTGATCATTGTCACTTTCATGCTTCAATACAATCTTCAGATCAAGATCACATTGAAGTGTAAAACTGACAGTCACCATGCAGTGTTGATACCTATGTGTACACTGTCTCTATCTGTCTATCTATCTGTTTGTTATGCTATTCATATCTCACTACAAACATACCCAACTCAAATCAAAAAAGCACTATTCAAGAACTGTTAATCTTCTAAACAGATTGACATGATCATGAAATATTAATAAGCTTCTAGAAAAAAGTTGTGCCAACTTTGAGCCTGATCTTAGAATGACCATTTTTAAATGAATGCTGTTTTTATTTGTTCCACAAGAAAACAACATCTATAATATGGTGGATGGGTAGTGGGTTAACTGACACACATTGATAAACAAGCGACTTGACAAAAAGGCAAATCCTATTGATAAAAGGATCCTTGTTATTAAGCAGTGTCTGACAATTTTTAAAAACATTTTCCGGGATTGCCTTTTTGTTTCTTTTAATATTTCATATTATTCTTTTATTTACAAGTGTTTAAAAAAAAATTATTTATCAGTTGTAACAGCTGAGTTCCATTTATCTCTATTTGTAAATGACATCTTCAGCTGTTTCCCTTGACAAGTATGTATATGCCTAACAGGAAGTATTATTATTTCTATCATTTATATGTGTCTGTTTGTATGTGTGCATGTAACAATATATATATATATATATATATATATATATATATATATATACGTGTATGTATCTGTGTGTGT
>CAHIKZ030000867.1:0-147500 GCA_903632075.3 Acanthosepion pharaonis | reverse complement strand
TTTTTTTTGCAACTCATTCATACACTAATTCCACCTTATAGCTGATATAACAGAGGATACTTACACTCTGTGACATTTTATCAAGCAAATCAGTGTTTTCATAATAGAATTGGTATTAACCAACAAATATTAGTAAAATTTTCAGGGTATATTTATTTTTATATGAGTAATACATCATATGAGTTTCAACTCTATTCTTATTTTAAAAATATTGATAATAATTAGTTTGGGGGTACTTTTTTTTTTTATGCAAATTAAATATAAAATATTTTTTTATTTATATATCAATAAAAAAAAATAGCCCAGGAAATATATATTTGATTTTTACAATATATCTAAATTATTATTTTACATGTTAACATTGGTTTGTTGATATTCTATAAACTTCATCTGTTTTTCATTTATGGATTTTATTAACCTTACAAATTTAAAATTACAGTAATTTTTATTACTTCCCAGACATCTCATTTGAAAAATACAATAAAATTTAAACATACTTGAATATTGTTTTCAATTCCAATATGCATGATGGGCCACAAGTTTTCTATTGGGTTAATATCTGGAGAAGATATAAAACATTCCATCAACTTGATGTCTTTGAAACTACTTTTTGGTAAGGTGGTCAGCAGTTAGTTTTGCAGAATATGAAGGAGCATGAAGCTTAAATATTCTTGATTGCAATGTGTACTAATTAAAAAACATCTTGTCTGAGAACAAAGAATAAATCTCTGCATTTAAGAGGATTGGCTGAAAAGTTCATAGGCTGACCAAGATATAAATGTAAGTAGACACACCAGTTGGTAGACTAAAAGACATGCAAGTCAGCCAGAATACAGCAGTTCTGAACCTTGTATCTTGACATTATCATTCACTTTGAACAAACCTACAATTTTACTGCCTACTCTTGAGAACCAGATAAAATGACAACGCAATTAAATTATTTCCTCCAATTCCTCTCCCAATATGGTACTTATTTGGCATGGCACACTATCATTTTTCAGATAATTTTCTCTAAGGCATGATTATTTTTTTTCCAAGTATTAAAAATTCCCTACTTATTTTATAAGTTGAAAAATTTTCACTGGCATGAATATTCCAAATATCAAATGTATTTACCACAAAAGAGTACAATACTATGTCAAAACATGTTTTCTACATCATGTTGATTAACTGTTTCTATAAAGAATCCAACTTCTAGCCTAGCCATCAGATCCATCCAATGTAGCTCTACATTCATCACTAAAAATGATTGTTAAGAAATCAGTTTTCATGTATTTTTAGCCAAACTTAAGCATTTCTCTTTGCAGTATTCACTTATAGGTAATAGTTTAGTCTCTTTCATGTCTGTGGCTGATGTTCTTACTATTTGGAATCTTTTCTCTCTGTTTACATTTAGCTTACAACCACATCACATTGAAACACCATTTCCCATACAGTCACCAAAGTTAAGCAACATTGAGCCTGGTCAGCACCAAGATGGGTGATGGCTTGGGAATACCAGGTGCTGTAAATTTGAATGTGCAAATGGCATAATGGATAATGGCTCAGAATTGTTAATCTGAGAGCCGAGTTTCAATTCCCATTGGGTTCATTATATCCACTTATGAGCAAATACCCTTGGGAAAGGTATGAATCCACCTTCTGTCCACCCCCCAGCTATGGGTTAATTAGTAAGATTTGTATTACTAAATCATTATTATCTCAAAAAAATTCTTACAATCTAAAAATATTTTCTGGCTTTAAATAATCTGCAACGTGTTGATAAGCCATAGAAAACAAATCTATCATTGTTTACATTCACAACTCCAGCTTCAAATATTTTCTTACTGGTACATCCACATTTCTTGCTTTTAAAATCTTTTTAATCTTTCTCAAATGTCTTTTTAAGACATACTTAAAGCCAGTTTTTCTTGTTCTTGCCAATGTTATCCATTTCTTTTTTTATTGTTTTGATCTCTGTTCAAGTTTCCACAATCTCCAACATTGCACTTACATTACTCAATAAATATATTGTCTCACTTTTAAGGCCATCTTTCAAATGACCCATGGAAATTTATATTTCTCTGAAATTAAAAAATAAATATCAATAAATATACTATAACTATGTATCCATTTCCAATATTTTGAACAAACTTAAGAACTACATAATAAAATATCACACCACCAAATAAGTTATTGTAAATAATTTTCTAATAAAAAAAGTTATTATAAACTTAAATTCACATGATATTTTTACCCTGTAAATATATCTTGAAATTTACACCATTAATCAATTGGTTAATAGTAATTATATCATGAAAACATTGACGTATGATAAAATTTGATTTGCATATACAAAGCCCTCAGATAAGTCCAAGTAGTCCGTTTTTGCTAAGATAAATTCAAATGTTTCATATGTTTCACCATTTTGTTTTCATAGTTAAAGATAAATATTTCTGTCTTTCTGAATCCTGTTTTTTCATTGACATTTCTCCTCATTACCATCTTTTCATTCTCTTTCACTCTCCTTGCATTTTAGTGGCATTATTGCCTTGCTTGAGGTGAAATGATTTTTTTTAAGTTTACTATACACAAAAAATCATATTTAACTATTTAATTAGATGATATTTTCCATTATTTTGTCAAAATTTTTGTTGTTATTGTTATTTTGTTTTTAAACACAGCTTTCTGCATGAGTGACATTTCTAATCTCTACTCTGGCAAACATTTGGTGAAACATGCCTGAACCCTGGTGCATGTATCAATGTGTTTTTCTATTCTTTATGCAAAAACATTGATAAAGCATTTTTAAAAGATGAAGAAGCAATTTCTAGGAAAATGAGATTTTTTTTCAGTAGGAATCTGTTTCTTTAATATGCAACAATTCTAAGCCAAGAGGATGAATTAAGTGCAAGAGAATAGTCAGAGGTAAAAGGAGAAAGCCAGTAGCTTTACCAAAAGTTCTACATTAGCAATCCCTCTGCTTCAATATCATTCTATGTTGAATATTTATTAAGTTCCTGAAACTAGTTTCAAAACAGGAATGTGGAGGATGGGCTTTCTTGTGTATTACAAACATTGTTCATAAAAGGAATCCTACCAAACTAGAACTGAATGCTTGCTAATCTATTTATTCTTCCATCTTTGATGTGCTTCAGTAAATATTAAAGAAATTATACACAATAATTTTAAACAAAATAGAAGAAAAAGACATGTTAACCCAAAAATTTAAATTGCTTTTTTATGTGACACAAATACTTAAAATGAGGTCAAAATAACTGGCATTTGACAGTAAGAGTACATATTGGCTTCCTTTTCTTTTAAAAATAAACATGTTTTTTTGTTTTGTTTTTTTTGTTTTTTTACTAAATGCTCTGTCCTTTCACATGTGAAAATAGAAAATAATGTGTAACCATGTGACTAAAAATATATATTTCAATATTTAATTCATTAATTAAAAGAAAAGGAATTCTCTGGAATGTAAACTCTACATGATTATATATTCCCACTAGTAAGTCCTAATGAATGTTATAGAAGTGTATCACACAGAATATGTATGACAATAAAGTGTGAGAAGTGAAAAAAAGAAGCAAATTGCTAATTATATATATATATATATATATATATATATATATATATATATATATATATATATATATATTCAAATATAGTTTCATGAAATAATATAGACATATATGTCTATTTTTATAATAATCCTTTCTAGTTCTCTAATTATCTTAATGTTAAGTTGAAATTCATCAAAGAAGGCACCATACTTTTTGTTTTATACAATGTTTCACAATTTACCCCTGAGTATGATCTCAGAGAAGATCAAATGTACTTGGGTTAAAAAAATATGGTGTCTTCCTTGATGAATTTCAGCTTAACATCAAGAAGACAAATGAAAAGGATTATTATAAAAATAAATATACATATGTCTATATTATTTAATAAAACATGCTTGTATGAAGATATGCTGCCTAAGTATACATATATGAACAAGAACTGCTGATGGCTGCTGTTGATAGACTGTTGTGGAAAAAGTTAGTGTGGCTTCTGCATTTGGATCCGCCCTACAATTTCAAAAATCAAGGGGATGATGATTAAGATATATATATATATATATATATATATATATATATATATATATATATATATATATAGATAGATAGATAGATAGATATATAGATAGATATATATATCATCATTCATTACAAGTTCACTGTTGGACAAAAACTTTTTCCAATTTCTTCCATGACTAACATAACTGTGCTATTCTCTGTTGTCTTAATAGCAAGACCCTTTATCTCATTTTTTCATTTACTGTGTGGTTATAAACTGACTGTATTTGTTGCTCAATAAGTATGCATCAACCAACCTTTTGCTCCATCTATTATCCTTCCTTCTGGCTATGTGCCACACCAACCACCATTTTTATCATTTAATCACTTCTTGGTCTGTTCTCTGATCCATGTTGACCACTTTATCTTGCATATCTTTTTAAAAGAAAGAAAAAATAAAAAGACTATAAGAAAAATTACAAAAAAAATCTTTATATATTAATATAGAAAAACATAGATATCTTTTTCATTTTAAATATCATCTGTTATGGGGTCCTCCCCTTTTCATATAAGTGAAATCTACCAGTGTTACTTGGACTACTGCCGTTAAATACCCAGTCAGACAGTCAGTGAGTAGAGATAGTAAGAAGACTGAGATTGTGATTGAGTTGGAGGTAGAGTAATAGTGTGAGGTAACCGCCTGTAGAAGTCAGTTACAAGCACGTAGACTCTAAGGAAGTCCTACTTCGAGACTATATATATCTATATGTTATTGCTACTAACCGTGTTCCTGCATTTACTAACAGTATTACCCTTTGTATTATTGTGTAAATACATTTTATTTCTTATATTTAATTCCTGCATTTGTCATTCATTGGAGACCGAATTTCATCTTGGAATCCACATCATCATCTTATCAACTGATCAATGTATATCTGATCTGCTTGACAAAAAAAATAATGTCATTATCCTTAATTTCCAAGCATATTCCTTGCAAAGCATTATTTTTCTTCTTTAGATTATCATCATTTCCAGTTCCATTTCATTGCTTCAACTTTACATTTTGTGATCATTTGATTATGAATAAACAAAATAAAGTTGTTTCTTGCTAAAAAATAGGAATATACAAATGCATTCAAGCCTTGTAAAAAGTTGGACTTCATTTATTGTCATTAAGTGAAAAGTAATTTTAGCTTTTCTCATAGATTAACTGAATCTTTAGATTGTAAAATAACTTGTGACAGTAGAATCATATGTTAGAAAAGTGTAGGTTTTTAAAGAATTTTTTTTTTGCTCTAGATGCAAAGGTAGGATTGGACTTAGACTTAGACTTAGTTTTGCCTTCTGAATCAGATTCAATAGATTACAAATTTCACTAAAATTTTTCAGCAAAAATGGTGTGTCAAAAGAATGGCTATTACCTTGACACTGCTTTTACAGTATATGCTTTTGACTCCCTTGGCAGTGTTTATTTACGAGATTATAAAAATATGTGAACCAAATACAATATAATATTTATTACTGATCTTTTATTAAGAAATAAATTTTTATGTTATTTTACATTCAAAAACTTATAAAAAATTACAAAATTAGCAACAAATGTAAATCAATTACAATGCAATATTTATTATTTACTATTTATATATTAGTACAAAAACAATTTTTTATTCAATCTAATAATTAAATAGTGTTTGTTGCCAACTGTCAAGAAAATGTATAAATCCGCTTTTATATGTTTGGGTTTTATTAAAATTCTAATCATTGCTTTTTAAAACAAGAAATATTGCTGAGGAAGTCAAAAGTGTATACAGTAATAGCCATTTCAAGGGAATAACAATCCTTTCAATTATAAATTCAAATCTGTTCTTGATGACTGTTCATTTTTCTTTTACAATGATGTTCACTCTGTACAAAGCCCGAGGGTTACTCAAGGTAGAGGTTTACAAAATAAGGGACACAGTTTATGTGGATATATGTGGAAGATAATGATTATCTTTAGACTTGAACAGATTAAGATTGTAGTGATCAGAGAAGCATCCTCTAGATAGTTGGTTCCACAAGGCAGTGGTTTGTGGGAAGAAGCTGCTCAAGTGGAATTTACATTTCACCAAAGGAATACAAAGAGAATGAGGGTGGTCTTAGCCCTGTGAAGGTTCGGACTGGTGGAAATAAGGAATATAATTCAGCTGAACACTTTCCATGGAAATAGCAATAGAGCAGTGAGAGGCTTGTGAAGTTTTGCCCGTGAGAAAAGAGTTGTCGGGTGGAAAATTGTTGAATGAATTATCTGTATTGAAGAGTTAATATTTGTAATTTTTGTGTGTTGAGAGAATTGTTAGTAAGAAATGTTAATGAAAGCAATGGAAATGATATAGAAACATCTTGTAGGGAAAGATCTCAATGACTGTTACAACTGCAACTGATTCAGGCAAGGTCTTTTTTTACATGCCATGTCTCTTTTACCATCCATTTACACTGTCTTGTTTAACTAGCTTACCCAATGTTTCTCTCTGCCTCTCTTGCCTTCAGTACATCCTGTGAGTATCAAATTCTCCAAACTCTCTTTCCTCATTATCTCACAAAAATTCCATCTGTATCTTTCTCATTTTTAACACAAATGACCTTTTTGTCCATATTTTTCTTAATACTTCCTCGTTGTTCATATGCTCCATCTATGGTATTCTCAACATTCTTCTGTACAACCAGATCTTTGTTGTAAGATAGATGTGTTATTTATAGAGGAAAGATTGGCTTGAAAAATAGAGTTCTCAAAATGGTCTTTACTTGACATTAAAATGAATAATTGGATTTTAGTAGTCAATTTTAGGCTGTTGACAACAGATACCATTTAAGTCTCATCCAAATAATAAAATTATTTTTATCACTCCACTTTCAGTTTTCGTAGTATTAAGATATTCATCACAAATCATTTTAATATAAAGATTAGAAATGTACCATCTGCATTTACATAAAAACTGCATCAATAGTGGAAAGAGCAATAACAGTTACTGGACATGAGAAACCTATTTTCTTGAAAAATTGTTTTAAGAGAAAGAGTTTATAAATTTCAACCAAAAGTAGCACTGGGTGCTTGGTTAATGAATGCAAAATGATTCTCTATAAGGAAATGATTAATATTACCATTACCATGACCATAATTGCATTTATATTAAAAATTCATGAGAAAAAAAGTAATATTAAAAAAATTACAAATTTGTATGGGAACTCACGCCTATGTTATGGTAAGTAATTTGATGTGATTGTTGCCTGATTCAACCAATTAACTTGAATACAAGGTTCAAGTCTTTATCCTGGTGTATAATTGATTCTTGGTTTTGTTTTAAACAAATCAAAAATAAATTTTAATATATACAGTGCAAAGAGATTTATATAGGTTAGTGCCTGACTCACAGAAAATTATATTCACATTTATTTTCATAAATAAAAGAGCTTTCAGAAATTTACCTTAAGTTTTAAGCATTAATTAAATTGAAAAAATATAAAACCTAAACTGTACATTAAAAATTCAAACTTGTAAAAGATGGTACAACAAATATAAATTTTAAATGCAGATGAAAACATAAAATTGGGAAAATTAGTATTCAATACATATCACTAGAAATCAGTTTATTGTATTTTTTGTCTATAAGGATAGGAAAACAATCTTTCATCAAAACCTGACACTACAAAATCACAAACATAGAACTTTACCAAATAATAAAATTCACATTACCTGAAGACTTTTAACAGCAGCAACAACAAAATTTGAGTAGCACATGTTACTCGATGAGAATATAATGATATTGAGGATAAGTGTGTTTATGTTAGGTCACCAGTGTGGTTACAGTGCTGGCAGGATTTTCTTTATTGGAAACTTTGGGATAAAATGAACTGACTCAAGGCTATAACATAAATAATATATTTTTATTTATTTTCTTTAGAGTGATGAGTGAGTCCTTTGATATTCAGTGTCACAAAAATGTTCGTTAATAAGACAGATATTGTTAGCATGATTAGAGAAAGTCCAGAGGTGGTAGTTTTTAAAGTAAAAACACGACAGGGGGAAGTAGTAATATTAGAAATGTCATGGTGCCTACCTAGATCGACAGAATGAACTCTTCCTAACGCTATATATACTATGCCTCTCAAGAGAGACGAACAATATTGAAACAGTATTGAATCGAGTCGAGCTGATAGTAGTTCATGCCAAACCAGTTGGACAGTCTTACTAACACCTTTCACTTCTTGTATTATTTTTCGTGTAATATATTCTTTGTTATTTCTACTGTTGTGTTCGTGTTGTTCTTCCATGGTCCTAACCTTGGACCATAACAAGAAATTAGGTCAGTGTCAATCTACTGTTTTTTTTTCTTGATCCAAAGCAGGATAGAAATATCATTAGCACATGACCTCTTAACTAGTTCTTCACTCATCACACATCGCTGGTTTTGCCTGCAGTAGCATTCTTTTGTTCCATTCTCTCCTGCCATCCATTCTTTCTTCTCAGTGGTGTCAGCTATATCCATTTTAACCAGGCTCTGAGATTCTGATGTGAACATAGGTTTCAGCTAACATCAAAAGTCTCTTTGTGTCAATTTTTCTTGAATGGCTAAAATTATTTTATTTTCCATCATTCCTTTCTTTTTTTCTTTTTTTTTTTATAATGGAGCCTCCCTGATTTTGATATTCTTCAGTCACAAATAAGTAGGCCATGATCCTGAAAACTTCTGGCATTTTTCAGTTGGGTTCAGTCTTTTCTTCTTCTTCCTCTTCTTATTTGAGGTTTCCTTCTCATTAAGTGGGAGAAGTATAGAAAGAGAAGTTTAGAGAGAGAGAGAGGGAGAAAGAAAGAGATAAGGTTTTTAAAGGAAAGCACAAATGCCTTATTTTAATTTTAGTCTTTTTATTTATTTTTTTTAATATATTTTATTTTTATATTTTATTTTATTTGTTTTTTTATTGGGAATCACTAAAATATAATCAAGTTGTTAAATTTCCACACAGAAACAAAGTTTAAAAGGAAACTCCCATCTGTACTGGAAAAAGTTATAAAAGTGAACTTGAAAAGTCCAATTTCCTGAAAAATTGTTTTAAGAAAAAGATTTTATACATTTCAACTAACTATAACACTATTTGGTCAATGAATACAAGGTATTTCCTGTATAAAAATGGCTAATTTCCCTATTACCATTTACCTCAAAATTATACTACATATATGTTTCATACAAAACTTATCATCCAAACTCTGATGAATAGAGTGCACTGCAGAATTAGACCAAAAATAGAACAAGAACAATGTCATTTTGTTAAAGACACTGGAACAAGAAATGCAATATACTCAGAATGATATAAAAAAAAGTAATACAAATGCTAAAGGATATATACCTATGTTTTATAGATTATGCAAAAGAATTTGATAAATACATCACAAAGAACTGTTGTAACTGCTAGGTAACATTGACATACTTGGGAGGGATATTAGAATAATCCAGAACCTATACTGGCAGCAGACCCCTGCATACAGACAGAAAATGAATTTAGTAAATATACAAACATAGAAAGGATATAAGACAAGGATGTGTCTTCTCACTAGACCTATTCAACTTATAAAACAATGAGATTCTGAGAGAATTAAAAGTCCTATCAGGATTGGTGGCCACAATCTTAACAACATTAGATATGCAGATGATATAGTGTTGATAGAAGACACAGAAAGAAAACTACAATAGCTCCAACAGGAGATTATGAAGAAAGCAAGAAGAAAGGACTAAACATCAAGTGAAAGAAGATACAATGTATGGTGAGCCAAAGGAACAGCCCAACATACAAATTACAAATTGGAGATACCAAAATCAAGTACAACAATTTAAATATCTGGGAAATGTTTTAAGAGAAGGCAGAAAGTACAACACTGAAATCTGAAGGCACATTGGGACAGTGAAAATTGTCTTCCAAAAGCTAAGCAAAGTATTAAAAAACAGGAAAATTTCATTATAAACAAAGAAAAGAGTACTGAACTGTTATGTAATATTAGTCCTCCTATATGGTAGTTAATACTGGACAATCTCCTCACGAATGAAGAGAAGACTTGATGCAACAGAAATAATGTGATTATACAGAAGGATGTTGAGAATACCAAGGACTGAACATGACAAACATTTAGAGAAAATGAAAACAAAAATGACACTTATACTTAGTATCAGAAAGAGACAAATGAAATTTCTGGAGAAAAGAGTGCTTGGAAAATTTGATGTTCACTGGACATATTGAAAGCAAGAGGAACAGAGGAAAACGGTGCATAATCTACATGACAAGCTTGTGCAGATAAATGGCAGAACAGAGTTTAGGAGAGATAGCAAAAAAAAAAAAATTTATAAAGAGTTACAAAGGACAGGAAATTGTGGAGAGCTAACATTCTGAATAAGCATGGTATATAGAAGAAGATATGTTTCATTTTTCCAATAGCAAATATAAGAAAAATATTCAAGAAATACATTTCCATAAAATTATTAAAAGTATTCAGTAACCATTCACAAAAAGAGTAAACTAATAGAAATGTGAATTTTGAGCTGGTTGGTTTTCAATGGTTGTTGCTTATTTTAAAATGTTAGCATTCTTTATATGATGGTATAGTGTATCAGTTGATTGGTGACCATCATTATTATAGTAACTATAATGTCAAAATTCAGGAACATTCCACAGATCTCAAAAATATCTGTGTAAGCCTTTAGCATAAAGTGAAAGGTTATAGAGTGATTGGTAAAGAGCTACAACTTTATGCACAGTTGGTTTGAAAATCTAAAGTGAAAGCACTCATAAGCTGTACTTGATGTGGTACACTTCAAAAGATTTCCAGCCATGTAGGATTGTAAAAATGTTAAAGAAACAGGCAAGGATTACTTTCAAAGAGCTTACAGATTTCTGAGCATCACAGACAAGGATTACACTCTACCAACATGGCTAGCAATCTCATATGAATGAAAAATTACCATTTCTGAAAAATTGCATGTAGAGATGTGAAACTAACTATAGAGTATTTATACAGGCCAGATTATCTATTGGAATATTCTTTGGCCTGATGTGACCAAAACAGAGTTATTTGGTTTCACTTCATATCAACAAGTTTGGTTGAAGAATTTAAGCTTGAAAACACTGTCCCAGCTGTGAAGCATGGAGGTATGTATTTGTTTTTCATCCAGGATTACCTTATGATCCAGGATTACTTCATATAAAAAGGAAGGATAAATAGAATTACATACAAAGATATATTGAATAAGAACCACCTTACAATGATGATGGCTTTAAAAATCAAATTCAATTAGTTTTTTTTGTGCAAGACAATGAACCTAAACATACCACCAAAACAGCTAAACACTGGTTTGAAAATAAAAAAATAAACCAACAGAACTGACCCAGTATTTCTTCTGACCTGATATTGGCTAAAAATTTGTGTCCATGCTTGTCAGTCGCATAATTTAAATGAACTAAAGAAGATCTTCCGAAATAGTCCAAAATAAAAGCAGTGTTCTAAGCTAACAATTACTTATAGGAAACAATTAGAAGCTATCATGTCAAACAAAGACAATTCCACAAAGTAGTAGACTCTGTTTCATACAAATTTGGAGAGGGTATTAAATATTTTTTGCTTCATCTTTTTTAAATATATATTTTATAATTTTATATTAATGTACTTGCAGATATCGTTACTCATATTCAATATTGTAAAGATAAACCAATACATGGTGTAATTTTAATATAAAAACTTACTTTATATGCAAGAAAGTAACACAATAAATTATTTGTTATGATGTGTATTGAATACTTATTCTCCTCCAGCATATGAAATCATTGCTATGCAGGTAATATAATGTTTATTAATTCAGATAGTGGAATCTGTGACCTGCATTCAAGTTCCATTCTCATCTGTTGCATTCATTTTGCACTAATATCCTTGGGAAAGGCATGACTATTTCCTCTCATCTGAGTTATGAATTAAATAACAAAGTAAATTGAGCTCTTTCACCTTAGGTAGCAGAAAGTTTACAAGAGCAATATTGAATTCAAAATGACAGGGCAACAATGCAAACCTACTCCGGTATTTTTCCCAGGGAGTCATGGCAATTTACAGATGCTAAAAAACAAATCTTTGGAGAACCATGACTAATATTACCTGAAGTTATATGGCATTTAAACCAAAAAAAATTAGATAATGATTTTTTTATTTGATGACATTATGAAAAATAAAAATATAATCTGTATATTTTGAGACTTTGTTCTTCAATGTAAAACCTACTGGCAGGAGAATACAGTCTCAATTCTCTAAAGAAACTTGATCTCTGCAAGTAGCATGTTTTAATAAAAAATAATTTGTTATTATTCCAATCATAACAAAGGATAATCCTCCCTACAAGAATGTAGTAATACTTCTTAAGCTCAATCAAATGAGTTACAATAATTTCATTTAGGACAGAAAAACAAAATTATGTTAAGGATTAAGGTAAATTTCCTTCATGTTATGCAGGTAACATGTCAGTACTCTTGAGATTAAGGTGAAGGTCAGCATTATCCAGCCACAGATGACAAAACTGGATATTCTTGCTGTATCAGGTTGTGTATTTACTTTTCATTAAAATAGTTGTTTGTCTCTTTGAACAAGATTTGCTCAATGTTAATAGAATTCTATTCTACTATTTGTTGATGGATTAATATACCCACATGCTATGTCCATTTTCATTTAGATAGGGAGAAAATAAAACTCTGTTAGTTTTTATAGATATTTGGCAAGTAAGCCATCTTTGGTATATAGCCACATTCATGGGAACCAAAAGATAGGCAGGTTTACTAACAGTGGTTTACAATGGACATGTAGTTGTGTGGTTAGATGTTTAGCATTCCGGCCAAGGTACCCAGGTTCAAATCTCACCACAGTCAATTTGTCAAGGAGATAAATTCTTAATAATACTAGTCTGGTCTGGTCTGGGGAGATAAGACCAGCATTCAGCCCTATTGGCAAGTACCTGAAAACAACACCAAAGGTTGATCCAAGCTTTGTAAGTGAAACTGGATAGGCACAACTGTTTCAAAGCTGTCAATGATTGTGCTAGCACACAGTCACAAGTCATCATGACTGAGGGTTTAAGTGTATTGGCTTTGTTTAGCTACTAATCATGCAAGATTATGACTTCTCTCCTAAAAAATGTAACTGACATCCACTCAGCATGTTTGCAGTGGATGATGAAATTCAAATGTGCATAAGCAGGTATCTACAACAGGGATTAGCTCGTTAACTAGTAGACTCCATAGTTTCCAAGACTGAAGGATGCCTACCACTAGTTTACAAGTATTCACTACCATTTTTCAATGTGGTGCAAGCTATTACTTTTCCAGGGAAAAGGTGACAAAAGATATATTCAGAATATAATTCACTAGCAACCTTTTCACACAAGCAGGTAAATAATAATACGTTTTTATATGGGAACATAAAATTTGGATTACATAAAGCAATTGTACTTCACCATTATCCTTTATTGAGTATAAGTGTAAATGAATATAAGTGCAAATGACTTGTTGATCCAGTGGGGAGAAATTATTATTATGCCATGACTTTACAGCATGTATTCATGTTCAGTAAATATGCTCCATTCTGTAGATATCATGAACAATGATCCCAGTTATGTGAACATAGAGAAGGCAACTTAATCTTATTTAATCTGTATAACTCTTTCTACTTGAATCAAATACAAATTTGCAACATCTTTTATGACAGGGAAAATAAACTTTAGTAAATAAGATGGAATTAATAATGGCATTAGATATTTACATCTAGAGCCAGTGTTTTTCTATTGAGTTTTAGTGATGCATTAAAACATTAATAAACTTTATAAGATAAGGAACCTTAGGATAGGTATGATTTACTTACATATTTATTATAATCTAGCTCAGAAGATTAATGCAGTTAACAGAATTATAATCTGATTAATACCTATTAACTGGAGATTTAACACAACTGTCTATTGCTTTTCAAAGGGAAGTAGCTGTGAAATAAAACATTTCAATTCAGTCTAAAATCATTTATCAAAACCAATAAATATAAGTAGTTATGTAAATTTTGACAGTTGAATCTTATTACAGAAAATCTATATATTCTTTAAGGCTCTTTGAAATACTTGAGGCAAATGGAAATGCACCCCCTAAAGAAACCTCATAAATTTCGCAAACTTACATGAATTTCAGAAATTCACATCTCTGACCACATAGAACCGCATCATGAATTTACAACCTGCATCTGCTATTTCATGACCATTATCATTACACAGCAATATTCTATGTCAAAAGAATATCATTTTTGATGGTAAATATCTTTGTTTAAATGTCCGTATAACCACTCTGAAGATGGCTTATGTGAGCTGAAAGCTTAGATCAAGGTACAACTTAATAAAAAAATATCCAAATGTTGGACAGTTTTTATCTTTATTTTCACCCAAAACTAAAGTAACTATACAAAGTTTAGAATGGCTCATTGTCCCTGGAAACCAGGAAAATTGTCCAAAGAAAATTAAATAAAAGCATGAAAGCATATGACAAACAATTATAAAACAAAGGGTGAAAATCACAATAAAATTTCACAAGGTTTATCCAAAATTGATTCAAAATCTTAAAGCATAGTTAATTTGTGTAATAATTTAGTATTTATTTACACCATTCTCATATTCTGAAGGTGATATGAATAATCATAAATTATTCATTATTGTCAAGTATATTTTTGGGAGTAACTATTTGTCCTTTGAATTCTAAATGAATCTGTTGCATTCCCTTTCTGACTAAAGCCCTTGGGAAAGGCATGAATTCATCTTTTCATTTCATAGCTATGTGCTATATAGCAGGATAGCCTTGGATGTCAGCCTGTCTAAGTGAAGGACAATTTTGAGTTTAAAACATATGGAGAATACAACAGGAAAGCACTCTACTATCTTCCCAAAAAAGTAATGTCAATTAACAGATAATAAAGAAAAGGAATCTGTGGAGGGCCATGAACATTTAAACTCTAAAGTGATATGGCAAGATAGTAAACAATAAGATATGGAAAAATCAAAGGATGTAGTTATATAAGTAGTTTTAATTTCCCCTAAATAAATAGCATTCAAAAGGTCATGCGATTAAGAAGTGTTACTTCATGGTCAAATTCAAAAGCATGGTCTATGTCACATAGACTCTCAAGAATATGAGATGCAAGTTAAATCTTCTCCAAAACTGCTTCTTTATATCCAATTTATGTTGCTTATTTAACAATCATAGAATGTAAAAACAGTTTGAGTGTTGCAATAAAAAGCAACAATAATAACATTAAAGAAAAACTAATAAAACAACTGAACTGAAAATGCTTCATTTAAGACAATCATGAAACAAAAGATTAAATGCTTTACAAAATATTTCTTTCTTTCTCCAATAACTACTCACTGTTTGATGAAAGTCATGACTTAATACTTACTATAAATTATGATGGTAAACTTTTCTGTCATACAAATAACTAAATTAGTAACAGCAATTATCAGTAAGATAATCTTTTCATGGCAAGAGGAGGCTTACAGTCATATCATGTTGAAACACAGGTTCTTGTACAATCACAGAAGTTAAGCAAAATCTAGCCTGGTCAGTATCTAGATGGGTGATCACTTGAGACTACCAGGTGTCATAAGTTTGGATGTATGACTGGTGTAATGGATAACAGTTCAGAATTGTAAATCAGAAAGCAAAATTTCAATTTCAGTTAGGTTCATTATATTCACTTATGTGCAAATA
The DNA here is from genome assembly GCA_903632075.3 of Acanthosepion pharaonis. Classification (NCBI taxonomy): domain Eukaryota; kingdom Metazoa; phylum Mollusca; class Cephalopoda; order Sepiida; family Sepiidae; genus Acanthosepion; species Acanthosepion pharaonis. Next base: position 131,661 of record CAHIKZ030000867.1, on the reverse strand, counting down.
CCCTTAGGGAAGATATGAATTCACCTCTTCTCCCCACAGCTATGGGTTAATTATTAAGACTTGTTTCAGTAAATTATTATTATCTCAAAAACAACTTAGAATCTAAAAATATTTTCTGACTTTAAATAACCTGCAAAAGGTTGATAAGCCATAAAAAACAAATCAATCAATCAACAATGCCAAAAGAGGTTTGAGTCTTGATGAAAGCTGATTTTTCATTTCCTATCTGCATTATTTGCTCATAGCTGCAGAATGACAATCTGAGTAGTTGCAATGAAAAACAAGTAAAATTGAGATGAAGGCAATATAATCAAACACTAATAATGACTATCAAAGAACCAGTTTAACAAATAACTTGAAATTTATTCAAAGATTCAAAACATAAAATGTCTTGTTACAGTGTAAATGTACATATTGAAGGTGTGATAAAAGCTCATAAAAGTGCAGTGGTAATACTATTCTTGCTACAAGTATATATGAACAGTGTGTATGTTTTTATCATTTAAGTATGTATGTGTAAAATCATAGTAGCAGTAGGAGAAACTAACTTTTTATGAAATAAACATCTATACAGTAAAATTTATATGGCATATAAATTTTTATTTTTTTACAGTAAGCTGTTAAAATATTTCAAATTTATATGACATATTTCAATGACATGTTTATTTCATAAAAGGTTAGTTATTCCTACTGTTATTGGTAGCTACTATTGAACTAAAAATATACAAAATTTTAATATAGAAAAAAATATGGATAGCAATAAAGAAGATAAAAGAGAACACAAGGTGAAATATGGTGAGTTATATATTCTGAATTTACACTCATGAAGAAAATTTACCCCCGAGGGATGATGCCATTGTGAGCGAACTGAATGTTGTAAATTGTCTGATAACAATTGAAATACTAACAATTTTTATATGGAATTACACTCATATATCTTATTGATTTGGCTCCAGAAAATTAATTGAATTATTTGTTTATTGGTTAGTTATGATCATTTCTTGATTGATTATTCTTCTATATGCTGTGTCCCTACAGGAGATAGGCAATCATGTCCATTTATACTTTTATTTATACTTTTTATCCCATGTAGCTCTTAGCAGGTTTTCTCCCTTTGCTAAGGCACATGCCTGTTCCACTATCCTTTCACACAAATTCATCTGGCAAGTGACTTACTGCCTTTCTCTTTCTTGCCCTCAATATGCCTTGTGAGGGTTAAGTTTTTCAAGCCTCTTTTTCTGATTATGTGAATATCAGCTGTCTTCTCCTGATTCTGAGTAATTTTTTTCCTGTTGCCATTTTCTTTAAGATTTCCTTGTTGTTTACTCGCTCTATCCATAGAATTTTCTGTATCCTTCTGTAGAACCACATTTCTGCTACCTCTACTTTTTTCCTCATCCATGGGGATATTGTTCAACATTCACTGCCATATAAGAGAATGGATATCATATACCAATCCAACATTCTTTTCTCTGTTTCTAACAAATTGAAATTTTCTTTAGCTGTGATTTACTTTTGCCCAACTAAAGTAATATAAATCTGCCCTTTACACCTTCCATTATATCCTGAGGATATTTAGGCTTGAACAATTAACCACACATTCGGTTGCTAATGAAATATTGATTAGCTACAAGCATGTTCTTTAAAATCACTTTCATTTTATTCTTTATGTTATGAAAGAAGCTATGTTTTTTCTTCTTTTCTTTTCTTTTCATTCTTACTCATAGAAAAGTGAGTAATTCAAGAACAACTATCAGATTGCAACACCTACACTCTAGTTCTTGTTTTACAGTCAATAGTTTTTGTGTGACTTTCTTTGGCAATTTTAACAAATAAATCAATAAATCTTGTTTTAGAAACAATAAAAATAAATAGCAGACCTCATAGATGTCTCTTCTTAAGTTATTGGATCTTTCATTTATCAAGCTGATCCTTTTATATTTCAAACTTAAAGACATCCATATTTTTTGTCTATGTTTCTGAAATGAGTTATTGTAACTATTTACACTATTTACATTCTTTAAACTGTTGTCTTCATCTTTATTATCTCATTCTCAACATTTCACCCGTTGTAAACTCTGGTCTTCTTAAGGTGATATACGTTGGAATTTCAAACCAAGTCTTTTATTTTGTCCACTGGAGTAGATTGTTCTACTTCCACATGCCATGCCTCTGCTGGATATCTCAGTTTCAGTTATTTCCCTTTAGCAATTCAACTCTCTAAGTTTTTTTTTTCACCTCTGCTGTGGCCAATTATTGAACTCACAACTCTTTGGATCTTGTTACTGGATTACTTCAACCAATGCTTTTAGTCACTGGACCAACACATATCAACAGTCTGAATAATGTAAATAGTGTAAATATCCATATTTTTATTTAAATGCTAAATGTCTTATAACAGACAATACATTCAGATATTGGTAAAATCTGTTATACTCCAGTTATAGATGTTTTATCTGTATCTGCACATGCTATCAGATATGATTTTTTTTTTAAAAGAAAATCTTTACAGTATCTCCATATTAGCCATATGAAGTGGTAAATGTCTCTGCCATCAAAAATGTTTTCAACAAAACGATATAGAACAAAAGCAAATACATGACATGTTGAAATTATATGAAATAGCTGTTCCTTAAAATAGGATAAAAAGTAATAGAAATTTGGCTGTGGAAAAGCTATGCTTTTCATTAGCAACGTAGTCCAAGTCCAAATGTCTACATTTTTTAATAAAAGAAAGTCCTACTTACTGACTGGCTAGGAAGGAGCACTTCCTCATTAGGTGCTGTGACCCTATGCAAAGACAAAGGAAATGAGAAGTGAGAGTACCTTTTTTAAAATATGGGTTTTAAAGACACCACTGAGCTGCTTCTGCTATGTATATTGACTACAGCCAATTGTCTGTGTTTCCTGCTGCTTTTGTGGCATAAACTCACTACACATATATCTGTCCAGTTTACTAACCCTCTGATTATAATGGAGAGGAACTGTCTTGACAATGTATCCTGCATGTCCAAACAAATCTCTTTGGATTTTTTACCTCCAAATAAGGGATAAAATTAATAACAACTGACACCATTTCAATAAAAATTGAAAGAAAGTAGAGTTAATTAATGCAAATACCATTCAAAAAGTCAAGAACTGAAGAAGTGTCACTCATAAAAAATATGTAAAGAAAAAAATGCTGAGGTTAAAATTTATTAGAAAACAGTTTTAAATAATTTTTGTATCATTATCAGATAAGTTAATTACAGAAGATTACCAAGTACATGATGGGAAATTAAAATCCTTATTAGATTCCTTTGATATCATTTTGAGGTCTAATTCACTATTACTAATCCTTTTAGTTACTAAATACACTAGAACTGTAAATCCAAAATTTTCTAGTGCCATTTTCTTTTATCCATTAATTGATGGGCTCATTCATCATGATACATAACAATCTATAATTAATCAATAAATATATTGCATTTCACTGTCACTGAAAAAAATATGACCTCAATTACAAAATCAATGCGCAAAATATGGAAAAAAGATTTTAGATATATTCTGAATGCATATAAATTACTTGTTCATATTAATTAACACATTTTGCTTTTTTTCTAGCCTTGATAGATTTAGTAGGTGAGCTTTAAAACAGTTTTATAGATTCATTTTTGAAAAGGTAAATTTTTCAGTGGCCATTTCAAGAGCTAAAGTCATGAAGAAAAATGTCTTCACACTCATTATTCTGAATCTATAAAAAACAGAGTCTGTTGATTCATAATGAACAAAACATACAGCAGGTGTCTGTTACCTGTCAACTCAGTTCAAAGGTCAAATAACAATTGAACCAGCTTTCATTTTCCTCTGCATTATTATTTATAGGACAATTGAGATATGAAAGACCAACAATGATAAAATTTGGTGTTACCTTGTAATGGCAAAATAATATTCCCAACAGTAAAATACAATCATGTGAAGGTCAACACTCCAGTTTATTTTATAAAATGGTGTTTGCAATTGAATCAGCCTCAGTGCCACTTTTTGCAAGTCTTTGATAATTTTTTCTGATTCATAAAATCTCAATAATAATCATGATTTTCTCAAAAATGTATTGTTTTTAATACAGAAATATATGTAAAAGAATTATTTTATTATTTTATCATATTTAATGTATTACAGCCATATCAAGTTGAAACACCGATTCCCATATGATAACCAAAGTTAAGCAATGTAGAGTCTGGTCAGTACCTAGATGGGTGACCACTTTAGGAATACCACATGCAGTAAGTTTGGATGTATGGGTGGTGTGATTGAGAACAGCTTGAAATGAGAAATCAGAGAGCTAAGTTCAAATTCCAGTTAGTTCATTACATTCACTTATGTGGAAATACCCTCGGGGAAAAGGTATGAATTCATCTCTTTTACCCCCAGCTATGTGTTAAATAGTGGAACAGAGTGGGTCCTATAATCTTGGTTGGCAACTGCTCAACCACAGAAAATAATCACAGCCTACTGTGGGAATTCTTCTACCAAGTAAATCAGGAATTGTAAAGCAACATGATCGCCCAAGTTTGCATCATTCATGGCACCCAAGGAAGGAAGGAATATTTACTATATCTTACATTATTTAGGGAGGCACAGTGGAGTGATGGATAGCGGCTCAGATTGAGGAATCAGAGAGTTGAGTTTGAATTCCAGCCAAATCCATTAGATTCACATGTGCTAATACCCTTGGGAAAGGTATGAATCTTCTTTTTCTCCCTCCAGAGCGGGTTCTATAGCCTTGGATGTCAACTGGTCTATCACAGAAAGAAATGGCAACCTACTGTGAGAAAAAAAATATGCCTCATCAATCATGTATCAAAAGATACATGATCGCCTAAGCGTGTATCATGTATGGCACATAACTGACTGATATTATTTATAGACAATATCATTTTGTTTACTCAAAAAAAATTCTGTGCAGGGATTAATCAAATAATTATAATTTCCAAATATTTTACTTTTTCTGTTCTAAAAGGTAATGATGATCATAAATATGTATTGGAAAAGAGAAACTTTAGAATTCAGCAAAATTTAAAGGGCATCTATAATCAATGAAACCTCCTATCAATTGCTTTTGAGCAGAGCTCACTATATATTTTTATAAAATTGTTTCTATTTCAGACATTCAGAAGAAAATTTTATGCAGAAATATCTTTCAATCCTTATAGAACTCACTATTTATATCTGATTTGCATAAGTTTGGATTTATTCTGTTAAAATCATGGATGACAAAATTTGCATATGTGCATTTCTCCCTCTAGTTTTACTTCTCCTGTCAGCCATGTTTCTATGTGCTTAAGCAAACTTGGTTTGCAAGATGAAAATTTGCTTAACAGAACCAAAACGATTTGTAAGTAAAATTCACACCATAGAATGTTTTCTTTAGTAAAAGGAAAATATAATTTATATCCAGAGTAAAAAAAATGATTATTTAAGTGTGTAGTTTCTGTTGAAATAATATTTTGTGTACAGTTTTAATTACTTCTTTGTGGTGCAAATCTTATGGATGTTTCTGCAGTTCATTTTTATAATTATTTTGTTTTTATTTTAATGTTTATAGTTAATACTGGGTTTTATTGTGGAGATTAATAGGTTAAATTATTTCAAATAATTCCTGTAAGAATGAGGCTAGAATTATTAGATAAATCCGATCCTTTTTACCAATTTGCTTTGAGTGTATGGATTATTAAATCTCCTTCATTTTGAATCCTAAAACCTCAAAAGAAACATTATTTGATAAAATAACTTTTATTAAGAATAACTGAACATTCATATTTTTGTGGTTTCCTTGAATTTCTACGTTTTAAATGCAAATGAGATAAAAAAAATGTTCATTCTTTGAATTGTTATCAAATAATTGTATACTCATATTAGTGCATAAAAAGAAAAAAATATTTAAACAAGAGATATAGCACATTCTATTTTGCACTGTCAGTTTTAATTAAACCCAGTTTTGATTTGTGTTTATTGTTTTATTGTTCAGGTCATCAACTTTCTGGAAAGCAACATGCTTTTTCTATATTCAACTTCCATTTCAAAGTCTTGTAAATCTAACTGGTTATTAATTAAAAATTTGCAAATTACTTCATTAAATAAATATCATGTTTTTACCCCCTCCCAAAATTTTCTCCAATTACTAAAGTGGACATTTCAAACAGCATTCTTTTTTTTTTTCTTTATGCTTGTATGTTACAAAGGAAAGAGAATTCTTTTAATTAGAAAAAAACATTGACAGGCATTTGAACTAAAAATCAATAAATGCAATGAGATACCAAATTCAATCAAACAATAAAAATGTTAAAAGAATCACTTTTGTTTAAATGCTGTTAAGCATCAAATGAGAAAATATAAGATTGTTAAAAAAACAGCATTGTAATTTTTAGTGCTTATACTCAAGGTAAGTGAAAAATTTTTAGCAACTTGTTTAATAATAAATTCAGTCAATAAGCATTTATTATCTCTCTATATTTCTGAGATGAGGTATTGTAACTATTTACATTATTTACATTATTCAGACTTGTTCTCATCTTTATGGTCATATTCAAGATATTTCAGCTGTTGTACATTCCAGCCTTCTTCAGGTGATATATGTTGGAATTTAAAACAAAACCCTTTATTTCATCCACTGGGGTAGATTGTTCTAGTTCCACATGTCATGCCTTTTCTGAATATCTCAGTTTCAGTTATTTCCCTTTAGTAAATCAACTTTTTAAGTTTTTGTTCACCTCTGGCATTGGCCAGGACACATAGCCCAGTAGATAAAATCATTGGTTGAAGTAACCCAGTGACTTGAGCCAAAGAACTCATTTGGGTTAAGTCACTGGATTACTTCATGGTGAGGACAATAATCTCAACAATGTAAATAGTGTCAGCATTTATTACTTTTATGGTTTCATTTCTTTAAGTTTAAGCCTTTCAAAAATGTATCTCTTGTTAAGAAAAATTTTTTATTTAAGAAAAAAAATGTTTGTGTTTTATATTTATTATTTATTTATTTTATTTTATTTTTGTTTTAATCTAAATTCTAGTCTTGGAGTGATCCACAAAAATAGTTTTTATTTAATTATTTTGAAAAAAATCAATTGTGAAATCAAAAACAAATGACAGTAATTTTGTCATCTATAATGAAGACAGAGGGTCAGGAAAATTTAACACTCTTCTTCTTCTGTGTTATGTCCCTTAAGGGTTTGAGAGATCATAATTCTCCACAACTTCTTATCCTTTGTAGCTCTTAGCAATGTTTCTTTTATTATTCCTCCCACTCCTTGTTCTGCCATCCACTTATACAAGCTCATTAGGCAGGTTATTCACTGTTTTCCTCTGTCCCTTTTGCCTTCAGTATGTTCTGTGAGTGTCAAACTTTCCTACCCTGTTTTCCTCATTGCATATCCTAGAAATTTCAACTGTTTCATTCTGATCCTAAGTATGTGTCAAACTGAAACTATAACACTGTTATAAAATTATTTCCATCCCATAATTTGTAATATCATTTAAGCAAAGCTTATTACAATAAACTGTAGTGAATGAGTGAATATTCATCCTTCTGTTGGCATTTAAAGCTGCTAGTGTAATTTCAGTTCCAAACAGTTTGCTAGAACTATTTTACACAAAGGCAATAAGAAAAGTTATGTAATTCAAACTATCAATGTGATCAAGAGGTAAGATTTATTTCAAATCAAGCTGGAGGCTGAATTAAAATAAATTTCTTTTACAAAAAAGCCTGAATGCTCCCAGAAACACTGCAGAAATACAATGAACTAATGAGCTCATCTTTTATGCAAGACAGTTAAGTCATTTCAGTTACAAATTTTATCATTCTCAGCTGAAGATATGATCAAATAACACACGATTTTTATAGATTTTTTAAGGTCTCTCATATATTTTAAGCCAACATGATTTTGCAAATTCTAACAGGTCAGCTCAGGTGTTGAGTTTCTTTGATGTGCATATAAACATTAGAAAATAGGTAGAAAAGGATTGGCTTTTAATGCTTGGTGGGTGTTCTGCTAGCCAGAATCAGTGTGTGTGAGAGAGAGAGGAAGTAGGCCTTTTTTTTTTTTTTACTTCAGAGATTATGTTGCAGGTGCTAATGTTAAAGGAAGATTATGAATTATTCCTTCATCCTCGGGGTTGTCATGAAGGTGGTCATTTAAGAAAAAAAGGCATTTTTCTATGATGGGCTCAACTGTCAGTATAGTGATGAATATGTGGGTAGTATAACAATTAGCAGTACATAAAGTAGAATTGTTAAGTAAAGTTCAAATTCCAGCTTTGTCTGTTGCATTTACTTTCACACTAATGTCGTTGGAAAAGGCATGAATCCATCTTTTCTCATCTTCTCTCATAAGCCATGGGTTAAAATAGCAGGGTAGACTGAATTCTCTAGCATTGGATGGCAACTCATCTTAAAAAAAAAAAAAAAAAAAGGAAGCTCTGAATTCCAAACTATAAAAAAGACAACAGTAAGCTACTTCACTATCTTTCCTAAGAATGCATGACAATTCACAGTCATAGATTTCAATAGATTCCTTTTCTTTATTAATTTCTTTATCAGTCAGATTTAAATAAGTAATAACAGAGGTTTAAATTAATTTAGTTAATCTTGTATATAATTAATTCTCATTTTAAACCATCCAAACCACAGATTTTGCCATGTTATCTGTAACATTGAGCAATTTCTAATTCTGTTTATCTGCATCTTTCTTTCTAACTCAAAAGCTAAAACATATCATTTTTCAAAAATTTAACTTTTTGGGAGCTTGAAATTAATGTTGTCAAAAAAGTTTTAAAGAAACATCTGTTAAAAAAAAAAAAAAAAAAAAACTATTTGCAATATTTACATTGTTCAGACTGATGTCCTCATCTTTGTTGCTATATTCACAACATTTCATGTGGTTCAGTGTGTTATAAAATAAAATAAGACATATCTCAGCTGATTTACAGGCAAATACTCAAGAGCGAGAACCGGATGTGAACGGGACAAAGCCCCGTCACAAAATGACCATTATCTTTCTTCACAAATGTTTCCGACACACGTGTTCCGTTCGAAAAATAAAATAATATTTAAAGTGCTCTATTTTTCGTCCAATAAAAATGCTTCCCTCCTAATTATACTTGCTTCGTTTCTTGAGCCTGTTAAGCCATAAAAAAACGTTATAAAAGGGGTCACAGGGAAGTTCAACAGGCAGTCAACAGGTGGCCACAAAGGAGACCGGTCACGTTCAGCAGCTGTCAGCAGGAGAGCACCAACCACCGTCAACATGTGTGAACTACTATGAGAGATCGACCTAGATCCAAAAGCTGGCTTATAAACCTTACCACACCAAGGTAGCTGTCCCAAACCCACACGTTCCTGTTGAAATAAACCACGTAAATCTATTTCTACTGTTGTCGTATTTCTTTCTTGCAACCATACGCTTGTCTATAACAAGTGGATAAAATTATTGGTTGAAGTAATCGAGTAACTTGACCCAAAGATTTGGGAGTTCAACAACAGAGGTAAACAAAAACTAAAGGGAAATAACTGAAACTGAGATATCCAGAAAAGGCATGACACAGAGAACTAGAACAATCTACCCCAGTGGACTAAATAAAGATTTCAGTTCAAAATTCCAATATATATCACCTGAAGATGGTTGGAGGATACAACAGTCAAAATGTTGTAAATATGACAACAAAGATGAGGATATCAATCCAAACAATGTAAATAGTGTAAACAGTTACAATACCTCATCTCAGAAATATATAAAAAAAAAAAACATGTACACAACAGTATAAAACAAAGATTAACTCAAAATTTGTTTCTGTCTCGTTTTCTGGAATGAAGAGTTGTCATTATTTACATTTATTTACTTTTGAACTAATGTTCACATCTTTGTTGTTTTTATCACATTCCAGCCATCTTCAGGTGTCTATCAATCCAAGTAATTTTGAACTGAACCCTTTATTTAATCAACAGGGTACATTGTTCTCATTCCATTGTCCATGTCTAAGGATATTTCATCTTGTTCTGTTTTAGTACTGCTCTATTGTTGCTAGTCCCGTTTGAACTGAAGATTGTTAAATGAAAAACTAATTCTATAACAAAAACAAGGGCAGATTGGTATAGGCAATGAGAAATAGAAACAGATGTTATCAGAGATCAAACAAATCATGTCTAATTTTAATTATTAATTGTCTTTGGCTTTTAACAAACTTTATTTGCAATTTACCTACAAAAAATCATTAAAAGAAGACAACTGTTAAATGACCAACAGAGTTGACAAGCTAAGTGCAACAGTAAAAAGCAACTGGTGTTGAGGAAGGTCTGATTAATGAAAAATTTATGAATTTTCATAGAAATTATATGTCTGTGGATATTTGCTTAGCATGGTCTAATACAACAGGCCAAGTGAGGATCAAAGAAGACAAACTTACTAAACATTAAAATAGGAAACAACATATAACTTTGGGTGTTTTTCATAAATCTCTGTGTTACCACATACAAGACCTTTAAAAAAAGGTTGTAATATATGATTTATTATTTGCAAATCTACATCTATGTACATACATATTTAGGTAAATGTGAACATACATGAGGTTTGTCCAGTCCTAATCAGAGGGGACTTCATTTCATATACATGAACTGAACCTCTTACTTAGTTGACAGCAAGATGTCATTAAGTACACTTATATACTGTGTAACTACTGCATTCTCACTGACCCAATGAGTATATTCTTTACATTTTGTGTAAGATTTTGGTGCAAAACATGGTATAACCCAAGTCTGTTAGCCCCTGACCCAAAATCCATATTTGGCTAAATGTGATTTCTGGTTTTTTCATCAGTTAAAATCACTACTCAAGATAAAGGGGAATGTGAGGAAGCAGGTGTTGTCAATCCTCAAAGTGAATTTTGCAGATTATTTTAAAAATTGGAAGGATTCAGATTCAGGGATAAGCATGTGAAAAGGGAGTGCTTTGAAGTAAACTAAGATGTCATTACCTTACGTAGGCCATTTTTATTAATATTAAATGGCAGAATTCATTCCTGGTAGAATTCATACATGTACACACACACACACACACACAATGTTTTTGGATACATTCCTACTTATGGCATCAGCATATATAATATATATATGTGTGTGTGTGTACATATGTAATTTTTCATATGATATAAATTTAAACAAAACCCTATTAAAACAAAAATGAAACTCTTTGACAATGGCTTATGAAAGCCAAAAGTGCTCAGAAGATATTAACAAATTTATGGTCAAATTCTCCCCAGAAACCAGAAAAGTAGTCTGAAGCAAAGAAAAATTTTATGTAGACTCTTAAACAGACCTTTTATTGATCTTCAACCAAAATTTATATATATAACTGAAAGACAAAATAGATGAAACTTTCATGTGTTTCATCCTCAGAGTAATAATGATAGTCTTCATAGGATAGGGGATAGAAATGTAAAAGCCTCCCCCCTATATATATATATATATATATATATATATATATGATAAAAATATAATTTTATGGTATGCTAAATTTATGGGTTAAAGTGCTCAATATAAGGAATAGAGCATATGTAAATATAAATATAAAAGTCAACACTCAGTGTTGACAGTCTGTTTCATGCTCAAGTGCAATCAATTTGTGACCGAATTTATATATACTGGTCAGTGATGCTTTATGGGTAGGCCTATTGTATTATTCTAACAGCTATTTGAGTGGGCAGTAATGGTTGTGTTTCAAATTATTCTAGGAGCTATTGAGCATAAATAATTCTGAACCTGGATAAGTTCTGTGGCTATTTTATAGTGTGATGTTAACTTTTTTATTTATTATAGATTATTTAATTGTTGGTTATTATTATTATGCTTACTTTTGTTTATGTGTACGTTTGTAGTTTGTTAATTTCTTTATTATTTACTTTAATTATTTATTTATTGGTTTGGTCTAATTTATTTACTTATTTATTTATTTTATCACCCAAATAACCATTAGAATAATAGGCCTACTCATAATGCATCACCAACCAGTATATATGAATAGTCAAGCAAAAACAAAATGGACATAGCTTAACAACTGCACTTAAGTATGAAACAGACTGTCGCAGCTGGGTACTTCAATGTACACTATTATATATATATATATATATATACACACACACAAAAGTCTACATAGACCAATAGTGGGCAATCAAATAACAAAATGTAAAAAAGCTATAACTTCTTCAGATGAATAATAGTCTTATATATATATATATATATATATATATATATATAAAGAAAGAAAGAACAGTAAGATATATAATCTGGTGTTCTTATAGATATTTTTATTTTTACAAAATAGTGCTCAATGTAAATTTACAGTGCATTAATATTATAAATTAATTGATTTAAAAAAAAGGTATTTTAAATCAACTAATTTATAATATATATATATATATATATATATATACATATATATAAAGAATGACTCTATCAAAAAAATCATTATTCATTTGCTGTTTTTTCTGTTTGTTTTTTATTTTGTCATTTGATTACCCACTATTGGTCTGTGTAAACTTTTGTGTGTGTATATATATATATATATATATATATATATATATATATATGATGTACTAGGATAGGTGAAATAAAAACAATAATTTAAATCTGTAGGATTTACCAAACTTAACCTAGTCTGGTACAAGGCCATATTTTCATAGAGTGCATAATCATATCAAAGTATCATCTTATTAGTAAAGCTTGTAAGCTACTATTTAACATATATATGTGGTGGAGAGAGGTATAGAGAGTATTTTGTGCTTTGATATACTCATGAAAGTTTGTAGCCTATTACGCTAAAATGGGTGGGGCTAAGCGTTATTCCTGGGTTGATGGGCTGAAAGAAATCTTTATTCATTCTCCCATTAACTATCAATTCCAGTGATATGAACATATAACCAGTCTCCAGGGCTGGTGTTCTCAATGAAATCTGCACGTATTTCAGACACACCCAGCTTTTGATTCAAGGAAGTCTCAGCGTGTAGTACACCCCTGTAATTATACAATTTATTCACAGAGCTAAAATCAGCAATAAAATTAAGAGACCATTTAAATTGTATATGAAAGAGGTTTAAAACAATCATAATTCTTATGTTTTTTTTTTATTTGATGAATCCATAACAGAATAATGAATAAGTAATTGTTTCTATATTTACTGTATCATTTTCCCCAAAAATGACTCAGAAGATATCTCCCATATAATGCAAATTTGAGATATCTGATCAGCTAATATTTACTCATACACCATAGACTACCAGTAACTTGTACTGTATCTAACTCTAAAATACTATAATATTAAAAGAAAATGAGGTGGTCATATATACTATTGCATTTCAGAGTTGTTTTTAATGACTCTGAATCTCCTGAGTTGCTAATGCATTGTTTCAATTAATTTTTCCATCAATCCAACTTTAAAATTAATAGACTTGTAGAATATTCAAAGCACTTCTGGCTATTTCATAATCCAAACATAAAAATGTCTATTTTGTTTTTTTTTTAAATTCCATCATCAGTTCTTTTTTCTGCATGTTTTTAAATCATATATTCATAAAGAGAGCCCTTTTTAAAAGCAAACTTTAATTTAAATATCATTTATATTTTAACTTTTTTTTCTTTTCATCTTCATTATTCTTCATTGCATCAATTTGGTAATTTTTTTAAATATTTTAACAGTTTAGCAAGCAATAAGAAAATATCAGACCCTGATAAAAAAATGTTTAATTTACATTCCCTATTCTGGTGAAATTGTTGGACATAAACAGTGCCTTATACATGAGGCCATAAAAGCTTATCAGTAAATATCATTTAAATTCATATCTATAGTTTCCCCCCCTTTATATATATCTATAGCTATTTTTTTATTTTTTAACATCATCTTCCCTCAGGATGTATGCAATCATGATTTTTCAGATTCCTTTTCTTCATTCTCTGAATTATTATGACTTCTTGGGAAAGATAATGACTTCCATGGTTTTCAATTCATATTAGTCCTTTTCTTAGATTGGCTGCCACCCTAGACTAGATATGCCCTGTTGACATCTCTAGCCTGGGGTGCTAATTTTGTCCTCTGCAGATGGATAAGACTCTCCGAAAAGGATGGATATTTACAGGCTCAAGTCTACCTAGTTATTAATTCATTGCAATTTTGTCTTATAAGATTTATATTCAACATTAAATAACCCAAAATTTTATGTTGTTAAATAAACCAATTTAAATGAACCAACATAATCAAGACTATAAATCCCAGTCTATCCTGTAAATGCGTAGCTGTTGTCTGAAGAGTTGTGTTCATGCCTTAATCAAGGCCACCTGTGTAAAAATGAACACTACAGACTTGGCCGGAATTTAAATCCCAGTCTATCCTGTAAATGCATAGCTATTGTCTGAAGAGTTGTGTTCATGCCTTACTCAAGACTTTTGCCCAACCCAATACTGTCCATGCCAATAATGGTTACACTTACTGCAAATCTAATCTCATCACTATATTCTTTATTATCTGATTTTAATTCTTACTAGCTTATTTGTTAACACATAGTAGCAGTTGTAAAAATTGTCATCTAAGAAATTCTGACATTTGATGACTATTATATCAACTACTATTTGGTTTGATTAGTTATTTAATTTCTAATCTTGTAACATTTTACAGTTTTACTTAGCAACATAAGAGAACATTTTTTGTTGCTTTTTTTTTACTATACATCACCTAATTTTTTATTATACATCACCTAGTCAAGAGACACTCAAGGGTTACTGAACAAGGTGTGTGATATGAATATAAAAGGAGGAAATAAGAAATGAAGGATATGGCAAATAGATAACAATTAACCTTAGACTTTAAGAGGTTAAGATTATAGTGTTTGAGGAAGCATCCATGCAGGAGTCTGTCCCACAAAATAGTGGTTCTTGATAAGAAGCTTTCAGAGTGGGACACCCTTCTTATCAAAGGAATATATATGGGATAAGGATGATCTGTAACATTTTGAATTGGTAATTGTAAAGAATGGAGTTTGTCTAATCATTTGCTATGGAATTAACAATAGACTTATGATGTTGTATCTACAGAATAGGAAAAGCAAAACAATGAATGATTATAGATAAGAAATAGGCAACAAATTATGCAGCACTTATATTGATGAACCACATTAATTAGAATGATTACTTATTTTATAATTTATTTAGAACAAGTAAATTGATTAGTATGTTACTTAAATGGGAGTTTTTCAAACTTTATAAAATATATTAAAAGCATTAAATCAAATATCAGTAAAAAAAAAAAGTAAATTAAAAGCATTAAATCAAATATCAAAAATTTGAAATGATGCAAATTTATTATTTGTTATGAACTTAAATCTAATTTAAATTAGTATCCCAACATTTCAGCACTGCATGGATTTTACATGTTTTTCCTTTTTGATGCATACCTAACTTTTTTGTCTTTACCCAGTGTTTTGTTCATTTCCAATCCTCCAGTCCATCACAATGTCCTGCAACACTTCCAATTAAATTTTTCCCTTAAGATGCATTGGGTTTTGCAGCCTTCATGCACATTTCTTTTTTATTGGCAAATGTTCCTCTGAAGATGACATTGAATAATTCAGTTAAGAAAAATTTGCTGCCATTTCTGTCTAAAATGTAATTACAAGGTGAAATGATTTTATTAAAGTAATTTTCAATTGATAAAAGGTTAAAAATGTAAAAATCCTAGTAAGCAATAATATAAGTGACAGATAGCTATAAAAAGGCACTGTTGATTATTTACAGCTAATTTGTTTAAATAATTCACTGACTATTGTGATGTAATGGAATAACTTATCACTCCCATGAGTGACTACATTATAGGTAGTAACTACCTATAAGTATCTGTAAGTCAATGG
The DNA here is from genome assembly GCA_903632075.3 of Acanthosepion pharaonis. Taxonomy (NCBI): domain Eukaryota; kingdom Metazoa; phylum Mollusca; class Cephalopoda; order Sepiida; family Sepiidae; genus Acanthosepion; species Acanthosepion pharaonis. The sequence goes on along the minus strand of CAHIKZ030000867.1, from coordinate 115,734 downwards.
ACTACAGAGACTAGCTGACATCTTTTCAGCTAACCAGTCAAACTCTCAGGCTTCAGGCAGAGAGGAACCCGGATGAGACTCTGCCAAAGGGCAGAGTCTCGTTCAGGGAGGTAGACTGCCCTTGAACCCGTTTATGCGGGTTCAAAAAGCTGTGCTGGTTGAACTCTCTGCCTTCAAGCAGAGAGGAACCCAGATGAGGCTATGCCAAAGGGCAGTCTCATTCAGGGAGGTACACCGACCCAATCCAGTTTATGCAGGTTCTACAGACAGGGACTTTTTGGCCGAACCTACAGGCTCGAGAAGTCCATATTAAATTCAGCCTTGTGCCACATGTGACTGTGTTGGGCAGTTGCCAGATACTCTAGCTGGAATCTGTTCTATCTGTGCTGTTCAACTCTACCTTTGAGCAAAGAGGAACCCAGACAAGGCTAAGCTGAAGTGCAGAGTCTTGTCTCGGGAAATAGACAGACCTGAACTCATTTATGTGGGTTCTACGGGGAATTTTTGGCCAAGCCTACGGGCTCAAATGACCCATGTTAAACTCGGCCTTGTGCCATGTCTACCCCCGTTGAGGGGTTTAGTAAATATTGACTAGCTGGGATCTGTTGAGTTCAACTCAGACTTACACAAGAACTACCAACCTTCCAATAGTAGCACTCAATACTGGATTGACTTGTGACAACTTTGTGCATAACTGTTACCTTTATTCTTATTGTACTGGTTTGTACAATAAACCTCTACTTATTTTATCCACCTTGTTTTTCAATTATATATCCTATTAGCACGGAATATAACATATTGTTTACGCCATGTGGCAATAATTGTAAGTAAAATGATGCACTGAAATAAGTAACCAAGTAATCATTTTAAGTTTTCTGAATATTTGTGCCCAAGAATATATATATTTTTGGCACATAACATCGTACACTGGTTTGTAAGTTTGTCTCAAATTGCAAATTGCTGTTTTCCCTTGGAATTCCTCTGTTGTGTTCATTTAGTACAACTAGTGACTATCTTTGGTGGCACCTAATTGGTTTACTCATTTAGTGTGAAGAACAATCTCAATATTGGAGTAAAATATTAATGATACTAAGTATTCAGACACTGACAATACTCATCAACCACACTGACATTTATTGCTGTTACTTGTTGATATATTTGCAGAGACAGCCAGCAACCATCATCAGACATGACCATAGCAAGCCAAATTCATTTAAGCTGGAACCAAATGATGACTGAATGTTCATTTGCACCAGAAAGACAGAAAAATGGTTTATTTCTATCTTTCTTTCTGTCTCATTCATATATATATATATATATATATATATATACATACATATATATATAGTCTTAATGTGCACTATAATTATGGGATAAAATGCTCAATATCAGAGATAGAGCATGTGTAAATATAAAAGTGAACATTGAAGTCAACACTTAGAGGCAACAGTCTGTTTCATGCTGGACGCAATCATCAGGCCATGAGTGCTGTTATTTTTCTCAGCTATTTATATATACAAGTCAGTGGTGCATTGTGGGTAGTCTATTTTGGTTGTCATTTTACCGGAAGTCGTTTATTTTTTTTATTTATTTGGGTTAAATTATTTTGCTTGTCATTATTTATTTTTATTTTTTATTTTTTTTCTTATATATTTATTTTTTTTATTTTAATTTTAATCAGTGTTTTTATTAACGAAGTAAAAATTTGTTTTTAGCACTTATTTAATAGTTTTGGTTTGGGAAGATAATTAAAGCTATTTATTCAATTTTGGGGTTGATTGTTGTAGTTTATTCTAACTATTATTTTGGCAGTTTTTAATTTTTTTATTACTTCATTTATTTATTTGGATTGATTATCCTTATTTATTTTTTTTCTAATGGTTAATTTATCAGGATCGGTTTGTTAGTTTGTTTATTTATTTGGGTGAATTTAGATTAATTTATTTTACTTGTTTTTTATTATTTATTTATTATACTGTATATTTTTATTTACTCTTTTTGGTTTTCGATTTTTAAATAACATAGTATTTTTTTTATTGCTATATAACAGTTATAGCTATGTTTTTCATTCGATTTTTGGTTTGATTTTTATAGTCTAACTAATATTTTGGTCATAATGGTTTGTTAATTTGTTTATTATTTACTTTATTTATTTGGGTTCATTGATTTTTGATTTTTTTTTTTTGATTTTTTATTTATTTATTCTATTTCGTCTATTCTAACTGGTATGATTTGGTAAGTGTTGACATTAATGTTCACTTTTATACTTATATATATATGAGAGAGAAAGAGAGAGATGTGAAATGTGTGTGCAAATTGTAATTGTTAAGCCAAGTTCAAATTCTGGTTAATGCAAACTAGTTAGTAACAATAACAGCCATACTTTCACTCTTGTGAGGATTGACACATTTATTATTCCCGTGACAGCTCACTTCGTGTTAATGCTCTTGGAAAAGGCTAGAATTCATCTTAAATAGAAAAGGAAGACTAAGTGCACTTGTTTTGGGTAGCATCTAGTCAGAATGAAAACTTGGAATTCAAAACCTGTGGAGGGTTTTTGGGAGACATTGTGGCATAATACACACTATTTTTCTGTTATCAGTTCTTTCCAAGTGTGGCTAGTTCTGTACAAGCCTTCAGCATTTTAATCAAATCATCTGTGTAGGTAGTCTAGAAACTCAGTTTTAAATGTAACTGTTAGGCTCTCATAAGTCAAAGTTGATAGTGAGACTACCTCTGTGCGTGTGTGTGTGTATATATATATATATATATATATATATATATATATAAAAATTAATGAAAAAACAGACCACTTTAATGGTACCTTAAAAGTGGTCTGTTTTTCATTAAATATTAACTCTGTATTCACATTGAGCTCTCAGGATTTCATCCTCCTTGGAATTACCCATTCGGTTTACCAAGTTCTTCGTAACTTATATATATATATATATATATATATATATATATATATATATATGTTAATATATATATATATATATATAATGTTTTGCAATGCTAAAATATACATGGGTTGTAAATTTAAAGGTCATGTGTGTTTGTAGTTATTTTCCTTATTCATATGTTATTAAATTAACAATTGACTTACCAGTTAGTTGTTGGGGACACCTGAAGTATAGATGACCAAAATGACAAAACTTGACATGGAAAAAGTATATTCACAAAACTGGACATTTTTTTTTTTAACTATATTACTTCTGTTTGTTTTTTCCACTACAAACTTGATTTATCAGTTTGAGAAAATCTGATACAAAATTAAGATTTGTAAATTTTGTAGCTACAAACTATAAAAGAAATATTTCTAAGAGATTGATCAAGTGGCTCTGATATGATGAATTTGGGGTAGAGCTCAGTAGGAAGTTCCACAATGTCACTCCATTAAATCTTTCTGCATCCATGCTGTGTTGAAAGACTTATAGAAAGGGTCACCGATGGATTTATCATGAGCACCAATGCGATAGTGTCAGATGAAGTAATTTAGAAGTTTTTGGTTGAAACCTTATCTGATTGGTCTGTTCTGGTTACTTTTTTATTGGTGACTTTTGAAATACAAGAACTGGTGAGGAATTTGGTAACAATTATAAAAGTGTTTATTTACAAATCATATAAACAACATTAAAATCAAATAAAACAAAAAATATGTGTTATAGTGGAACACACCTATTCTATAGTTAATAGACTCTCCCACCTATAATAAGTAAGAGTAACGAGAGAGTCGGTCAGTCAGTGAGTCAATGTCAGACGACAGTTAGTTGAATACAAAAGTATCAGCGACCACAACTAGATTACTCTGCGTAATACCAATTATATCGAGTTCCTAACGTTTTGTACATCGAACCTATTTTAGGACCAACTTAATACAAATACAAGCCTCCACTGCGAAATAACTCCACAACAATATGTCAAACCGAAAATGAGTGCTGGGTGGATGAGATGGATAGGTAATTGTATTCATGGCCAACTGGACCAAAGTCAGGTAAGCACAGCAAAGATAAATGCAGGAGAATCTTATCAGGGAAGAATGATCTCAGGACTTTGGATGACCACAATCTTCTCCAGCTATGAAGGAGACTTTGTCTTCTTTCTAGCAGCAACTGGCACAAAGATAATCACCTTTGCAACAATTTCAGCAATTCCTCTCCCAATTCTTTTCTTCACATCATTTCTATAGGAAAGAGACACAAGCTTCTTTTGATTGGTCAATGATTACATGCTTTTTCACTGGCCAATTAAATACTGCCTAGTGAATTGCATGCAGATTAATTAAAATTGCAGATTAAAATAAAAAATAAAAATAATAATTGGTAGCATGAGTGACAGTTCTCTTTAAATTATACTTTTCAATGTGACTTCATTCATGTTCTTCAAAAATTCCCTGCTATCACAAGGTTGTCAAAACATCTCTCTGAACTTTGAGTCAGAATGTTTCTGGCAACAGTCAGCTGAACTGACTTGTCAAGCCCTGACTTCTTCAACTGCTATGTCACCTTAATGTTACACTCAATTAATATTCTCTATTTATGCTAAGTTCAAAAGATTTACTAATATCTTTATTGTTTTCATAGAAAAATCTTTCTCTACTTAGACCAAATTTTCATTGCATGCCAGTCTTTGGCACTACACTTCCACACTAGTTGGAGTGTTGGACATAGAAAAAAGAATAAAATCAGTAAATATTTATAATTGATGCTATTTATTGATAGGCTGAGTAAATTTGAGATAAATTCAAGAAGAAATTAAGATGAAAGTAAATACTAGTCAAAATTAATATTCAGTTGAGTCATAAATAATTCCTACTTATGTTTATCAATTTTATTCTTCAAAAATACAGTCCAATTACATTTTATTCAATTATATATTCACCATTATTAGCAATGACCTGCTGCCACTCATCAAGCATCTCTTTGATAATTTCTGAGTAAAATACTCCAGGTTTTGATATGAAAAATTTATCAGTGAACACTTGAATCTGGTTTTCAAGAGAAAAAATTTTCTCCATCAAAGCATTTTGCAATGATTGACAAAGGTATTATTCAATTGGTTCAAAGTCAAGTGATTGTAGCAAAAAGGGTAGAACAAGCCATCCAAATTCCAAAAGTTTTTTCTTTTATTTTCTTGCTCATGGAGAACAACATTTAATCCACCATGTATACTCTTACTGCCATGCAAAAATTATATGTTAGTGTGCTCCAACTTTATTCTTAATTGCTATGCAGGTTGAGTAGTTAGAATGATGCAGCCATCATTACAACTGGTTCTCAAAAATGGAAATTACTTACCATATTTTCTTGTGTATAATACAAGAAATTTCAAATGAATATAAAAGGCAAAATATATGGGGGTGTCATATTATACACAAGTACACACTTTCAGAAATTTGGCTCAGCTTCAAAAAACTCTTGTTTGAAACAACTAAATTACAAATACACTCAGCACAACAGATAATAAAAGACAAAGTAGGTAGGTGTTCATAACAATTGTTTACAAAAGGTATTTGATATGTTGGCAACGTCTTTTGTCTCAAAGACAGGAAACTCAACAAAAATGATTTTAAAAATATTAATAAATGAAGTACACAAGATTTGTCAGGTTTAGATAACATTAATGTTACAACAAAGCACCTTTCCCCAAAAGTTCAAAAATAAGTTTTGAAATGTCAATCAGAAGAAACACACAATGGCTAAATTTCTATTCTTTGATATTATGAAAAATTAAACATTTTAGTGAAATATATGTCCAACATTGAGATTTTAATGGATACTATAGTACATCTTTCAAAAAACAAAATGACATAGGGATGACTGTACTACAGGGTTGTATTATGCTCAAGGATATAATGTATTCCCTATTTTTAGCTTCTAAAATGAGTTTGTATTATACTCAAGAAAATACTGTATGACTTAATAATTGACAATACTTTATCTGATAAAATGTAAGGATAACACTACAGATGACAATAGTTTAATTTCTAATCTGCAAAGTAGAGTTGTACAATAATCACTGCTACTAGAAATAATCATTTTTTTCAAAATTCTTTTTCATATTACTATAGATTAAACACACCAGATCACAAATATAAATTTTTTCTCAATTAAATTTTATAAAAGTTAGGAGAGGGGTACAGTTTGCTATGTAAATTCATTGTAAATTGATCCCTCTAAAGAAGCCAAATTAAATATGCTCATATGATTTTTTTAAATAAATTCATGGAAATTTGTAATTCGGGGATTTTAATTTACAGTGATATATGAAAAAGAATTCCTGATTATGAATTCCAAAATTTTATTTTTTTTACATTTTAATAAATCATGTGGTATGAGCATATTTTGTTTTGGCTTTCATAGGTCATTGATCTATTTACAATAAATTTACAATCAATATAGATAGTAAATTGGAACCCCAACCTTATCAAGTTTTATAAAATTTAATTTTTTTTCCATTATTTGGAATCTGGAGTCCTTAATCTGAAGTAATATAAAAAAGAATTTGAAAAAATATTATATCTGGTTAAAGTGCCTATTTTCCAACTCCACTTAAAATTCTTGTCAAGATTTTTTTAAACCTTTTTTTTTCACTTGTTCATTAATTTCATTTTATTAATAAAAGCCCCAAACCAATTGGAAAGTATCTTTTAAATATTCCTTTTAGATTATTTTTTAAAAAAATCATTTTTTCTATTTTATTTAATCTAAAAAAATTCTAATGCTTTAATGATAAGTCATATAATAATGGTAAAGTCTTTTGTGGAGTCTGTGAGGTCATATTTAGGTCACCAATTTGTAGTGGTAAAGCTTCTATGCTATTTGTGTAACCAACTATTTATACCTATTGTGTATACATGACTATTTCCTATTGTAGTAGTAAATTAAGATTGGAATTGGTTACTTAACAAGAGTAGTGGAAGTTCAGGGTGCTTAGTAATGTTAAAGAAACATAGTATTGGAGCTTGAAAAGAAATAGGCAATAATAAAATAAAGATTTTAAAAACTTTATTTATTTACAATAAGTATTTATTTACCAAGCAATATATTGTCAAAGTGACTATCTACTTAAAGCCAAAGGTAATATTAAAACACAAGAAAGTTTATCTGTTTTTAATTGAAGTTCTGGTGATAAAGTCCAGGGAAGAGTATTTGTTACATGTTTGAAGAGTATTATGCAAAAGCAAAACTACAGCTATATCCTATGCTTGGTGACTGACTTTAAAAGATAATTGACTGTTGCTGTTTCTGCTGAGTCATTGACTTTATCCTGATGTGTATCTATATTTAAGGGCACAGAGTGTTTCCTGCAAAATATAAAAACTGATTTTAGAAATGACATGAATGGTTTAGACATTTTCTTTTCTTTCTTACCAAATTTTGGTTAATTGCTGATGTTTATCTGGATCCATACAATTGAAAAAAGTATATTTATTATCTTGTACACTTTCATGATTACACTGTTTACTCCTAAGCTTTCAAACAATAAGTTTGCTCAGGAGTAAACAGTGTAATCATGAAAGTGCATGAGATGAAAATCAATTTCTGTCTATATTATCATAATGAAAATCACTACATTAATCAATAGATTGTCATCACTTTTACTTTTTGTTTCATAATAAATAAGCATATTAATTACTCAAGCACTGAATACTTTATCCTCATCAAAAAATAAAATGAATGCATTTTAACTTTTTTCTTGATAATTATTAAAAATATTAAATATATAAAAAGTAAACAATGAAGTTATTTGAATTATTTTTTATAAATAAATCATTTCTGAAATCTGAAGTAAAATATTAAAATGAAAATTGTTTTTAGAAGGAAACTAATGTATTTGAAATCTTTTTTCTAAATTTTATCTCTACACTGTTAATTTTTTACAAGAGCACAGATAACAAATATCTCATTTTTCTTAAATGTTTTGAATGTTTTTCTAATTATTATCTCATTGTAGAAATTTAATGGCAATGAGAAAATCATATATTTCTTAGCTACTTGAAACTGGAATATATATATATATATATATATATATATATATATATATATATATATATATATATACAGGTAATAATTTGTTGGTATATAATCCAAGTGAATCCTAATAATATAAAATATTAAAACTGATCCACAAAAAGAGCTCAATGTATTTATTATAACAGACAGAGCATATAAATTACATAGAATAGAAATCCAAAATTACTTCATTTGAATAGCTATTTCAGCCCACAAGACTTATCATAGGACTTGTCAACTCAGAGGTGTGAAGAAATAAAAAAATTTATTTCTTCACACTTTTGAATTGAAAAGACCTGTAAGTCTTGCAGGCTGAAACAGAATATAAATCTCAAAATAACCTCATTCGAATATCTATGTAATGTAATGTAATGTAATATATATATATATATATATATATATATGCATGCACACACACATAACACATGGGTGGATAATTGTTTAAGGCATGAAACTGCCAATCCCCCTAGAACTTTTATTTCCATGTCTACATTTTATATACATATATTTTATTTACTACTGGCAGAGATACCTGACCTTGCCTGGGATTTAAAAAAAGTTTAAAATAAATCTATAACAACAATATAATTTCAAATTCATTTATTCAAACACAAAAAATATCTTTAAACAGTTTTTACATTATAATACTTTTTGGTAGACAAGATTCTTTCTTTCCTTGTGGAGCAGAAACAAACAAATTGGTTTTACTTCCCGCATATGAACAACCAACATACAACTGTTTATCAGTGAAACAGGATACTTCTAACTCTGATAGTCTGACCTTATTAAAGGACATTACAAAACTTACTTGCTATCCATTTTTATTAATAAATGGGCTTTTTTTAATTTTTTTTTTTTTTTTTAAAGTAAGGTTCACCCTGTACAAAATAACAGGTTAAGATTCTAGTGGTTGGGAAAACATTCTCTGGGGAGTCTGTTCCATAGGGCAGTGGTTCACAGGAAGAAGCTGTTTGAGTGGAACTTACTTCTTGCCAACAGAATACAGAGGGAATGTGGGTGGTTTGCTAAAATGTAAGTAGCATAGCAGGTCCTAGCCATGAAGATCTGACCTGGTGAAACCAGGAGATGCAGTTCATCTAAGAACTTCTCATGAAAGTAACAATAGAGCAGTGAGAGGCTTGCCACATCCCACCTGTGAGAGAGAGGTTAACATGTGGAAAATAATTCTTCTCCCACAAGGATTTTGAACTCTATCAAGACTGGAAAGTGAGGTTTGGGCTGTTCTTGCCCAAATATAGCAACAATACTTCATTTTTGGCCTGATCTGGATCTTATAAAGGTAGTGAATGGTATGAGGAGCCAGGTACTTACTGGAGTGGTATAGGGAGATGATCATTTTACCTGCATCTTTGGCAATGAATCTTATATAGGAATTCCACTTCAGGTCGGGTGTGTGTTTGAGACCCAATATCCTTTTGAGACACTCTCTTTGAGAGGACATCCGTTCATTGTGACTAGCAGTATTGTGGGGTCTGATCAGCACTGATGGAATGTAACCAGTTTGTTTTTAGAGGCATTCAATGTAACCAGCCAGTTTTTTCCCTACTGGGAAGTTAGTGTGAGATTGGAAGAGAGGTCAGCTGCCAATCTCTAATTGTCAAGACTTTTAGAGGTACGTCTGTATATCATCATATCATTGATATAGACGTTTACAAATGAACAGAGTATATTCTTAAGTAGATCATTTATATAAATCTGAATGAGGGTTGGTCTGAGAAGTGACCCCTGGAGATTCGATAGCTGGAGAACTTGTGAAGCAAACCTTTGTGCCACACCTTGTTGAAGGCCTTTGAAGTATCTAATGCTATGGTCCTTGTAGTATGTGTGTCATCAAGAGCCTCACTAATTTTGTGTGTAATGGCAGTTATGACATCAGAAGTGGATCACACTGATCAAAACCCATACTGCTCAACACACAAGAGGTTGTGCCTATCCAAGTGCTCGATGACCTTCTTGTTGATTAAAGCCTCAAAGAGCTTACTGATGATACTAAATAAACTAATGAATCTCTACTGAGATGGAGAGGATTGGTTGCCCATGTTCCTGAAGATTGGGCATACACTTGTGATGTAATGGAATAACTTGTCACCTCCATGAGTGACTACACTATAGGTAGTAACTACCTATAAGTCTCTGTAAGTCAATGGACTACAAAGTCTAGCTGGGATCTGTTGAGAATGGCTCAAACTTACGCGAAAACTACCAACCTTCCAATAGTAGCACTCACTACTGGATTGACTTGTGACAACCTTGTGCATAACTGTTATCTTTATTCTTATTGTACTAGTTTACAATAAACCTTTACTTATTTTATCCACTGTGTTTTCACGTATATATTCCTATTAGCATGGAATATAACAATTTGCCACTTTTCACATGCTTGAGAAAGATTTCCCCTTCAAGCAGCAGTTAAATAACTTTGCAAGAATCAGGGATAATTCTGGGTTGATACTCTTAAGGATGACCACTGGAATTTTCTCTGGGGCAGTGGCTTCTTGGGGGTTGAGGCTTTTGATATGTCTAGAGACTTCTCTTGCTGAAATGAGTATATTACTGAGCTTGTGCGCCGTGAGATGTGGGAAGTTTGGGAGGAGATGGTTTTGTTATCTAACATTGAGTTTGAGGCAAAAATTGAAACAAAGAGCTTCAGCTTGTCTGTCAAGATAATATGACCTCGGGGCCATTTATAATAGTGAGCACAGCTGCTTAGCCTCTGATCATAAATTGGTTGGTGATCCAATTTGTTTATTTTCAACCTTAGCCTGGACAGATAGTGTGTAGCTGCACTTTGTATTTTCCAGGACTCTCTTACAGTGATTGTAGGCACTTCTGAAAGAAATAAGGGCCAGACTACACCATTCCTTGTGATAGATTTTGAAGTAATGGCTCCAGTGAGCTATGGCTGCAGCACATTCAGGAGTGAACCAGGGCTAACTTTGGTTTTTTTGGAATTTTTGGCAGGGTATAAAACACTCCATTCCAGAAAGGATCCATTTGTAGATTAGGGCAGCAGTTCTGGGGGCAGCATGTTTGAAGAAAGTTGGGGGAGGAGCTTCCATCATATAGGACCAGAAGCTAACCCAGTCTGCCTCCACATATCAAAAAAAAGTTCTATGGAACAGTAAATCAGGGGATGTTATTGGCTTGAAGTTAATCTGGACACTGACTAGGAAATGATCTGAGGTGCCAATGGGGGCTAAAACTTTTGCTGAGCCTTTGCCAGGGCAGGATGTTAGAAAAAGGTCAAGGAGGTGGGGGTGGGCTCTTCAATTATCTGGGTTGGTTCATATATGATGGAAAAGTCTCTGCAATATCTACCTTCCTTATCGGTTTTGTTAGAGTGGACTAACCACTCTTTGTGGTGAACATTGACATCACTATTTATGTGAAAGTTGGCTGAGGGATATTCAGTAAGAATATTGTCAACCCTTTCTGATATTTGAGGACAATACAGAGCAAAGACAAATGTGGTACTATGGATAAGTGCTACACAGAAACACATATACAGGAGATCAGAGTTCTCATTTTCTTGTGTCCCTACCACAGGGAAATCCATCCTTGATGTAGGCACCAAGACTGTGGCAATTTAGCTGGTTGTATTTTGTTATAATGAGTAAGTATCCCAGGATTGTGAGCTCCTGCAGTGGGATTGAGGCATTGATACCTGTTTCAAACAGGTACAGGAGGTCAGGTACATAGAGTTCCACTTCTGGAAAGTTGTAACGTGGAGCCTTTATATTGGTGTAGGAGACAGTATAACCGTGGCCACCGATAGAGAAGACCTGTTTCATTAGGTTAAGGAGAAATGTAACGTCATCATATTGAGTCCGACTTTCAAGAAGCATGTTGTTTGTTTTGTGTATCAGATTTTTTATGGCGACATTTTTAAATTGTTTATTAATACTTTCTTTTAAATATTGAATTAATTTAAAACAAAAACAATGCCTTATAGATGCTGTTAATTTTCATTGAATCCTGTATGTCTGTAATGGTTATGTTATTTTTGGAAGATTTTAAAATTTGGGACTTGGAATATTTATGTCGAGGCATCAATCATGGCATAAAGAAAATTGATTCTAGGTAGCAAAAATGGACTTTAAAAACACCTCCATTAAGTCCACAAAAGTAATTTTCATTTTACACGTACCATTTTATATGGATATATATTGAGGTCATGCTTGCAAAATGTCAAAGTTTTATTTGGTCTATACATAGACAGGAACAAAAACAGATTGTGTTTTACAAAGCGATGAACATTGATTTATATATATATTAGGGGTTGCTGAAAAGTTCTTAGCCCAATGCTTAAAAATGGCCCTATAGTACATGTATTTTCTTTCCCTAAAGATAAAGAATTATCTGATGTTTGGATTCATACAATCAGAAGAGATCGTTTTTCACTGACTAAATTCAGCAGAGTGAGTATTTTTTGTATTAAAAATAAGTAAATTTTATTGAAACTTTAGTGATAAAATTAACACCATGTCTTTGTAATTCATAACATAAAGTTAATACATAAATCTAGCGAGAAAGTTTAGACATTCATTCTCGTATGTGTTGCTTTTAAAATCTAAAAACTATATTAGTGGCCACAGTATAACTGGAGTCTACTTTTTTTTATGTTAGGTTTGCTAGTTTTGTTCCAAAATTATATTATACTTTTATAGGGATCTCCACTAATATGCCCCCAAAATTTAAAAATAATGAAAAATCAGTTATGAAGCTTTCTTTTTAGCTTTAATTCAAAGGTAAAAGAATAAACTTATTATACCCAGAAAGCAAAATAATTGGCATATTTAAAACCAAACAGTACTTAAATTTTTAGCAGAAAAAATGTAACAAATAATAAAAAAAGCATTTCTTAACTATGGTGACTCATTTGTTGATTGAGAGTAAATAAGAGAAGTATCTATAATTTTTACATACATCTCTTATGAAATTTTATGTTATTTTATTTATTATTAATTTTTATATCATCTCAGGAAATTTTAAACAACTCTTAAAACACATGACTTTTTAATGATGTCATCTATGAACATCCGTGTCTCTCTCTCTCTCTTTATATATATATATATATATATATATATATATATATATATATATATATATATATATAAGAAAAGTGTGTATAAATAAATAAATATATATATATATATATATATATATATATATATATATATATATATATATATAATGTGTGAAAAGTGTGTGTATATAAATAAATATATATATATATATATATATATAATTATTTATATATTATATCTTATGTATTTATTAGAAATTATTAGAATTAGCGTGAAACCCAGGGTCACAAACTCGCATCTATCTAACCATATATATATATATATATATATATATATATATATATATATATAGGCATGTTTATACACATCTTTTTTTTAAATACTGGTTATTTGCAGATTGTAATAAGCTTTTATATTTATGATTAATAAAAATAGTTTTATCTAATAACCATACATTGAAACTGAATTTTAAAAGATTTAACAACTTTATAAATTATTGTAATTAAAATTGTAAAAAAAAGAAAACAATTCTTGTAAATATTAATTTTTCAATGGAAATTTTTTTTGCTTCAGAGAATATTATCTTTAACATATATTTTTCATAAAAGCAATTAAAAGCTTTTCTAATTTAATAATGTCTTAGTTTTATTGGGTTTTGTATTTTACAATTCAGAGCTGATTTTTGGTAACTGGTCATTCAATTTTAGGTAGTTTGTTTTTATTATTCTTCTTATTTAAGTTTTGTATTTTATTTGGTTTTATTATGCTTTGTCCTTTATTAATTTGTTTTAATTTTTATCTTTGAAATTAGTTTTTTAAACACCTCTGGACAAAAACAGGGTGTGAATTTTATTGAAGTTTGGTGTTTACTGTTCTCCACCAGTTATTCTTTATAAAAAGACATGCACTTTTTCATTGCACAAACATACAGCCATACAGACACAATCTTTATTTATTTATATATATATATATATATATATATATATATATATATATATACTTTTTTGTTCTTTCTTCAATAGGAGTAGATAGATTCCCCTATTGTCCAGTTTGCATACATCTCCAGTCTTTTGAACAGGAGTATCTCTTGTTTCCTGTTTAGAATTAGATTTTTAGTTCTTTCTACAAGATTTTTTCTTCCCTTTCACTTCCAGTGGCCCATTGTATCTTGGTGACATTATCTCCTTGCTTGGGTCGGTGTTTTTTACTCTGTAACTATCTACATTGAATGGCTCTCTGGACATGTTAGGGTGAACATCATTGTAAAAAAAAAAAAAAAAAAAATAACAATCAAGATTAAGACACTAGCCTGAATAGACTAGTGCATAATTGTTGTAGCATACCTATGGATGCCCCCATTCCCATAAATATAGTAGTAAATACTGTATATGTTGGTCTGCAGTTGGAGATTCATCTTCAGCTGGACTGGTCAAGCTCTCTGCCTCTGGGCAGAGAACATCCTCAGATGGGGCTATATTGAAGGGCAAAGTCTCATCTCAGGAAACACCTACCCATCCCCATTTTATACAGGGTCTACAGGGAATTTTTGGCTGAGCCTATGGGCTCAGGAACCCCACATTAAATTCAGGCTTGTGCCACATCTGACTGTGTGGGGCAGTTGGTAGATACTGTCTGCAGTTGGAGATTCATTGTGCAATTCACTTGATTCACTTCTAGCAGTTGACTACTTCTTCTATGCGCTGCTGGCGAATCTTATGTGTTGTTCTTGTCCTAAGTATTATCATTCATTACCAACCTTCATGTGATTATTCTATTCAGTAACCTTCCTTAGGTTACAACAATAATAATAGTAATTTCAAATGCTAGAAAATCGAAGAAATTTTTCAAAATGTTTTTTTTAAATATTTTTATTAATATATAAATCACTACAAATATAAAGCATTGCTATTTATGGTATATAAAGCAATGAAAAAAAAAACAGAAATGTCTGTTAGATGCCTTCATATTTATCTTAGTAACCTATTTACAATTCTAACTGTATGGAGACCTGTTCTATATTAGATATAATCTTGGCCATGGAATATCAGAGAAATACAATCTACAGAATAATACTTTCTCATGATTTTAAATATCTGAATAATCCACAAGGTATAATTTGCCCTGGATTCTGAAATTTGATATTTTTCCCATAAGAAAAATTATTCAAATATTACACCATATCCAGTGTATTAAAAATAAGAGGCCAAACATTGAAAGCTTAAGTAGTGCTAGAGAATTTATGTGATTTTTCAGTTGTCTATAAACAATATGTGTAAAATTATATAAAAATATACCTTTATGTAGGAGTCTTTAACACATTTCTCAAAATATAACTAAATGATCAAATAATAGAATTCCTTATTCTGAGGGGAGATTCTTAGTTGGGCTAAGAACTTTTCAGCAACCCCTAATATATATATAAATCAATGTTCATCACTTTGTAAAACACAATCTGTTTTTGTTCCTGTCTATGTATAGACCAAATAAAACTTTGACATTTTGCAAGCATGACCTCAATATATATCCATATAAAATGGTACGTGTAAAATGAAAATTACTTTTGTGGACTTAATGGAGGTGTTTTTAAAGTCCATTTTTGCTACCTAGAATCAATTTTCTTTATGCCATGATTGATGCCTCGACATAAATATTCCAAGTCCCAAATTTTAAAATCTTCCAAAAATAACATAACCATTACAGAAAATTAATTAATTTAATAATTACCTAATTAGATTTTGAAAAAGATATGTTCCTTTTTGCTTAAAATATAGTGAAAAATATATTTGTTTACAGCACTTGTCTATTACTCAGTTCAAAAGTTAAGTGGGTATAAAGTTCTTTTTGCCCAGTCAATCTTGGGAAAGAGGTCAATAAAATTAAATATTATTTGCTCAAGCCCAAAGAGGCCACCCTTCTAGGTACTACTTCTCCTTTGGGAGGGGGCTAGGATTATTATCTGAATCCTGAGGCATCTCCTAAAGTGGTCTTGAGCAATTTTTGTCCCAGCCCACTTTAAACCTTATGTCCCATGTGACAGCTGAAGTATGAATGACCAAAAATAATAAAACCTTACTACCTACATTGACAAAAGCCTATTCCCAGTATAAAAACACAGTCATATGATGATCAACACTAGTTCAGAATGAGTGATGAAAAGACCTTAAAATTTTATGAAAAAGCCAGCAGTCCCCTAATGAACCTTTCATTCTAAGCAACAATTTTCATGTGGTAGGCAAGGAGTTCTTAAGTGCCTGCAACAGATCAATAGTTCTTTCTCATAAATAGGCCACCTGGAATCATACACTGGATACAACATCTAAGTGAGTTAACAACCCATATCCTGTTGCTTTGTTACCTGACTCATCTATTGGTTTCATTATAGACTATTTCCAGGAAAGCAACCCCCCCCCCATCCCTCACATTTCAAGTTACCTGGAAGCTTTGTCATTTACCACCAGGAGAAATCTGAAGCACAAGTTGGATTTTTCTGAAAGATTTTTGTGTATGCAACATTGACTACTTACTCATTGTGTTTAAGTAAAACAAAAAGAATTTGATAAGGATTGAAGAGATCTTACATCAAAATTGTTTTGGGCTAAAAAAAAATTGATTTAAGATAACAGCTTTGTCAATGCCTGAGTCTGGAATCTCTTTATTGTATTTTAAAATATTTACTAAGCTTAGTTTATTATTCAACATCTGAAATCTGTGAGGCACCTTGTTACTCCAGGACAGAGAGTTAAAAGGTTAAAGAGGGCAAAAATGATCTCCAACAAGTTGGAAAATGATTCTGAAATAATATATGTATTTGAACTTAATTTGTTTCCTTCATGAACTTCCAATCCTTAGCTATGATCAATTAATCATGAACATGTCATTTTCATTTATGACCGATTTCATCATGATTCTTCTCTTAAGATTAGAGAGTAATTATACATTCTTATTGTTCAAAGTAGAGTCCAATAGTGTTATAAAAACCTCAGAATTCCAGTAAGATATCTTTAATCATTTCTAAGATACAACAGTTCAGAGCTTAATCTAACAATCAGACAATTTTGTTGTTACACCTGGTACATATATTTCAAAAGTCTGATGAGTGCATTCAACAAATGCTATAAATATTAATTTTGCATTTAATTCTGTTAAATACCCATCAACTATTCTTCAAATATATATTTTAAAAATAAAACATGATAATAGCAAGAGGAAGCCATTACTTGTTAGTTCTGTCTTTGCTGGGTGTCACACAGTTATACCTTAAATGACTTAGTTTAAGAAATAAGAGCACTTATCTTGCTGCAATTTAATACCTGAATAATGTTAAACATAATACCAATTAAAATAAGAAAAAAGAATCAGCATATATTGAAGGTAGGAGAGAATAATTATGCATAATTCATTTAGAAATAAGAGAGAAAATTCTTTAAAGATGTAACATTAACAAGAAATATCCTGAAGCTAAAATAAAAATACATTGATAAATTATTAAAATCAACTCCAACTCTGGTTTGTTAATGAAATAGTGATAACCTATGATAATATTTTTAGAATTAACTTCAAGACAAGTTTTTAAAGAATAACAAAGGTAAGACTGTTTTGTATTGCTTGATAAAAATAATTAGCAATTTGAGTATGAAGCAATTTTTATTTTTCCAAAATAATATTAAAGAACAACACTGGCTCTTACTCAGTATGTAGGAAATTTAGACTAACCTCATTATTTGTTAATTGGAGTATTATCTCATAATATCATACAATACTGTCATTATATGACATTATCAAAAATATCCTTTTACAGACAAGTCCAAGGTGGCTTATGAATATATAGCATTAAAACAGCGGTTCCCATATGATCAACAAAATTAAGCAATGGTCAGTACCTAGATGCATGACCACTTGGGAATACCAGGTGCTGTAAGCTTGGATGTGCATGTGGTATAATGGGTAATAGCTTGCAATTGTTAATTGGAGAGCCAAGTTCCAATCCTACTTGTGCTTGTTATATTTCACTTATGTGCAAATACCCTTGGAAAAAGTATGAATCCACTTCTTCTCCCCATAGCTATCGGTTAATTAGTTAGAATTGTATCACTAAATTATTATTTTTCCCACCCCCACAAAAAATTATTTGAATCTAAAATATTTTCTGGCTTTAAATAACCTGCAAAGAGTTAAGCCATAGTAAACAAACCAATCAATAATAAAAAAAAAACACCAAGGAACAATCTATACAGAAGTAGTCCTAGGTAATCCTGATTAAAGATCAACAATCAATTCTGATCTATTAATGTTTTTATTCATTTAATAACATATACTTTCAAGATGTAAGTGATCTTAACTTTCCAAAGATTCTTCTACTACTACTACTACTACATTATTGTATATGGCATGATCCTGCCAGAGAGTAATTTTAAATGCCTAATTACCAAGTCCCTTCTGGGATCTCTGAGTACAAATGGCACTATAGGAAAGTTATCTATGCACATTTGGGACATTTCATTTAGATAGAGAGGGTTTTGCAGATATGTGCAGATCTACATAAAGTAATCTTTTGTAGCTCTGAGATGCTGATGTGTCCAGGAATTTTACTCACTCGATTTTTGGTACACCTTCATTATCATACCCAATAACCCTATCATAATAATTGTAGTTTTAAGTTTCCATATATTTGTTACTTCTGTTTGCAGGTCCTTATAACAGTTAATTATTATTATTATTATTATGAGTATAATCATCATCTGTAAATAGTCATGACTTTTTGGGTAACATAGTGGAGTGGTTTTCTATTACCTTCTCCACAGTTTTGAACTGTCCTTCTTCTAGGCTGGCTTCCACCTAAGGCTGGAGAGACCACACTATCCTTCTTACTCTGCAATTTAACCTATAGATTAAATGGAGAATAAAATGGATTCAAGAGAATTTGTGCTAAAGTACACATGACAAACCAAACTAGACAGGGACTTGAACTATTTTTCTATTTCACTTTCTATGCTAATAACCATTATGCTATCTGTACAACCTCATTAATGGTTAACAAAGTTTAAAAAGAAGAAAAAAACAACTTAAGCTGGTCTTTATTGTTTTCATACAGTGTGATGAGATGTTCAACTAGAAGACAACATATCTCTGGAAACTTGAATGCTTGAGAAATACTACACTAAGTGCTTGTGTATTTATAGATACTGTTTTCTTTCTTCTATGAAGTTGCTTTTGAATTTTAAAGAGTGGAAGTTATCTTACATTAAAATAAGAACTGAGTTTTAAGAAAGAAGTACACCATCTTGATTTTAGGTTTTCCATCAGGATATTTGAGATTATTTCAGGTGCATTATAAGGAACTGAACCCCAGGAAAACAGCAACTGATCTGCTCTGATCTTTATGAAGAGAAATACATTAGCCAGACAGTGAAAATAATGTCTGAGGGGTGATATTATACTAACAACATTCAAGTGGTTTTAAAAACATTTTAAAAGGTAATGGTTGACTTCACAAGTATATGAATGTTTGTGTGTATGTGTGTGTACAAAACAAATAATAGAATGGGATATAATAAAAAAGATGAAGAAAACCTAAATTGCAATCTATATATGGAGGAGAAGCTGAAGATCATAGAATTCAAGAACAGGAATGAATTAATAAACAAAAGAAAGAAAATTATAATCTAACTATCAGCATACTGATGCATTCCTTTTGAAAAATGTGAAAAAGAACTACAGAACCTGAGAGCATAAAGAAAATATTCATTTTGAAAATAGCACTGAAATGTGTGAAATTGTTTATAGGTAAATAATAAAAAAATGTTATTTTTATATGTTTTTATATATATATATATATATATATATATATATATATATATATATATATATATATAAAATATATATATATTAGGGAAAAATTTTTTTTGTGTGATGCATTTTGTCCTTTAGGACATGATTGAACTAAATTTGTTATGTTAGTTCAATCACAAATGAGGGATGCCTGGAATTTTAATGGCTAGATTATATAAAAAAAAAATTTTAATTTAAAATACCCACCATCCCTCATTCATGTGTAGTCACAAAAATATAACAAATTTAGTCTGATGAAGGGTTAGACACATCAAACAAAAACTTTTTCCATTTTGTTATATATTTTTTCTCCCCAATATTGATACATAAAAATTTATATATTTTTATCTCATATATATGTATATTATTACTATATATATTATCATATTTAGTCAATGAACATGTTTGAGTAGGCATTGTTTTTTCACCTACCAGCCTTGTGTATTTTTTGTTTAGTTTTTGAGAGTATTTAATATACCCTTTGACAGGATTCAAACGTGTGTCCCCTTATGTAGGGGAAATTACCATATAGTCTGGCATGCTTTTAGACCTACTCAGCCATAAAATGCTTCACAACAAAGCTAGGTTGAAATATATATATATATATAGAGAGAGAGAGAGAAAGAGAAAGAGAGAGATAGTCTGAAGATTGCATTCAAGCGTAAAACAGGCTGCCACCACTTGGTATTGACCTCAGTGTCCACTTTTATATTTACACAAATTGTATCCCTGATATTGAACACTTTTACCCATAAATACAGAATAGGTATATATATATATATATATATATATATATATATATATATATATAAAGACAAAAGGAAAACCTATCTTAGCTGATGCATTTCATTTTGTGAGATTTTTTATTTACAAGAGCAAAAGTGTTATTGGTTTTTCAAAATAGATGAATACTTGTCAAAAATTAAAATCCCTACATTTGCCTTAAGTCCCTCAGAGGATGAAACACATTGGATAATGTAGTTTTTCCTTTTGCATTTTTTCATATTGTCCTTTTACAGTGTGTGTATGTATGTATTGGCTCCTGAAATATCAATTTCAGTTGAGCTCTCTGGGGACGAGGTGTGGGTTGGTAAACAGTGACTATTATAGCTATATAGCGAGACTCTTCGCAGATGCGAATTGAGTCACTGTCGGTCACTGGGCGTGTTTCTAAAAATAAATACGCTAAAAAATTCACTTTCATCCCTACCGTGCGCCGACGGCTTAATGGTTAGAATCTCCGACTGACACCAATTCAGTCGGGTTTCGATCCTAGCTAGAGGCAACCGGATGTCTAGCCACACTGATGAGCTGTGAAACAGCGAAACAGTCTGTCTGTGGATGACATTATATATATATATATATATATATATATATATATATAAAGTGATGGGAAGGTGACTTCCAATATTTACTGTTATACAAATTGGCTTGAATGAAATTAATTTATTATTTCTATTTTTTCAATTCAGTTTCTTATAAAATCTATCATCATATATATCATAGTCACTTTTATCATTGTTTTATTATAAAAATCCTTTTTTGCATGTGTTGAATACAAGAGAGTGAAAAAAATCTATTTTAAAAATAATTCTGCTAATGTCATATGGATTCTAATTTTAGAGAAAGTTCTATTTTTAATTCAGAATAAATACCATATTTGATAGCATATAAAAATCCTTCTTTCCATTTGATATTACATTAATGTGAAGTTGGACTTGATCAAATAACTTCAACTTCTCATATGCTTTTTGGATTCTTTTTAAACCATTTTTTGTAGAAAAATAGGTGTGGTCTTACATGCCTTCAAATACATTCCTTGAAAATTCTATGAGTCTCTTAAATATTTTTAAGATATAAATTATATAAGAATAAAATATCGCTGCCGACATTTGGGTTTGAACACAGATTGCCAGAGAGTAAGCACAGTCAACCTCATCTTGAAATAATTAGATCACATGACAGGTAAAGGAAAACATATATATGGAAATTTGCGGTATCTGACCGAGTATTGCTGCCTGTGGTTGAACAGGTCGATGCACAAGTGGCATTCTCTGTCACACAAGTCATACCTGTGAATTGTTTGTTTGTTGTCTATGCTGCAGCATTCTTTTCTGCAGGTATGCTTGTCTTCTGTTGCATTGTTCACTTTCTCCTGACATTAGTTGTTTATTCAGGGTGCTTCTCCACCCAGTGTGTCCAGTATAATATTAATTAGATGATCGTTCAATTTAACTTTCAACAAGATTCAATTAAAGATCTTCTTCATCTATGTGCCATGTAGGATGAAGGTGATTATGGTGCTTCACAATTTCCTGTCCTTTGTAGCTTTTAATAAATTTTTGTCTTTTTCCTAACTTTCCTAAACTTTGCCTCACTGTTTATATCTTCAAGCTCACTAGGTAGGTTATGCATTGTTTCCATCTGGCCTGTGAGTATCAAATTTTGCAGTCCCTCTTGTTATGTACCATAAAAATTTTAACTGTTTCTTTCTGATGTTAAGTATAAGTGTCCTTTTTGTTTCCATTGTTTCTAGAATTTTGTTGTTCACATGTTCGGCCTATGGTATCCTCACCATCCTTCTGTAGAACCACATTTCTGTTTCCTCAAGTCTCCTCTTCATCTGTGAGGAAATTGTCCAGCATTCACTGAGTGTTATTACATTTCTGTTTCTTCAAGTCTCTTCTTCATCTGTGAGGAAATTGTCCAGCATTCACTGAGTGTTATTACATTTCTGTTTCTTCAAGTCTCTTCTTCATCTGTGAGGAAATTGTCCAGCATTCACTGAGTGTTTTTTCTGTTTTTCTGTTTCTTCAAGTCTCTTCTTCATCTGTGAGGAAATTGTCCAGCATTCACTGAGTGTTATTACATTTCTGTTTCTTCAAGTCTCTTCTTCATCTGTGAGGAAATTGTCCAGCATTCACTGAGTGTTATTACATTTCTGTTTCTTCAAGTCTCTTCTTCATCTGTGAGGAAATTGTCCAGCATTCACTGAGTGTTATTACAAAACAGTTCAGTACTCTTTTCTTTGTTTCTGACATAAAAGATAATTAGAAAATAAAAGTGTTTTCATAGTTTATATAAAAGGAAGTGAAAGGAAAATATTTAAATTATTTTCAAACTGGAATTCTTCAAAACGATTATTATATATCAATATTTTAAAATCATTTCCTTGGTTACATTATTTATTTCCTTTTCAATTAGTCATGTCCATAAAAAAATAAATAAAAATTAATTATAGTGTCAAAAATAATTATAATAAAATATAACAATTATAATTATAATTAATTCACTCATTCTAAACCAATGAGAATAGACCCCACTTTTCTCCTCTATATACACACAAACATGTGACATTCTCACCATCAGACAAGCAATTTACGTAGACGGATCATTAACACATGAGTTAACAAAATTTCATCTCCTTCCCCTTGTTCAGGCCTTAATAGAAACATTTATCTTTTAGCACACAACAAAATTCCATGGTAAGAGAACCCCCAGACTAAATTATCTGGACACTCATTACACATATATATTAAAAAATCACATGAGAAAGACTGTATATTTATTCTTTATCTTATCCTTCTGTCAGATTCTGATCCCTATTTGACCTACATTTGACTCCAAACTCACAATTTTACCCAGTATTACTGTTGCAGGAGACATGGTGGAGTAATGGATAGTGGCTCGGACTGAGAAATTGGAGAGTTGAGTTTGAATGCTAGTTGAATCTTTTACATTCGCTTACAAGCTAACACCCTTGGGAAGGGTATGAATCCTCTTCTTCTCCCCTTAGCAAATAGCAGAACAGACCAGGTTCTATAGCTTGCTTTGGATGACAACTGGTCTACTGCAGAAAGAAATGGCAACCTACTGCAGAAAAAAATCAGCCTCATCAGTCATGTATCGAAAGATACATGATCGTCTAAGTATGTATCATGCATGGCACATAAGTGATTACTGTTGCTCATTTCTCCAACACCACTTAACAACCAGATAATAAATAATAATCATTTTGTTGTTTCCATGTTATGCTGTTTCTCATTTTCACAAATATTTTTGTATATATAAATGTTAGGAGGTTTATAATTATTTACTCAGAGTTATAACTCTCCTACAATTTTTCTTTTAGATTATTAAATCATTTTTATTAACAATTATTTTGTTTTCTAAATATTAAAATACAGTTATTAGGAATCCTTGGGGTTAGGCTAAACTCAAAATGAATTAAACTCGCATCAGAACATCATTTATCTCTTACTTGTTCCTCTCAGTAAGTCTCTCCTCTCCACAATTAGCCTAACCGAGTTTTTGTGACCTAGGTCAATCTGTTTGCTTGGGTTTTCCCTACCCCCCCCCCATTACTTCACCACCATCTACATTGTTCCTTAAAAATTAATTGAGGAATTTTCAAGCAGATTTTTCTATTCTAAGTAGAGTGAACAGCATTGAGCATGTCCTCTCATAAATAAAACCAAAATTGAATCTTCTTCCTGTACATTTCTGTATTGAGAATTAATGAGATCTTCTGATCAATATTGAAAACAATGGTTGTAATATTTCACTTTTTTTTTTACCATGACTCATGTCACAAACATGCCATGTTTTAAATTTTACACAATATAAGAACACTTTCAATGACAGAAACTAAATTTATAATTCCACATGGTAAGTTCAAAAATGACTTCTATGTGCCATTGTTTGAACTTACTATGTGGAATTATAAATTTAGTTTCTGTCATTGAAAGTGTTCTTATATTGTGCAAAATCATAGAAGGAATTGTATGAAAAAATGACAGTATGTATGAAAATAAACAAGATAAGAGAACACATTTGTATGAAAAACAAACAGGAAGAGATAAAATACTTGTATGTAAAAAGAACAGAAAGAGTATTTGTATGAAAAAAAGAGAAAATGTATATGAAATAAAACATGAAGAGAGAAGGTATGAGAATGAAAAATAAACAGGAAAAGAGACAGTATTTGTATGAAAAAAAACAGGAAGAAAGTATATATGAAAAACACAGGAAAAGTGAAAAATATATGAAGAGTGAGAGTATTTACATGAAAAAATATATGAAGAGTGAGAGTATTTACATGAAAAAATATATGAAGAGTGAGAGTATTTGCATGAAAAAATATATGAAGAGTGAGAGTATTTGCATGAAAAAATATGAAGAGAAAAAGTATTTGTATGAAAAAAAATCAAAAAATATGTATGAAAAAACATCAAAGTATTTGTATAAAAAAACAAGAGAAAGATTATTTGTATAAAAAAACAAGAGAAAGATTATTTGTATAAAAAAACAAGAGAAAGATTATTTGTATAAAACAATGTCATAGAATGTATTTTGTTTACTTTACTAGTTGCAGTAATTATTTTTCTATAAGCAAAATTCTCTTAAATAATGTTTATTTGTTGACATTAACAGAGTTACAAGTAAAAAAAAAATCTTTTTCTGTCATTCCTTCGAAAGCTTTTTTGAAATATTTATGAATGGTTTCAAAAATATCAAACATCTTTAACAAAAATTAATTTAAATAATAAATATGGTAAAAAAAAAATGAAACTCAAAAATGTGATGGTATTCCTTGGCTTAAAAATTCAGGAGAATAAATTGTGAATCCATGATGAAGGCTTGCATTGTAAGAAAGTCTGCTTAATTTGGCATCTGCTAAATCCTAGATTTCCATCTGCAATGACTCATTCCTAACAGATAAAAGCTTGCCTTAGCTTCAAAGGCTTCATTGATTTTTTTTTTCCTTCCCTATTTCAACCTGTTACTGAATTACTCCACTTGTTCCACATATTGTTCCCTACAATTCTGACCTTTTGCAGCTGCTACTGCTGAAAATGTTCATGTTAGGGACCAAAGAATTTCAAGGCTTTTTTCTTCCTCCACCAAAAGAATAAACAAATTGCTGGCTTTTACTTTCTTTCTCTGCATATTTGAAGAAAGTTTTTCTATGATTCATCATGTACTTAAAGCATACCATGAACTAATGAAGTTCTCACTACACTGAATTATTTTTCCGTATTTGTCACTATAAATACATATTGGGTTATTTTTACACATATTTTCTGAAATAAATTCCCTTCAAACATCAGAGGAAACATATAATTGATGCTTGTTTTAAATTTTGTTTTTGTTTATTACATATACAGTATTAATGAGGTGTATAGTTATATTTCCTCATATATTGGATAAATTTTAACTTGCAACTGATTAAATTTATTTAGTAAAATCCAGAGAGCAAAATAATAGTTATATAATTTTACTGCACAGGAAATATGTAAAATGAACTGAATTATGTTTTACTGCAAAAAAAAGTTCCTTGGTGATATTTTCAAAAAAAAAAGAGGCATTTTCTGCTCTCATTCTTCTTTGTGCTCTTTTGTTTTTAATTCTTTCTTCTTTTTTCTCCTTCCCTGATTTTTCTTTGTATTTTTATTCTTCATTCCTCTTTCTCATCACCATCAGGCTACTTTCTCTTGTCACTGCTGCCCTTCTTTCCCCTTCTCTCTCTTGCTGCCCTCATCCTTCTTCATTCTCTCTCTCTCTCCCCCTCATTGCCATCATCCTTCTTTCCTCTCCCCCTCATTGCCATCATCATCCTTCTTTCCTCTCTCCCTCATTGCCATCATCCTTCTTCTCTCTCTCATTGCCATCATCCTTCTTCTTTCTCTTATTGTCATCATCCTCCTTCTTTCCTCCCTCTCATTGCCATCATTATCAATCTTCTTTCCTCTCACTCTCATCACCATTTTCCTTCTTATTTTCCTTTTTCTTTCTCATCACCATGATAACTCTTCTTTCCACTCTCTTATCAATATTATCCATCTTTTCTCTCTCTCATTAACATTATCCTCCTTTTTCTTCTCTCTCATCACTATTGTCCTTCTTTGCTCTCTCTCTAATTCCCATCAACCTAAGACCTTTCTGCAGAAAGACATTAACAGTTATACAGTTTACTTTGCCATTTATAAATTCATTTATTGAAGAGTCATTTATATCTCCCATACAAATTCATTAATTAATTTTCAAATAACATCAAAAACAAATAAGGCTCTTGTATCTGTTGATATTCAAAATAGAACCAACTTACAACACAGTTCAAAGTTATCAAACGATACAACTTGTATATCAAGGATATCATCAAGAATTAAAACTGTCTCCAAGTTAATTCAAGATTAGTACAACAGTTTGTGAGTAAAGTATATATAAAGTACAGTGGAAGTCATCCATTGAGAACAGTAATATTGAGACTCATTATTGAGAACAAGAATACAGTGGACAGAAGTATATAAACTGTCTGATAATAATAGATACATTTATATATATTTCATAAAATAAATATAACAACTATTATGGGACAGAGAGGTAGTAAGTTGGAGTACAATGAGAGATTACACATTCTAGTTTTAAAGGTTTTGTCACAACTTGACTTGGGCTAAACAAAGTCTTAGTATCCAACAGATGTAATGTATTTGGAATATCATATCAGTACAAACCTCATATGCTTACAAGGGTTTAATTTAAACACCAAAGCAGTATAACAACATTGGAAATATAACAATTGGCCACAAATATAATAACTGAACATAGATCGTTACTGTCAACAATACAGTAAAAATTTAATAATCCAATGAAAAACAGATGTACTATGAAGAAAGAGTGAATCTGTAGTTTTGCAAGAATATTATTATAACTTGCTTTAAAATAATAGGATGTTAAGAAAAACTGATTAACTATCTTATAAATCAGTAGCATAAGTTAATAAATAAATACCTGTTGCTTGGAAATAGATAATGTCTTTTTGGCAAACATGGATAGACATGCCCACAATAAGATACAGTCAAAAGGCCACTTTTCCCCCATGATACCACTGTTTTAACTACCTTTACATTTCAGTAATGTTTCAAAAATGATTAGAATTGAAATAAGATTTAAGTATATGAAAGTGAATTTATACATTTTCTTTGTTTTTGAGAATTTACAACAAAAATAATAAATATTATTTATTTATTAGATTGTTTATTTTATTTACATTATTTATTTATTATATTATTATTGAAATGGTTGACAAAGCATCTGCTGCCAATTGATGCAAATTTCATAAAATGGTAAATAATAAGGATTTCTTCATAGTTGTGTTATGGATAATCAAGAGTGGTCTCCCATTGTTTTGTTACTCTCTTCTTTGAGAGAGAGCTACCTCTGTTTACTGGGACTATAAAAAGACACTATACGTGAACCTTGTATTCTCAGTAGAATAAAGTTTTCTTAAAGCCTACACCTGTGTACTTTTGTCATTACAAGTTGGTTCATATGTTTTTATAATTTAGTAAATGTTTAAAAATTTATGAATAAAAATTGTTTTCATATTTGTTTTTTCTTTATGGATTAGTAAATGATAAATATTGCATTGCATTAGTTCTAATCTAGTTGGAACGACTGCAAAAACACCTCGTCCAAATTTATAGACAAAACATGGGATTTCCTGAGAGCCAATAAGATAGAACACTTCTTGGTCTCATCCATCATATTCTTGTTCTTTCTTATCTTGAAGTCAGAACTGTGATTAACTTTCATGTGGTAACACCATTTACTTTTCAAATTTTTTGCCTTATTACTGTTGCTTTGACTACTTTTGTCTTGCATATATATATATATATATATATATATATATATATATATATATATATATAATAAATAAACGTGCAATCAATTTACAAATACATGAATTATTCACACAAAAACTAATGCAAAGGTTAATGATTTAAATGGCGAGACATCCATCATTACAAACAATTCAAATAATATACAAAAACCTCCATTTCCGTTAAAAATAAATGATCCTTGTTTATATAAATTTCTGCATATATTTTCGTTCTTATTTTTTTGCTAACAAGAACAACGTCTGTTCCTACAGAAGATTCTGTAGGAACAGAATAAATGTTGTTCTTGTTTTTTCTCTTACTAATAAGAGGAAATTTAAATAAATGTATTGTTGTTTCATTCATAATTGAAAATGAGGTTACTGTTTTTTGAATTGTTTGGCAATGATGGATGTTTGATATTTAAAATCATTAACCTTTGCATTAGTTTTTGTGTGAATAATTCATGTGTGTGTATATATATATATATATATATATATATATATATATATATAGCACAACCATGGTGGAGCAGTTCAGATTGTGGAATCTGAGAGCCAAGTTCGAATTACACTACAGTTGAATCAATTGCATTCACTTATGTGCTAATACCCTTGGGAAAGGTATTAATCCTCTTCTTCCTCCTCCAGCTATGGGTAAATGACAGGACAGACTGGGTTCTGTAATGTTGGATGGCAACTAGTCTAGGAGAAGTACAACTCTGAATTCAAAAACTTGCGGAGTGTTGTTTGGCGAACTTGTGGCACATAATGCACCAAATATCTGTATTTGGCACTTCAAAATGTGATTGGTTCTGCACAAAGTCTTCACCACTATAATCAAATCTTATGTGCTGGTGTCTGGCTGTCAGTTCCTGAGCTGTTTGACGTCAAATACGACAGAGTCCAGCATATATATATATATATATATATATATATATATATATATATATATATATATATATAGTGTGTGTGTGTGTTTACTTCATATTATTTTTGCCCTATTCTTTTCATTCTTTTGTTATTGTTTATTGGAAATGTTATCAATTCTGTTTTGGGAGCATTTCTGACAATTATATTTAACTATGCCCAATTACTCTGCAGTTTTAACTTTTCCAATTAGTGATTTTTTTTGTATTATTATTTTCTCTGGACACATATTATAACTTGACAAAATCTGTCACTTCATTAAAGTTGTAGTAAAGCTGTCATCACCATTTTTGTTTGATCCTAATTTTTACTTATTTACTTTCAACCAAAGACATAACTGTCAAAGATGATCTAAAATTGTTTTATATTTTCAAGGTTAAATGAAAAGTTTTTATGATATTTATAAAATTTTAAGTAGAATTTCTGTGATCTTTAACCATTAAGTGTGTGTTTTGAGTGGATACTTAAATAGTTTAAATTGCGTCATGCTTCTGGGGTCAAGTTTTTCTTGAGTGTGAAAAGTGTATAAATTGCTTACTTTTGTCAAATAACATGTTCAATTGAAACCAACTTACAACCAAATAAAAGAAGATCAGTAAAACAAGTAACAATCAACTTAACATATTTTTAGGTTATGGTCGGGTTTTGTAAGGGGGAAAAACATATAACTTTATAAATGACTACTGTCAAATTCTTTTTTTTTTTTTTTTTGATTGCTTTATTCATTTTCTACAACTTATCAACCCTTTGTAGGTTATTTAAAGCCTGAAAATATTTTTTAGATGCTAAGAATTTTTTTTTTTTTTTTTGAGATAATAATGGTTTAGTGACACAATTCTTACTAATTAATCCAAAGCTAGGTGACGAAAAGTGGTGAATAATGGTATTTGTACATAAGTGAATATAGCAAATACAACTGGAATTAGAACTTGGTTCTCTGATTAACAATTCTGAACCATTATCCATTACACCACCCGACATCCAAACTTACAGCACCTAGTATTTCAAAGTGGTCACTCATCTCGGTACTGACCAGGCTCGACATTGCTTAATTTCAGTGATCCTACAGGAACCAGTTTTTCAATGCTGCATAGCTTTAGGCATGTTGGTTTTAATTTTATTTACATGACATTGGATTTTCTCACATATTATATAAATATTCTTTGCAAATTTACACTGCTATTATGATATTAATATATTTATTTAATAAAACAATCTATCATGTTCTGTTATAATTGCAATGCTTTATATTTTGCCCAAAGGTAGCCAAACAGGACTTTTTAGTTTTTTGCCAAAACTAAATTTTACAAGGTGATATTATTATTGTATGATTCAAGAAAAAAAGCAACATGCTGCTAATGTTCATTGGCACCCAGCTTGCTGAGTCAGTCTGCCAATAGTCTTCATGCTTTTGTTTAGGATTTGTGTCTGAATTTCTCTAAAATATTTACAATAGCTGACAAATTCAAGCAGCCTGCCTGAATCAAATTTTATGCAAATTTCAGTAAAACTCTTCCTCTGACCTTTGAAATGCTTAATCAGGTTTTCAGTAAACATTCTTTTGGTTAAAGTTTTTTTTTGTGTGGTACACGTTTCAAGGATAATCAAGTGTTGTTTCAAGATGATGAGCTTACAGGGCAACCAATTGCTAAAAAAAACACCAGAAAATATATTAAAAAAAAAAAAAAAAGAAGCCCAACCCCAATGTGACTATTTCCCAAAATTAAATTGAAGCTAACAAAATTCAAATATAATTGCAGGTAGTACAGGACCTTCCACATGGACAAGACTTTAGCAGAACCTTTGAAATGTAGATAAGGACCTAGGATTGTAGGGACATTATTATTAATAAATAAAAATAAAAATATAAAACAATAATAATGAATATTATAAATAAAATAAAATAAAACATATAACATTAAAACTGTGTTTAAAATAAATTAAATAAAACCAAAATTAAAAATAGAAGTTTTCCCAGAATGCAACAAAAACATTTCCTGCTGGAAAACAGACTTCATGCTAAAAGACTGAATTCAATTTCTTCACTATCGACTGTTGAAAAGTCAAGACATCCAACTCCTCTTTCTGGGATATTGCTTGTCATAATGCAAAGTGATTTCTTCCTTTTATCACATACAACCTTAAAACACTTGTAACCAAAAATATGCACACACCAGTACACAAAAAGAAATAAATTGTATGATTTTACTTTAGAATTTAACATGCTTTATCTGTTATTTCCATGTATGTTTTTATTTCTGTGAACACAATACTATTTCTGCTGGTATGATGTGAGTGACCCCCACAGGATCACTGTCAGTAATAAAAAGATCATTAATGGTTACTGTTTTTCAATAAGTAATATCATCTCAAATGTAAACTTGTCTCATTAAACTTACTATAATCAACATACAGTTCTAATATTGACCATCCAACTGCTATGATTACACAGTTTTGCTAATTACAGTGAGTTTAAATATATTATTGCATTGATTTTATTTAATCTGTCCATCTTCACGAGTTACTGTTCAATATTTTTACCTTCTTTATAGCAAATTATATAAATGAATTTAAATCTACTTTAATTGCTGCATATTGAATGTTGCATTTCAGAAATTATCAAAGAAATTTTTATGAGGTTCTTCATAACAATTATGATTTAAGAAGGAAAATAAAAATTAAAATAGTGGAAAAACCCAATATGAAAAAATGTACAGTTAGTGAAACAAAACAATTATTTTCCATACTTTATTGAAGATATTCTCATTACTAAAAAAATCTTCTCACTAATTTTTTTATTAGTGAAAAGATTTTCAATAAAAACATTTTCCACTCAAGGTAGAGGGTTATGCGTGGAAGACATATACATATGATATATGATATGATATGATGGACTCTCCCGCTATTTCCGATGTGTTAGTATCTATCAGTCAGTTTTTCTGTTTATGTTTCATATGAGACAACAATCCTGCACAGGATTTGCAAACAAATCCACACAAAGGGCATACTGAAGGGTTGACCATCATATGGGCTGATGTATTAGACTGAGATTTAGTGTTAATTCTTAATTCTCATATGGTTGAGATGATTCTTTTTAAAGTTAGTTATACCTCGGTAGCAAGTATTTCTCCAGTTTGCTCAGTTTTCAACAGTAAGTTCAAGCTCCTCTATAGGGATGTTTGCAGCAATTAAATTGTGTTTAATTTTATTCTTGAAGCATAACCAAGGACAGCCTACTTTACACTTACCATGAAAAAGTTGGCTATAAATGAGTATTTTCAACATCCGATCATCACTCATTCTGATGACATGACCAGCCCATTTGAACTGTGATTGCATCAGAAAGGATTCAATACCACCGACACCACATTTGATGAAAAGATCAGGGTTATAGATTTTGTCCTGCCATGTATAACTGCATACTGAATAAAGACAGTGTTTATGAAAAGCATCAAGTTGATTGATGTGCACCCTGTATGAAGTCCATGATTCTGACACATAAAGAAGCATAGTGAGAATGACTGCTCGATAAACACTGATTTTCATTTTCAGTGAAATCCCATGAACATCCCATAAGTGATGCTTAAGCTTCCCAAAGGCATTGGTTGCCTTTGATAATCAGTTAACAATTTCGTAATCCAAAGAGGCACTTGAATTGACTTTGCTTCCTAAGTGCAAGAATGATTTCACATACTTCAGGTTGTTGTTGAAAAAGGTAATGGGAATGATTGGAAAGGTATGGGCAAGTGGTTTTTGTTTTACACCCTTGACCTGCTTAGGTGTAGGCCTTGGTTGATGGACAACTTCAGTTTTCTTCATGCTTATAGTTAATCCAAATGCATTGCAAGCAGTGGAAAAATAATTGACTAATGCTTGAGCTTCTTCAATTGGGGTGGCCACAATTGCAATGTCATCAGCAAACAAAAGATCACAAATAATGCTTGCTCGAGTCAGCAATTTTGATTTAAAACGTTGATGGTTAAAGAGACTGCCACTTGTGTGGAATTCAAATTTTATACCCATGTCAAGTTCACTAAAAGCATGTTGCAGCATGACTGAAAAGAAGAACGAAAAGTACAAGAGCCATGACAAAACCTTTGTGCCATTTGTTACATCAAAGGTTTCTGAAAACTCTCTATTAGCTAGAACAGATGCTTTCATTCCTTTGTGAAACAAGATGATGACATTTAGCATACTTTCAGGTATGCCAAGCTTTTTGTGTACTTTCCAGAGGGCACCTCTGTTTACAGTGTCAAATGCTTTGGTCAGATTGATAATGACTGTATAGAGTTCATACTTCTTCTTGCGAACTTTCTCAGCAACCTGATGAAGTAAAAAAATCATATCAATGGTTCCACACCCTGAACGAAAACCACGCTGAAACTCAGGATAGATGTCATCAATGAGATATTTGATTATTCCATTGAGAATAACATGAGCGAGAGTTTTCATATGACTTTAAAAATCTCAAGGAGTTTCTTAACCAGAGTCTTCCCACCATATTTAAAAATTTCAGGGGAATATCTTTTCCAGGGACTTTGTTCAAGGACAATTGCTTGATAGAATCCTGAATTTCCTTTAGTTATGGCTCAAGAGACAACTGGGAAATTTCTAGTTGCTGATGAACTGAAGCAATGACATTGTCATCAATGTCAGAGGTAGAATTAAGGATCATATGCCAATCTTTGGATCGGGGATGCATCCATGTCATTTTGTGATGATTGAACTACTGATAATGTGTGTTGGTGATGGTGAGATCGAATTCTTGGCAGAGAGAAAGTAGTCATAGCACATTAGAATTCATACTCCTGATCACATGAGTGCCAAGAATACCAGGCCATGTCTTGTGGTCAGCACCAACCCATGCCTTAAAGTATCCAATAATAACAAGTTTGTCTCTATGTGGAACTTTGGAAATAACTGTATGTAGTTGAACATAAGCCATCAATTTCCAACGCAGGGGTGTTTATGGTTGGGGCATAACAGCTCACAAGAGTGGCAAAAGAATTTTTGTCAAGTTCTAAGACTGGAGTCATAATGCAATCATTTATTCCTTTCAGAAGAAATGACAGGGATTTAGCAATATCAGATTTTATGGGAAAGCCTACACCTGATAGGCAGGGATCATCTTCACTTTTGACAATCCAGAAAAATGTATAGCCTGCACTGAATTTCTCAAATTGAGAGTTGCCTGCAAAATGAGTCTCACTGAGAGTAGAAATATAAGTACTGTGCTTGCTTACTGCATTAGCAATGAAGGCTGTTTTACGCTCTGGAGAAGAATCATTGTCTTAGAGTTCTTAAATTCCAAAACCCGAGATTAACACATTTACAAGTTTTATTTCTACTAAATCGATTATTGCGACTGCATTATTGGATAACTAGACAACTGCAGCAGGTTGCCAAATTGATTAAGACCAAGCAGTGTTTAGGACATCTTTTTTAATCCTTCCCCAAATTATGGAAAGTAATGCTATGTTTAAATAGACCTGTTTTGTCACCATCAGAGGACATGAACAGCACAATTGCTCAAGGTTTGTACAAGAACAGCCATCACTTGATGGTTGCCACTGTGGGAGTGCCAGCTAGAGACTTCAGTACTATCCTGTACCTGTCCCCATTGCCTTAACACACCAGAGAACTTGCTGCTCAGGTGGAATAGCAAAGAAGGATCACAGAACTGAACCGCAGACTATCCACACAAAAGATTTGTTTAGAGTGGTGAAAGCTTGTGAAGAACCAGTCACACTTATTAGAAATGCTGATAACAAGGAGTTCGTGAAAATATTTGCCAGGAACACAATGAACAACACCCCTCAGGTTTTGTTATCATGGCATTATACCTCTCCGGTACTACCAATGCACAGAAAAGTGCAGCACCTTTTGATGGTAATTTCACATGATTTAGCACGCCTGTTGAAGCGATTTACAGGGTTTGGCACATGGAGATTTAGGAGATGGGTGAAGACTAATGTTGCCCGTCCATCATAATAATAAGAGCAGCAGCCGAGTCACAAAAATACTACTTCTACCCACTGTCACATACACACACAACATACACTGGATGTTGAAGTAAACAGATCATCATCAATGTGCAATATATTGCTACAAAGTATAAATTCTTATAAAGTATAAGAGAAAATTTTGTTATTATTACTATTATTGTAATTATTATTGTTGTTGTGTTTGTTGTTTAAAAATATTTGAAAGATAAATAATAAAACAAACTGACTAGTACTAAAAACAAAACAAAATAACGTTTTAACTGGGAACTCGTTTTCAATAAAATTGAAATTACATTAATTTGCAATTAATAAATAAGAAAATGTAAAGAAATAAAATTCATACTAAATGTTGTTAAAGAATCTTTGAATATAACCAATAACAGATAACTGTATATATATATATATATATATATATATATATATATATATATATATATATATACATACACACATACACTACAAAAGTTTTAGGCTACCCCTGCTAATTTTTTGAATTTGCCCAAAATGTTTTTTTTTTATTTAAATAAGAGAAAATTATTATACATGGTTATGAAAGAAAGTGAGACATGGTTTTTATTTTTATTAGAAATTTTATTATAACAAAAAGAAAAAAGCATTTTTGATTAAATTTTATTCTTGTCAAAATATCCTCCTTTAGCTTTGATTACTGCAGCACAAATTTTTGACATTCATTGCAAAAGTTCCTCAAAGTATAAATTTGATAATTGATTCCATTCTTTTTTCAATGAATCTAAGAGTTCTTTTTAATTTTTTTCACTCTGTTGCCAAGTTCTTCTCATGCTAATTCTGGGGGTGGTTTCAAACTTTTGAACTGTAGTATATATATATATATATATATATATATATATATATATATATATATATATATGTGTGTGTGTGTGTGTGCAGATCTTAAATGCAAAGCTGAATTTTTTCACTTTGAACAAAATTTAATCTTTCATTACAAAACAGCAATGTTTTTTAGACTTATTTTTGTTTTTGCAACAATACTGGTAACTTATTCTCTTATGAAATGCTTTCTGCTATTTCTTTTTCTCTGTTTTACTACTGAATACATGTACACTATGATATTTTTACTCTAAATGACCATTCTTGTCTAATTTTCTGTACTCATAACTTGCTTTGTATGAAATGTTTCCTACTATATTGAAGGTATATTTGTTTTTGTCTTGCCATGTTTTTTTTTGTTTTTTTACAGCATTTGTGTATAGTTTAACTGTAAACGATTGTTGTTCTTGTCTGATTTCCACAATTTACTGATATTTTTATCTCTGCTGGCAGCGTGTTTTTATAAAATGTTTTCTGTTATCCTTTAGTTATTTTTGTTTTTTCTTATAAATTACAACAGCGTCAAAAATGTTTTACATGTTCTTCTACTTCCATGTTTTGTTCAAGTTTTTTTCTTCTGTTGTATTGTAAATACATATTTCAGTAACATTAAATACTTACACATAAATACACTAAACACATCTTTGTTAATGCTAAAGTGGTGAGGGCCTTATATGCCAGCTTGCCTATCTATATCCAAGGATATACTGAAAAGTTCTCATCCCAACCAAGAAGCCCTCAAAAATTTTTTAAAGAATCTGGTATTTGTTCATTTGTGGCTGGTGAAGAAAAAACCTGTATACAGTGCTTGTAACAATCTGCACCAATGGAGACAACCCACTTAATTGATTTTATTTAAACTCACTGTAGTTATCAAAACTGTGTAATCATAGCAGTTGGATGGTCAGTATTAGAACTGTATATTGATTATAGTAAATTTAATGAGACAAGTTTACATTTTGGATGATATTATTGAAAAAGGTAAGTATTCCTTCATGAGAGAGAATATTGTTAATAGAACAGAAGTGTAAGATAATTAGATTAATCTATATCTACATCGTCTTACCATCTTTTGTATTGGCAATGATAATATTAGCTGCTTCCTTATAAGGAAACATTCAGTATTTATTGACTGAGCAGCTAGTGCTGAAATTTATGAAATCTTTCTATTAGAACAGTTTTTCAGGAAAATAGATTTCTCAATTCCAGCAACTATTATCACACTTTCCACTAGTGATGAGATCTTCCATCTTAACCTTTTGTTGGAAATAGTGTTGAACATCAACATCTTCATTTTGGGGAATAGACAAATTGGGGATGGGCTTCTTTTATATGTTTTCTGGTGTTTTTCTTAGCAATTGGTTGCCCTGTAAGCTCATCATCTTGAAACAACACTTGATTATCCTTGAAACGTGTACCACACAAAAAAAAACTTTAACCAAAAGAATGTTTACTGAAAGCCTGATCAAGCATTTCAAAGGTCAGAGGAAGAGTTTTACTGAAATTTGCATAAAATTTGATTCAGGCAGGCTGCTTGAATTTGTCAGCTATTGTAAATATTTTAGAGAAATTCAGACACAAATCCTAAACAAAAGCATGAAGACTTGGCAGACTGACTCAGCAAGCTGGGTGCCAATGAACATTAGCAGCATGTTGCTTTTTTTCTTGAATCATACAATAATAATATCACCTTGTAAAATTTAGTTTTGGCAAAAAACTAAAAGTCCTGTTTGGCTACCTTGGGCAAAATATAAAGCATTGCAATTATAACAGAACATGATAGATTGTTTTATTAAATAAATATATTAATATCATAATAGCAGTGTAAATTTGCAAAGAATATTTATATAATATGTGAGAAAATCCAATGTCATGTAAATAAAATTAAAACCAACATGCCTAAAGCTATGCAGCATTGAAAAACTGGTTCCTGTAGGATCACTGAAATTAAGCAATGTCGAGCCTGGTCAGTACCGAGATGAGTGACCACTTTGAAATACTAGGTGCTGTAAGTTTGGATGTGCGGGTGGTGTAATGGATAATGGTTCAGAATTGTTAATCAGAGAACCAAGTTCTAATTCCAGTTGTATTTGCTATATTCACTTATGTACAAATACCCTTATTCACCACTTTTCGTCACCTAGCTTTGGATTAATTAGTAAGAATTGTGTCACTAAACCATTATTATCTCAAAAAAAAAAAAAAAATTCTTA
The DNA here is from genome assembly GCA_903632075.3 of Acanthosepion pharaonis. NCBI lineage: Eukaryota > Metazoa > Mollusca > Cephalopoda > Sepiida > Sepiidae > Acanthosepion > Acanthosepion pharaonis. The sequence goes on along the minus strand of CAHIKZ030000867.1, from coordinate 77,187 downwards.
GGATCTAAAAAATATTTTCAGGCTTTAAATAGCCTACAAAGGGTTGATAAGTTGTAGAAAATGAATAAAGCAATCAAAAAAAAAAAAAAGAATTTGACAGTAGTCATTTATAAAGTTATGTTTTTCCCCCCTTACAAAACCCGACCATAACCTAAAAATATGTTAAGTTGATTGCTACTTGTTTTACTGATCTTCTTTTATTTGGTTGTAAGTTGGTTTCAATTGAACATGTTATTTGACAAAAGTAAGAAATTTATACACTTTTCACACTCAAGAAAAACTTGACCCCAGAAGCATGACACAATTTAAACCATTTAAGTATCCACTCAAAACACACACTTAATGGTTAAAGATCACAGAGATTCTACTTAAAATTTTATAAATATCATAAAAAACTTTTCATTTAACATTAAAAATATAAAACAATTTTAGATCACCTTTGACAGCTATGGTTGAAATGGATAAATTAAATTAGGATCAAACAAAAATGGTGATGACAGACTAGCCAACAAATTTAATGAGGTAACAGATTTTGTCAAGTTATAATGTGTGTGTCTTTATTTTTTTCAGTATGTTACATGCAACATTTCTCTTTAATAATATAATCAGCAAAGATTTAGTGCTTTATATTAATAATAAAAAAAATCATCCCTAATTGGAAAAGTTAAAACTGTAGAGTAATTGGGCATAGTTAAATGTAATTGTCAGAAATGCTCCCAAAAATAGAATTGATAACATTTCAATAAACAATAACAAAAGAATGAAAAGAATAGGGCAAAAATAATATGAAGTAAACTCTCTCTCTCTCTGTATATATATATATATAGTTTACTTCATATTATATATATATATATATATGTATATATATATATATATATAGTGGACTCTCCTGTTGTATTTGACATACGAGGGTCAAACAACTCAGTTCCTAGCCAGACACCAGCACATAAGATTTGATCATAGTGGTGAAGGCTTTGTGCAGAACCAACCATACTTTTTGAAGGGCCAAATACAGATATTTGGTGCATTATGAGCTGCAAGGTCCTGAAACAACCCTCTGCAGGTTTTTGTATTCAGAGTTGTCCTTCTCCTAGACCAGATGTCTTCCAAGGTTACAGAACCCAGTCTGTCCTGCTATTTACCTATAGTTGGAGGGAGAAGAAAATTAATATCTTTCCTAAGCTTATTAGCACATAAGTGAATGCAATGGATTCAACTGTAATTCGAATTTGGCTCTCAGATTCCACTATCCGAGCTGCTATCCACTACTATACCATTGTTTTGTAATATATATAAAGGGCTACAGGAATGTAGGATGCCCATGGCTAAGATACAAAGACAAGCTGAAAAGCAACTTGTCAGCAGTCAATATACCACATAACACCCTTGAGCACTTAGCCTTGGAGCGGGTAGAATGGAAATCAACGTGTTTTAGTGAACTCAGCAATTTTCAATCTGCTTGTCTGAATCATCTTCAAGAAACGAAAGCAAGATCTAAAAGGTCAGCCAATCTAACAGTGATCTCATCTCACACTTGCTCCATATGTGGCCTCCTTTGTAAATCACTAGCTGTCTTAAATGCCACTTAAGATTATCACTTGTAAGCATATGAGGTTTGTACTGATATGATATTCCAAATACATTACATCTGTTGGATACTAAGACTTTGTTTAGCCCAAGTCAAGTTGTGACAAAACCTTTAAAACTAGAATGTGTAATCTCTCATTGTACTCCAACTTACTACCTCTCTGTCCCATAATAGTTGTTATATTTATTTTATGAAATATATATAAATGTATCTATTATTATCAGACAGTTTATATACTTCTGTCCACTGTATTCTTGTTCTCAATACTGAGTATCAATGTTAAATATATTTGAAAACATTATTTAACATAGCCAGCCGGCTTAAACTGTGGTCCTAACTAATTTTTATTGTTTTTAAACTTTTACAATAGTCAAAATTCCAAATTTTAAAGTCTATTTTCCAATTTTTAAAAAAATTTTGCTTAAGATTAAAATTACTTTATTGAAAACAAAAGAATGAAAAGGATCTGGAATAAACTGACCAAGATTTGTAACGTTAAATTATTTGGGCAAATTTTGTATTTGAGTTGACCAAAAATATCTGCAAATATTCAAGTTTACTATTAGGTTTCAAGGAAATGCCACGATATACAAATCTTTACAGCTAGGCACTAAAATGTGAAATAATATACAAGAGCTGTTCTGAAAGTAATGTCTCCTTTATTATTATGTTGGCCATATGGTATCAGAGATTGTGCTATAACAGTAGAGGTTACACCTTCCTCACAAATAAAACATTCTTATTTTTCACTTATTTTTTTTTTTCAATATTATTTTAAGATACAAAACCTAAATGCAACTTGAAGAAGTTGAAGACCTGTTGAGATTAACTGTCAAAAGAAACAGGTGGGATATTTCCTAGTTTTTCACTCAATTCTTATCAAAGATAATTTTTGATAAGTTTTAAAATATTAAGCCATGACACAGAATTATTAGTAAAAATTAGGTGAAACTATTTAAAAGGAAACTTTAGCTGCAATCTTGTAGGAATTTTTTTTACCTCATTAAAGAGAGAAGCCAAATAGCAGTCTGGCAAAATGGTATCTGACATGAAAGTATTTATGAAGCAGAAACATGTAATTGAATTCCTCCATATGGAAAAATAGATAGGCAAGCTGGCATATAAGGCCCTCACCACTTCAGCATTATATATTAACAAAGATGTTTTTCGTGTATTTATGTGTAAGTATTTAATGTTACTGAAATATGTATTTACAATACAACAGAAGAAAAAAACTTGAACAAAACATGGAAGTAGAAGAACATGTAAAACATTTTTGACGCTGTTGTAATTTATAAGAAAAAACAAAAATAACTAAAGGATAACAGAAAACATTTTATAAAAACACGCTGCCAGCAGAGATGAAAATACCAGTAAATTGGGGAAATCAGACAAGAACAACAATCGTTTACAGTTAAACTATACATAAATGCTGGAAAAAAACAAAAAAAACATGGCAAGACAAAAACAAATATACCTTCAATAAAGTAGGAAACATTTCATACAAAGCAAGTTATGAGTACAGAAAATTAGACAAGAATGGTCATTTAGAGTAAAAATATCATAGTGTACATGTATTCAGTAGTAAAACAGAGAAAAAGAAATAGCAGAAAGCATTTCATAAGAGAATAAGTTACCAGTATTGTTGCAAAAACAAAACAAGTCTAAAAAATTGCTGTTTTGTAATGAAAGATTAAATTTTGTTCAAAGTGAAAAAATTCAGCTTTGCATTTAAGATCTGCACACACACACACACACACACACACACACACATATATATATATATATATATATAAAATAAATATATATATATATATATATATATATATACACAGTTCAAAAGTCACCCCCAGAATTAGCATGAGAAGAACTTGGCAACAGAGTGAAAAAAATTAAAAAGAACTCTTAGATTCATTGAAAAAAGAATGGAATCAATTATCAAATTTATACTTTGAGGAACTTTTGCAATGAATGTCAAAAAAAATATTCTTAGCTGATGCATTTGCCTTGATAAAATCCCGCAGAGGATGAAATGCGTCAGCTAAAAATAGTTTTTCCTCTTGTCTCTTTTTATTCATTTTGTCTCCCCTTTTGCCTTAATGGCCATATTTTTATGTGCCTGATATTTTAACTTTCTGAAAATCGGGATTAAGTTGATAATTTGTTGACTCGTATCCACATTTTTCTTGAAGTTTTATGATCATGTTAGAATATGCAATAAAACTTCCTATCGGGGTATGAAATTTTTATAAGACTTTATGCCAAGATCTGAACCATAACCGTTAGATCCCAAAACAATATGATCAGCATACAATGATCCCAATATTATTGTAGAACATGCAGTTGAAAATATTGTGACAAAAGCTGAAAGAGAAATACAAAAGTAAGAATAACATTGATAGTTCATTTACATAAGAAAGTATGGAAATGGTTTGACTTAACCAATGGTTTAGTACATAATAACACTAAACCTTTCTTCACCACATTGGGTCATTACCATGAGAGTTCCTCTCCTGAATGAACAATCAGAAAGAAGCCTTTGAAATCTGATCCGCTAGATAAGTTCAAAAGAAGAAAAAAACTAAAGCAGACAAGATTTCAAATATATTTGTCTTGTTATTATGAAAGATGCTTTTATGTGACATATCAAGTTTACACAGTCATTGGTGTTATTGTTATGGCCTCATATTTTATACAAGAAAGAAATTGTGGTGGAAATTGGTGTAGAAACATGTACACATTGAAAGGTAGATTAAATTTAATTTAATAGACTATTAAGCATATATGTACATACAGATTCCCTGCAGGTGGTGAAATCTGAAAATAATAGCAACTATATACATATATATGCTGGGTATGGCCAAAACATTTCACTGGACAAGTGACACCCTATTTTAAAAACATAATTAAAATTCTACTACTTTCTAACCCAGTGTGTTGCCATCAATTGGTGCATGTCTTTTACTCATGTACTTATGTCTTCCACCCACAAATTTAAGCAAGGTGATATGTGTGCGTTAGGCAAAATTCCATTGGCTTCATCTTTGTATTCTTTAGAAAGCTGAAAGTTTAAAATAGTCTATAGACACCTCAGGTGTAACAGTTAATGTGTCCTTGTGTATATTTTCATTTTTGATGGTGATATGTCCCGGAAAGGGATATATTTGAATGAAGTAGCTAAGTGGTTTTGGCTACTATAACCAAGTAGAATATGGTAGCAGTAATCGACTGGTATGTGTCGCAATCGCAGGTAAGAAGTGTAGATCAATGGCGTAGTCCAATGGGCGTCATTATAGACTTAGCTCTCAGACTAAGGCTGTTGACTCTGTCATACCTACACATCTGTCGGTATTTATGATGGACACCAGCCAATCATATTCCAGTGAGGGGGAACACAGGTGTATGCATATTCTATTATATCAGATAGTAATATTTTATAAGATATTCGTTTTTAGATTTTGATTTTTAGGTAATGTAGTAAAAACATATTTTTTGAGTACATTATTTGAAATTCAAAAACCAAAAACAAACACCTTGTAAAATATCGCCACAAAAAATGCAAATATATGCACTATATACAACCCATGTAATGTAACATGCTTCAGACAAAAGCAATACTTTAAACTAAACAAATAAGATAACCAAATCTGAAAATAAATAAAATAAGAAAATAACAAATAAGCAAAAAGTCAAAATAAATATTTAACCATATATAATAATTTTCTCTTATTTAAAGTAGAAAAAAACTAATTTTGGGGCAAGTTTAAGAAAAAAATAAAATTAAACTACAAATACACACATAAACACAGGCAAATGTAATAATAATAATCAATAGCAAGCAATTAAGCAATCAATAATAAAAAAAGAAGTGAAAAGTTAACAAACAACACTATGCAACAGCTACTAATAACCACATTCAGATACACAATTACTTCTACTCAATAGACTCTAGAATAATTTGAAATATAACCATTACCACCTACTCAATAACCATTAGAATAATACAATAGACCTTGCTACCCATAATGCACCTTTGACCAATATATATAAATAGTTGAGCCAACACACAAGCAGGAAACTGATTGCTGGGTAACTTCAGTGTAACTTGTATATTTATATATATGTTCTATCCCTGATATTGAGCACTTTTACCCATAAATGTAGCATACCATAAAACTATATTTTTATCATATATATATATATATATATATATATATATATATATATATTTATTAGGATATTACAACAAAAACATGTAAGAATCACTATACAATTGCAGTCGTATTTGAATGCATAGCAATGCATCTCCTCAAGTGATTGTAAATTACCGGCACGTGAATGATTAACTTGGTTTCAAAAGCAAAATTATCTCCTTTTTTGAAAAAATATATAAGGCTTGAGAACTTTACCCTGATCAACCAGTTGAAGATGACCTACATTAAATTTAAACTAAGCAAAAAAAGAAAAAATTAGAAATTATCTTAGAAATGTGTCATTGCTAGGAGTTGACATCTAACAGCAGTCAGAAAATTACTTAAAGACTGATACAAATGGTTACAATAAATGTACACATGCCAGACAGTCAACTTTCATAAGAAATAAAAGCAGGAGAGTAGAGAGGTAATTTAACCGAATATCCAATTAGCTATATGCTTTGCGGATTTCCTACATAAAATTTTTGTTTGTAGTTGTTAAATAAGAGGCTTCTTTAAGAAACTAGTAAATAATCTAAATATAAAATTATTTGGTAAATAATATACAGCTGTTAAATAAATATCATCCATATATGATGTTAATAATATCAACCAATCAATGTAAAATGTTAAAAATACTAACTAAATACCAATACATCTGTATAAAATGTTAATACTACTAGGAGATCAATACAGAACTAAATTAAATCAAAATTAATCATACAAATAGAAAGATAAGCTCTATATGGTGTGACACAGGTCAGCTAAAATCTAAGAAAAAACATTGTCAAATTCCAAAGTTTAACTGAATTGTAAGGTAAAAGGTAAATTGTGTTTACAATTTACCATTAATTCAGATCTTTGATTTAATACGTAATTTTTATCCAAGAACCTGATAATTTCCAATTTTTCATGTAAACACAGAAAACAGGGTTCATATAAGAATCTACATGTCTTTGGTCTTTTTAAAATTTTCCATTTCACCTTAGGAATTTTATTATCATCTTTAAATTCACAAAATATTTAGAAAGCAATGTATTATTTCTATAAGTATTATTGGTACAAGATATGTTGATAGCCTTACATGAAAAATTGGAAATTATCAGATTCTTGGATATAAATTTCTTATTAAATCAAAGATCAAATGTTCTTAATGTTGGAAGTGTACTCTATTTGTTCTCACATGCCTATATATATATATATATATATATATATATATATATATATATATATATATATAAAGAAGCTATAATAAATAATAATTTACAGATTTAAAAATACATGAGCAATTAATTCACTGAAATGTTGACACTATAATATTTTATTTTAAGCATTTTCTCACCTTTGAGTTGCAGTATCTGAGAATGAGTATTGACTAATGTACAAATCAGCTCTACTAAATATTATAACAAATACTGATTGTAAAAATATGTTCAGTGTTACTTTATTGCTTATATAAAAGTTATGGCTTCTTTTAGAGATTACAACAATTGATTCTACACAAGGATAATTATTCTGTGTTTTGATCTATGATATAACTACACTTTCATTTCAGCACAAAGACTACTCTTCATTCTTTTAGAGGAAGATTTGAAAGCCTATGAATGAATATATGCTGTAACTATTAGTGTATAAAACACACATTTCAGATTTTTAAACCTTAATGTTAGTAATGCATATATTATATTATACACAAGAACAAAATACTGACTTCTTTTCAGCCATGTGTGTTCTCATATTTGGAAAGATATGTCACATGTTATATTCATGGTCCAAACTAACTAATGTATAACATTTAAACCCAACATCTATTGGCAGGACTAATCAGAGGCTAGAAGCTAGGATTGATCAATGTGTACCAGCTAAAATTCATAAAGAGCAGTATGAAAATTTACATAAGCTTGTTAATACTTCCAGTTCCATGATTGTAGAACACTTAATAAATAATACTACTTGTGCCTCATCTTTTATCAGATATTTTTTCACAGAAGTTAACAGGGCACATTTAGATTAACATCTGAGATTGCTTGAGTCTGTTTATATTAAGTCAAAGCAACCTTCCCTTTGAATGCAGAAGGAATGGCTGCTGGTTCTAAATGTAATTTACCTTATCTGTGATTCTCTGGTAGTATATTTCTTTCTTCCTTTTTATGCACATATATGTTTTGTCTTCAATGGGCTCTGAAAAGCAAAAGCAATAACCAGTTAGACATTTTGTTATTTTTTTTTTTGATCCACCGCTTTATGATGTGTGGATTTTTTTCTCCTCCTCTTTATTTGTACCCCCACTTTGTTTTATATATTTTTGTATATACTTTTAAGATGTTCATTTTTAAAGCTTTAATAAAATGTACTTCCCACAGATTATTTAAGCATAACATAGAGTTTAAAGCATTAGCCAAACATTGCATTTGTTTTTTAAAAATATTTATTCATATAGATATCAAAACTATTTTAATCTACTTGACTGTTGTACATGTCATGACAGTTTCATTTATATTGTCAGCATAGTTTATTTTTTATGCTGTTGTCATCCATGAAGTCTTCTTGTCCTTCTTCCTTAATAAAGAAGCACTAATAATGTCCATTTTTATATCTCTACAGAGAAATAATCACTAGAATGTGCATTTATAATTTTGTTTCTCTTTGTGTGAGTTTATTTTCACTGCAAAATTACTGTATTTTTGTGTGAATATGTGCATTATCTGTAAATACTGTGTCAGTTTTTTTTTTCTAAACATAGCATAAACTACATAAATTGTTTTTTTTCAATTGAGATGAACTTGAGAAAGGTTGAAGAGGTAAAAATTTTGGTCTTGTAAAAATATATATTCAAAGAAAAATGAAAGGAAAAGAAGAAAACTAAAGTGTAAATCCAAAATTTTTATATTACAGAAAATATTAAAGTGATTTACAAAAATTTGTTTGTTTCTTTTTTTTTTTTAGCCCAGTTTCTTCATATAAAAACAGTTTTTGTGCAACAGGAAATAGACTAGACATAAAAAAAAATTCTTAGTATCTCCTTTTACAATGCTGACTCAGACTGTTACATCCATCTGCTATTCATACCATCACACAGATTGGTTGTTTGATATGTTGTCCTTTTATTTATACCTGGAGCATGGATGTAGTAGTAGACAAAATGCTTGGCTGTATGTGTTACTTGAAGAGTATAAAATTTCTAATAATGATACATACTGAAACTTTGCAGATTAATGTCTTAAATGCAGTGTAAGTTTTATCTTTCTCCATAAATTATAAATTAATTTTATTTTAAGTTGGTATCCACTCAGTACAGATATTTAATTTATTCATAATTTTCAATAAAAATGTTTCAATTTTATTTAAAAGTGACTCATTAATAGACTATGTCCTAATAATGTCTGCTATAATCTGAATTGATCTAATTTGCTCATTTTATCAGATCTTGATTTATACAGACTTTAAAGATTTTCTTTACAAAGATTACAAATCAAATAAAAAATTTGAATACATGTTAAATTTAACTGCTATAAGTTTTAAAGTCTGTGTATATTATGCATGAGATATTTTCTTCCAGAATCATGTAGCGTTAGTAAGTTAGAGTTGTGCATTATATAAAAGTACTTAGAAATAATTAGTAATTAGAAATATTTAAAACAGATGGAAATGTGTTTTTGCATCTACTTTTATTTAGAGATGAAAAAATAAAACTCACTTCAGTCATGCACTTCTGAGGAATATGCAAATATAGAAACATTATCTTCAACAAAACCTTTCAATTTGCTAATTAAATATAAATTAATTACAAGCCTACTTATGAAAATTACATACAATCAATACCATTTACTCAGCATAGATCCCAGAGAATTGTAACCATTTTTAATGCTATTTTGTTTAATTCTTCTTTGTTTTACGAGGCATGTGATTTTATTTTTAAACAGTAATAAATAAATTCTTCAGACTGACTCGAAAGTCACGAGTTAAAGAAAATTCCTTTCAACAGAACAATCCCAAATTAGGAATCCAGAGAAACAGGTCTTGTTATCTATTTATATTTCCTTTATAAATCAGAAAATGTTTCTCAAACAATGTGTGAAGCAGTTAAACAAAATTCAACTGAACCAATTATACTAAACCATCTCCCACCGACCCATCAAAAATAGTTTAATATATGCACCAGTGATGGTGAAAATGACTAACCAATAAATAAGCTTGTATCTTTCAATGCTTTGGAATAAACAAAATTGAAGTGTCACTGGTTGAATAGAAGAATATTGTGATGATACCAAATGTGTGTGTTATTTTGTTTTTTTTGTTTTTTTTAAGCATGATTTGTTGAAGGAATTCTCTTTTTGTCTTTGGCTTTGACATGTTTTGTTTTGCTTGTTTTTTTTCTTCCATTTTTTGTTTTTGGCTTGTTTTTTTGTCTCTTGCTTGTTTTGTTTTACTTGTTTTATTTTCATCTTTTTGTTTTTGACTTGTTTTTTTGTGTCTTTTTGCTTTTTGGTTTGTTTGCTCTTTTTTTGTTTGTTTTTTGTCTTTTAGCTTTTAAATTTTCAGTTTAAATACTAAGATTACTTAAATGGAATAAAATAAGGTTACAATTATAATACTGTAAAGAGCAAGTTAACAAAGATATATACAATCAATCCTGATTTGGAATTTCAACTTCAGTCACTTTCTCACCAATGTGGCATAGTTTCTCTCTTTCTTTTCTACAAATATTTTCATGGTAACTGTTCTGATGACCTTTTTTCCCTGGTGTCCCAACTACTTGAATTTAAGCATGCTGTTGAAATAGCTAAATGCAACCGCCACTTCTACTCCAACAGTTTCTTTTCTCACACTTCCCGCTTGTGGAACTACCTTCTATTTATTTGCTTCCCTGATAACTATACTTTTCAAAAATTTAAATGCATGGTCAACTGCCATCTTCTATCATTGAATCCCATTCATCTTTTGTCATTTTCTCAATCCTCCCTATACTTAGTCTTTTTTCTCACTTTCACTCCCTATAACCCTCTGTGTACTAGTGACATTTCTGCCTTGTGAAATTATTAAAAAAAATCTTTTTGCTTCACTTATACAAAATAGAGAAACAAAGTAATACTTTCCTTTTGATTCATTGCCAATAAAGTATGAAAATGCAGTAAGTTGTCAAGTTTCAAATAGCAGAAAATTCTGTTTCTATTACATCATCAGGAGATCCCCATACAGAGATCGACAATTCACTGATCTCTATGCAAAAGACTATTATGCTAATATAGAAAAATATTACACAATAAACATGTAGATACATATTACATATGTGGATACATGAATTAAGTGTTCTATTTATATATATATAGTAAAAAATACTAACGCCTTATATTTTTGTAATTCCTATATCAAAAGAAACACATGTGAGGGAGTGAAAAATTATCATCTGAATCTTATTTAAGATTTTAATTTCAGCTCCTTGGAATATAATAAAAGATAGCTATCTATTTGATGCGGGTTTCGTAACTCAATGTAAAGCAACCACTTAAGAATAAAAATGAGTTTTACTGACTCAGCTCTATTGGCATAAAAAGCCAAACTGTTCTGCCCAAATTTTTCTCTATTACTACTACTATTATGGCATTTTTAATAGGAAATTCAGTATTTGTTCTTATATCAATCTGCATATATAAACAAACACTTGAATATTATATTCCAAATATTATGTGCATGAAAAAAAAACATTCATAATATTATAAAATTATTAAATAAATTTAAATATGCATAGCACAATATATATTTATACAATTCACTATATTACATTAGAAAACTTTTTAAAAACAATTACTTGAAAGGTTAAGAGGCTATATGTATCACATGTCTTAATGGTAAATAACAAAATAGATGCAAGCTGATTTGCTGCCATTACATATTTTGAAATAAATGCAAGGAAAAAACAAGTATGTATAATAAAAAATACTTATTTTAAAAAAAATACTGCACCTGTTTTAAGCAATTACTCCAAATTTTCATGCAATGTGTTAACTATGAAGCCCAGAGAAGAATAAGTCACCTTCTACCGTATTTAGTATTAATTATTAATTTTGTATTCAAAGTAGATTTTATGGAAGAAATTTCTCTTTTAATGTAAAGAAGTAAAACATATCTATTGATATCATTAAATAATTTATTTTCATACTTTAAATCCAGATAGACATTTTAGGACATTTTTGGTGCTTTTCATTCATTTTTTGGTCCAAAAAAATTTTACTTAACCTGTCTTATCCTATTACTCTAAATTTTCCCAGTGGAGCAATAAATCTTCTTTTTATCATCTTTACATACAAATTAAAATATGTAATTAATAATAAAATTTATAATATTGTTACCTCATCATTTTGTATCATGAACTGCTTTTAAAAAAAGCCTAGTAAGTTTATGAGTGGTCCAGTTATTAAGTTTTCAATTAATATTTGTTTCATTTTAATTTAAGTTGATTTTTATTGTAACTTTCACATCAGGATGCAAGTTCAACTCTCATTAGAAGCTTAAACTTTTTAAATTTCCAACCCAAGTTAATAACAACCATAGAATTTTGATAATTGTAATAAAAAAAAACTGAAATTAGGATGTAAGAAATACTAATCAGAAGAGAAAAGTAAAATTTGTAAAAATATTTATTATTAATAATCTATGAAAATATCTAATAATAAATTATTAATCTATTAATAGTTAATGTTTTCTAGAAAAATTGATATTACAAACTCTTAAATAATAAAAAGACACTTATACTTAAAATCAAAAAGAAACAGCTGAAATTTCTATAGCCACTGTAAGGAAAGAGGGTTTGGAAAATTTAACACTTACAGGGCATACTGAAGGAAACAGTTTGTGTGAATGGATGGTAGAGTCAAACATTGTTAAGCAACAAAATCAGGAAGGTGTAGAGAGTCATGATCATCCACATCCTGAAAAGAGATAGCACATAGAAAAAGGAATAAGAAAAAGACAATATTTAAAAAGTACAGTAAATATTTTATTCATTTTTGATTCCATTACACAAATTAATTCAAAATAGAATGTGAATTCTTTGTAAAGTAGTGCAAGCAGAAAGCATTAAATTTGGCAGAATAAAATGAATCATGACAAAATATATAGTTCAAAACAAAAAACTGAAATAATAGTGCTTTTGAACATAGACTATCTTCTTTTTTTTTTTTCAGTTGAACTAGCTTGGACATTTATGAGTCTATCACACCACACATCAGTAATACATCAAGGTTGGAAGGTCATTGGGGTTGCATTCTGTGTTATAACTGGTCAATGTAGGTGGTTGCTGGGTGACCAACCCATCTTGCTCCAAGAATAGTTCCACAAGCAAAAAGTGGGAAGAAATTGTTAGTATAGAATTTAGTTACAACTGTTTGAAGAAAAATGAAAAATGAAAGTACAATTATGAAACCTATCTGACAATCTAGTACTGCACTTAAATTTATGAAGTCATGGTACCAAAGAGGAAAGCTCATCAGAAAAATTGACATGATAATATTTATAGAAAAGGCAAAGGGAAGCTATATTACAGCATTGAAAAAGTGACTGAATCAGAGATGCCAGGTCAGGACCAATAACATTGCAGATTCTTCATTAGATTTTATCAAGAATCTCTAAATATATAGTAGAAGCACTAGACTAGATACAGCAGTAATATTTGATGCATGAAGAAATGGTAAACTTATAAATGTACAAGAGAGATTCTGTCAAGAAAAATTATTTATCACAATACCCAACATTCCTAGGAGCAGACTTGATAATTGATTCAATATAATTGTTCCACTTCATGTCAATGGAAAACATGAGACTGAGTAGGTACAATGCATTTCTCATCTGGAGGTTAGCATCAACCATACTGATGGAAGCCAAAAAAATTTCTTTAAGATAATTAATAGAGAAGAGTTTCATTTTGAAGGCATTAAAATTATCAAGTCACTTCTTGCCCCAGTTAACAATAGATTGAAGGTCAATTTAATTTTATTGAACCTATCAGACTTAATCATCAGAAAAGTTGTTGATGAAAATAAGGGACAAAGTAGATTTGAGAATAGAACCCTGGGCTGGGGGCACCCACATTAAGGCAAAAAGATCTAGAGGTATGCCTGTTCAAGACAACTCTCATTATGCAGTTTGATAAAAAAAAGATTGGATTAAATCAAAACCCTTCAACTTGTGAAGAAGCCAAGCTTTTCGGTGAAGGCAACATGTTTTCATTCAGAATACTTCAGTAACCTTCAACATTCATTATTCTGATGATGAAATGTACCACACCAGTGCATTTGAAGATCATGCAGGCTAAGACCATAACATTTCTACCACCAAGCTTAAATGCTGATGCCAATTTTTTCTTTATACATCCTACCATAATTATACCAAACACATTAGATGCCATTAGACTGAAATAGGTTAATTTTTGTTTGATGTGACCACAAAGTCCTAAAGAGCCTTGTAAGGCTGGCATCCCACTCTAACCCTTTTACTGTTGAAACTGTTAAATGTAGCTGCCTCTTCTACTCCAATAGCTTCATGTCTCACACCTCTCACCTGTGGAACTCCCTTCCCTACTCCTGTTTCCCTGATAGCTTTAATCTCCAACTATTCAAATGTAATGTCAATCGACATCTCCAGTTGCCTTGATCTATCCACTATCCTTCTCCTCATCCTCTCCTCTATCATTCCTATCTGCTCTTGCTCCAAATCCTCTGTAACCCCTTGCATGCTAGTGGCTTCCCACCTTGCCTGGGGTGATATGCTTAAAAAAAATCTCAGTTTTGATAGCAGTTTCCTGTATAATTGTTAACCATGCAAGTTAGTCTTGTTCAGCTTATAATTAATTGTTGTAGTAAAAACATTAATGGCACAAATTTCATTGACCTTATTAGTAATATATGCAGCTGATTTTCTCAGGTCTTTATCGGCCAATAACCTAATAAAAGGAATAGATCAACTTGCATAGTCAACTCAGTCCCTTTTGTACACCACCAGTTTTTGAACAAGTTTGACAAGTGTTTTGTTTAGTTTTGGTCTTGTAGCTATTTTTGTGCAGCCAGAATTCTGCTTATAACAAGAAACAACAAATTCCTTCAAATCAGAAGACAGCTTATCTCAAGTCGAACCATTGAACTGAACATCTGTAGACTGAAAATTATGACATTACAAGAACTATTTTTAACAATGCAAGCTGTTTATATTTACATCTTCTAGTAGAAAAAATAACGATTTCAAAATATACTTACTGGAGAGAGTGGAATAAACTTTTCTTTTTTTGTAGAAGTGTACTCATTTTTTGTATTCTCATTCACTTTCAAATAGCATTGACACTACTGAGGAGTATAGAGACACAGCTGTCAACATGCTAGGTGTTGATGCTGTGGTTTCCATAGGGTGGAGTTGCTAGCCCCATGCCCAACCAATTTTATTTAACCAATGAAGCTTATATGTAGAAATAAAACTTTTTTTGTACTCTCACTCACTTTCAAATAGCATTGACACTACTGAGGAGTATAGAGACACAGCCGCTAACATGCTAGATGTTGATGCTGTGGTTTCTAGTTGCTAGCCCCATGCCCAACCAACTTTAAATTCAGAGTTGTCCTTCAAGACTGGTTGCCAACTATGGCTGAAGAGCTCAATCTGCTTTATTATTTCACCTATAGCTGGTGAGAAGAAGAAACAGATTCAGATCTTTTCCAAGGTTATTTACACAAAAGCAAATGTAATCAACTCTATTGGAATTCAAACTTTACTTACTGATTTCTCATTCCAAGATACTATTACACCACCAACAACAGACGATATATATTTTAGGAAGAGATTTGAATGATTTAGATCAAACCTTAATCTTCTCTACAATGTATTTACACTATTTACATCGTTCAGACTGTTGTCCTCATCTTTGTCATATTCACAACATATTGGCAGTTTTACACTCTGACCTCCTTCAGGTGATATATATTGGAATTTACAAACCAAGTGGATAAAAGCATTGTTTGAATTAATCCAAAAAGTGACTTGACCCAAAGAGTTGTGAGTTCAATACCTAGCCACAGCAGAGTGAACAAAAGCTTGAAGAGTTCAGTTACTAAAGGGAACTAACTGAAATTGAACATAGGACTAAATAAAGGGTTCAGTTCAAAATTCCAATGTATATCACTTGAAGAAGGCTGGAGCGTACAATGGCCGAAACGTTGTGAATATGGCAATAAAGATGAAGACAGTGGTTCGAATGATGTAAATAGGGTAAACAGTTACAATATCTCATCTCAGAAATATAGACAGATGCCCTACAAGTTAATAATTCTATAAATGCAAGTAACCAAAATAAGGATGCATATAGCATCCTATTTAGTATTTTTGTTAAGAATTATATCACCCAAGGATCTAAGAACCGTACTCCAGGCAGCACTTGCTGTTGCATTCAGAAAAATGTTCGCAATTTGATGTGCCTGAAGCAAAAAAAACAAATAAATTTTGTATCAGTTCATTAGAAACATATATATGCTGAACTGTTATGTAATATCAATCCTCCTATATGGCAGTGTATGTTGGACAATTTCCTCGTAAGTGAAGAGATGTCTTCAGGCAAGAGAGATGTAGTTCTACAAAAGAATGCTAATAATACCCTGGATAGAACATGTGAGCAATGAGGAAGTTTTAAGGAAAATGGAAATGAAAAGGACATTTAGAAAGAGACAGTGAAAATGTCTGGCACAAATAATGAAAATTTGACACTCCCAGGACATGTTAAGGGGCAGAGAGAAACAGTGAGTAACCTACCTAACAAGCTTGTATAAATAGATGTCCAGATTAGGGAGTGTGAAGGATAGTAAAAAGCAAACATTGCTAAGAGTTCCAAAGGCAGGAAGTTGTGGACAGCCATGATCGCCAATATCCTAAAGAGACGTGGCACATTGAAGAAAAGAATACAAAATAAATATAAAATTGAACTGTAATGTTAACTACTACAAACTAATCTTATAGAATATTTATGTATTTTCATCATTTTTTGTTAGAGAGAAATTATTGTGAAACAAATGTAATTATACCAAGAATTAAGGATCTTTTTTATTTAGCAAAGGATGAGTGATCATAAAAAATGAGAGTGCTTAATTTTTGAAAGCAAATTTAAATATGAAATTACCTCATTGTAGGGTAATGCTCAGTAATCTAGTCTTGCAGATCATTGAGTAGTGAGTTCAATCCTCACTTTTTTCAATAAAATAAGACAAACAAAAGGAAGAAATACAAAAAATATATTTCCCCAAATTTCATCTTTTATCTAGTATAATAATAAAACCTTTCAATTCCTGCTATTTCTTCCTTTTGTTTGCCTTATTAAAACACAAGTCATCATTCTCAACTATTTTGGAAGGGAATGATGATATCTAATTTGACCCCACCCCTAACAGCTAAATATTTAAAAACTTTGTATGTTTAACAGTTTTCAATTCTGAACCACAATGAAACCACCAGAGAGCTGATGCATGATTAATTGTTCTATTCCATTTTATACATTCCATAAGATGCAGTGAATATTTTATACAATAGTAATGGACAAGGGCATCTATCATATAGTTATAGCTAGCATGTTAGTCCTATTGCAAGTGAATTTGAAGTTCATAAAGTATTCCACCACCATGTTAAATTAAACTTAATAATTATATACAATGAAGCATAAAACTATATTGGTAGTTTGTTTTTGTCAAAACATAGCTATGGAAACATTAAACTGCTATTGTTATTTATTTTTAACAAAGTTTTGCAAAACCATTTTTCATAAGAATATTAGGAAAAATATAAAATTTAAAGGAAATTCAAATTACAATTAGAGAGTATGATTAGACATTTTCTCTACTTTGACTACAAGGCGGACAGGTCTGACACACACGCCGGCTAACAAGGGCTCTGGTGAAAATCCAAGAAGCATCTGCATCGGTAACTGGCGGCTTCTGGTCGTTCCTGTCTCTGCGTCTGTAGGAACCCCGCGGCAAGCAAGAACGTTATCCGAGTAGGCCTGGGTACCCTACTTCTGTAATTTATCCCAAGAATCTTCTTCTCATAACAGGAAGAAGATGGCTCAATTCGCCCAGGGTGAATGCCGCATCAGTACAGTACAGTAGTACTTTGACTACACATCTGCAAAGATGCAAAAATCAGTAATTCATCACTTGTAATATTTTAAGCTTCAGGCCAGATATTCCCAATTACACTTTACATCTATATTTATATGCTGGTTTAATTTTTTTTATTTCTTTTTACTACTAATGTTATTTTAGTGGATACTCGTGTTTTTTTTCTTTTTCAAACAGTGAAATAAATATCCACCAGCCTAGGCAACAACAGAATGCCTTATCAAAGAAAATATAACTTTCTGTTGTCTAGGCCTGTAGACATTAATTTCACTGCTTAAAAAAAAATGAGGATACCTACTCAAATACATATAGCCACAAAAATAATGTCTATAGTAATAAAAACAATGCCAGATTAACATCCATTAACTACTTAAATTAATGCTTGCTTATGCAAAGGACTCATTGTTGGCCACTGCACTATCCACAATGAATGGAAATGATTTCTGTCAGGCATTCCTGGTACTCAGGTGCCACCATAGATCAAGGACATGTACTATGAAGCTTTATTTAAGCAACAATAATTCATATTCCTTTACCATGAGCAATGTTCACATTGACTCACCAGATATCAGTGCACAACTGATAGCGGTTTGGGTATTTCCATAATGTCAAGATATAGTGATTCCCCCTGCCTATACACTTTACATACAGCTGTCCCATGACTTTTGGCACATCAGAGTGTGAGTGTATATATATATATATATATATATATATATATATATATATATATAAGTGAACATTAAAGTCAACACTTAGAGGCAACAGGCTGTTTCATGCTAGACACAATCGTGGCCTGACGAGTACATCTAGCATGAAACAGCCTGTCGCATCTAAGTGTTGACTTCAATGTTCACTTCTATATTTACACACGCTCTATCTCTGTAATTGAGCACTTTATCCCATAAATATAGCACACCTTAAAAGTATATTTCTTCATACATATATATATATATATATATATTGTGGAGTAATTGCCCATGGTTATGTGTAATTGGCAAAAATGCTCAACTAACAGAGTTGAAAAAGTTTCCTGTAAACAATAAGAACAGAGCAAAATAATACTAAATAAGCCATATTATATCAAGTCAAAACTAGGCAAAGCAACAGAAATAAGGCAAAACATTCACAAAGTAAGAATAGTGTTCACATGCAAAAGGGATACGGTCAAGTGATTGTAGTGTTCTGATTTCAAGGCATGAAAAAACAAAAATATGGAAGATTTGATAAAGAAAGATAAATTTTATGTTACTTTTAAGTGAATATATGAATTGTTTTATGTATGTATCGACAAACAATCCATATATTCAGTTAAAAGTAAAATAAAATTCATCCTTGATAATGGCTAAAAGTGTAGCTGAAAGCCCTTGGAAAACATTTAGACAATTTTTATATAATTTATGACCTAAAATGAAAAAGATTATACAGACACATGAGAAGTTATATATTAAAAACTGAACCCCACACCTTGTCAGTCATTTTCAATGAAACTTGCATAAAAGAGGGATTGCTACCCAAATACACAATATATATATATATATATATATATATATATATAATTACATACCAATGAACTATTTCTGGAATTTATTTTTTTTGTTTTTTTTTTATTAATAATTGTGAATTTATGGCTTTTTTTATCCAAGCCAGAAGAGCGTTTTTCTTCCCCACTCAGTGAAGTTAGATGATGTGCGCATGACATGCATGCTTCAGCTATACTTTTACAATCTTGGACTTGCTTAGGGGTATAAAATTCCTATTTTCACACACAACAGTTACCAACTGCCTGATGATTGCATAAAAAAGGTATGAAACTGGCAGTCATAGTTGGTCACTGCTCACTGAAAATTTAATTTAAAATATATATATATATATATATATATATATATAAATTAATAGACTAAAACAAAACAAAACTGATTATATTTCTTCATGGTATACTATGAAAATTAAAAAATATAATTTGGTGGGGGAAAATTTAGTGAAATTGTTTTTACAAAGCATACAAATATTTTTCTTATCTGGCTATTTAAAATAAAAGAGAAATTATAGACTTACACTGAACAGTTATAATTATTAATTGTTCCTGTAAGAGATATTTCTACAATTTAAATTAGGAAAAGACCTTCCCACACTAAGAACAAAAAATGTTTTAAGTCAAAACCTTCTCCTGAGTTCAATAATGTATACCAAATTTGAAACCATTTTGTTACATATAGCAACTAGACAGATAAACTTACTTATATGCATTTTGTAGATGTTATATTCCATACTAATAGGAATATATACTTGAAAACAAGGTGGATAAAATAAGCAAAGGTTTATTGTAAAACAAAAACAGTACAATATGAATAAAGGTAACAGTTATGCACAAAGTCGTTGCAAGTCAATCCAGTAGTGAGTGCTACTATTGGAAGGTCAGTAGTTCTCGTGTAAGTCTGAGTCATACTCAATATATCCCAGCTAGACCCTGTAGTCTGTTGACTTACAGATACTTATTGGTAGTTACTACATATAGTGTAGCCACTCATGGGGGTGACAGGTTATTCCATTACATCACTTTGAAAATATTATTTACTGTTGTGACAATTAAACAGCAAATGGATGTGCTTGGTTGAGTGCTAATCTTATAAATTATAGATAGTGAGATCAGTCTTTACTGAGTGTTGTATTAAATTGATTGTGTACCAAAGTTGACCCCCTCCTCCTCCTACTACTACTAAATAATAATAATAATAATAACTACAGAAGACAGGATGATGATCTGTGTAAAAGAACATGAAAGTAATAAGCAGCTTTATTCAGTAATAAAGGAAGCCATCAAGTTCAAAATGGAGTTTCAAGTGGGTGAAGAAATACAAGTAAAGCATAATGCACTGACTGAAGCTGCAAAATACTTAAAGCAAAGGCAAATGCAACCAACCAGATACAGAAACGATGGCAAGATAAACTGCTTCAGTCAATACCCTGCCTGTACCAAACAAACTAATGTAGACAAACCCCCATACACCTCAGTGGCTATGTAGTACAGGATTAAAAGCTGAAACTGAAGGTTTTATTCTTGCTGGACAGGACCAATGCTTGCTAACTAAAAAGTACCAAGCACACATACTGAAAAATTATGTTAGCTCAAAATGTAGATTCTGTGATAAATATCCAGAAACGATTGACCATCTTGTATCAGGTTGTGCAGTATTGGCACCCACTGAATATAAAACATAGCATGACAGAGTGGTCCAATATCTGCACTGGAAAATCTGCAACACTTACAGAAAGGAAACTGCAAGAAATTGGTATGAATACCACCCATACCCGGTTATAGAGATAGGACCTGTAAAAATTTTATGGGACTTTACAATCAGTCAGAACAATCAAAGTTAATTGCCCTGACATCGTGATTAGAGACTGCAAAGACAAATGTGTGTCCTTATTGACATGGCAGTCCCTGCAGACTGCTATGTATCATTGAAGATCTTCAAAAAACTATCAAAATACAAGGACCTTGAAATTGAAATCTGAAAAATGTGGCACATGAGGATATTAACAATTCCAGTTGTAGTTGGAGCCCTCAGATTGATTGGAAAAAATTCCTATAGACTCATAGAAGAAAACCCTGATGAAGGGATTTATCTAAGTAAAATATATGCATTTTCTTCTTTTATTTTTCCAAACTGCTCAGTGGAAAATGTCATGATGCCATTTCTGACCTTAGTTCTCTGGTCAGGACCTGGAAAGAAATGTGTATACACCAAAAATCAAAGCAAATAAAAACAAACAAACAACAACTACTACTATTATTATTATATCTTTTTCTTCATTACTTCTAAGTGCACATGTTATTATAAAGGAAGGCTTACAGCCATATCATATTGAAACACTGGTTCTCATACAATCACCAAAGTTAAGCAACATCATGCTTGTTCAGTACCTAGATGGTTGACTGCTTGGGAATACCAGGTGCTGTAAGCTTAGATGTGTGAATGGGGTTATGGATAATGGCTCAAAATTTAAAATCAGAGTTGAGTTCCAATTTCAGTTGGGTTTGTTATATTCACTTACACACAAATACTCTCCCCCACCACGAGCTGTGGATTGATTATTAGAACTCAGTAAACTGTTATTATCTCCAAAAAATCTCACAATCTAAAAATGTTTTCTGGCTTTAAATAACCTGCAAGAGGTTGATACATCGTAAAAACCAAAACAATCAATCAATATTGCAAAGGATAACATTTAGTCATATCTATTCATGTAATATTAGATGGATAGAGATTGAGTTTTTTTCAGTATCATTTTTTTTTTGTTGTGATAATAAGTAAAAAGTTAGGCTTTCTTTGTAAGTTTTTTTGAAAGAATTAATTGAAATGTCTTTTTTTTTCCAGAAAAGAAAATTAAAATTATTAATGCTAGTAATAATAACAATATTAGTACTGTTGACATTATTAGAGTACTTGGGATGCATGATAAAAAAATACCAATACCTACTATTTTGTTTCCTAATTTTATTTTTTTCATATTTGATAACCATTGATACAATATTATTTAGAATATGAAAAGAGTTCTTCTACCCTTCAAAATGCCTGTGATATCTTTGGTATTAATTGCAGACGTCAAAACTGAAGATCCGTTTTGAATAACAGGAAGGTTGTTTTGCTTAGGAAACTGATAAAATGACAAATTAAAATCAGTAACACTTGAGGAAAATGAAATCTTAGATAAAGTCTAGAAATATCAGTAGATGGCTTCATCTAGAGATCCTTCTTTGTTGACTCTTATCTTGACTCCAAAAGCAAAATTCATTGGCTTGTGGTTTCCTAAATTTGAAATCATTCTGTTTATTGTTGGTGGAAAAGAAAGCATTTTTCTGTTAACTTTAAATTTAAAATCCAGTCACTTCTTCAAATCAAGAAATAGAAAATTGAATAAAACTTTGTATTTTTAACTTTAAACAATTAATTTTAAAAAGTTTAATCACATGGTTTTACACATACGTACATGTAAATTTGTAACTGTTTTGTTTAAAAAGAACTAAAAGATTCATATATTGTGATCATAAAAGTTAAATTTTAAACTTATCTAGAAAGAAGTAACCATTTTTCATTTATTTTATTATATTCAATAAAATCAAAAGAATTAAGAAAATTAATTATTAAGTTAAAAAAATAAGGCAGATGATCAAATATCTTCATATGAACACAAATATGTATTGTACCGTATTACCCACATACAAATAGTAACTCTTTTTGAAGAGAAAAAAGTCAACCCAAATACTAAAAAACTGTTTCTGTAAACTCAGTATGTATTCTCATATGTACATGGATTTTAATCTTGTCACCTCCTAACCAGACATGTCTGGGTCCAGCCCTGAGCCATGTTGTGTGAGAACGAGCCAATCACTGCAAACGTTTCTCACACGCCAAAAGAACATTGAAACAAACATTAATAATAATAAGCACTCTGGTTTCCTGTCACCTGATTCTTTCAATCATGTCTAAACTATTTCTGCAGTTTGATTGTTAAACATGCAATGGCAGAAAAAAAACAGGAGCAAAATGGCAGCAAAGAAGAGAATGCTAGAGAAAAAAACATATATATTGATATGATTGCTCTTATCAGAAAAAAAGGTAGAAAGAGATAAGCATGACAGTTTGATGTCAATGCATCATGACTTAAGAGGATAACAAAGTTCTAATCAATGAATTTGAATTGAGGGAATTTTTGTAGGACTGTTACAGTATGTACTTAAATTTACTGAATTTGATATAAAATGGATTAATGCCCATTAAATGAACTTTTTGGTAAGAGCCTGATATTCATTTTTTAAAAATCTTACATATTTTTCCAATAATAAAAAAAAATTGTGATTACTATATTTTCTGTAATATAAGGTGTACTTTTCTTTTCCTAATAATTCCTCCAAAATTGACCCTTCATCTTATACCTGGGTTTGGGTAATAGACTAATACATAAACACCTGTTTCACACACTTGTCCTATTGAACTTCTTTTTTTTTTTTTTTTAACTCTATCAGCACTTATCAGATTTCAATACCCAAAGTCCTGATTGAATTGTTTAAAAAAACTCTGAATTTGTGATGTTAGTACAATTAAAATAATATATCTGAAAAACTATTGAAAATCAATGATTACAAGTCAAATTGATTTTATATGAAAGTACTATCTATACATGAATGTAGTGCAAGTTTCTATTATCAGTTTTTGATGCAAAGAATAGGAGGGGTTGCACTATACACAGGTAATGTTTTTGAATAGTTTAAAACTCATGCATTTTCATTGACCAGTTACACTATACATAGGTATTTTTTTCCCAGAGAAATTAAAATTCATGCAAAAAAATATTTTCTGACATTGGACTTGTGAGATTGATTTTTGACCATTGAAATCACGAACTCAGACCTCACTGTTACTATTTAACCTAATTAATAAAAATTAAACTATTAAATATATATGGATGTGCATGCAGCATGGTAAATATCAGCACCTTCCTCATGAAATACTACAAAAATATCAGCAAGTATAGGACCCAAAGAACTACCCATTGAAACCCCATCTGTCTGGGTGTACATAATATTGTGGAAACTAAACTTAACACCTTCAGTCGCCAGATACATTCCGAAAACAAGTTTTCATAAATACTAGTAGGACATACATTTATATATGTATATAAAAAAACAAATCAATAACATTTTTTTCATGTATATAAATAAAATCCTTGCAATTGCCTTGATAAAGTCCCTCAGAGGACAAAACATGTCAGCTAAGATAAATTTGCCTGTTGTGTGTGTATATATATATATATATATATATATATATATATATACACACACACAGAGACAGACAAACAACCCTATATCTCAGTATTTATTTTGTAATTTTTGGGTGCTTAACCATGGAACTTGCTTACAAAAATAATATTCATAGTAATCAAAGTAATCTTATCTTGCAGACAAAAAATGGTAAACATACATGTGCATACAATCATGTAAACACTTACAAATATATGTAAGAAAAACTCTCAAACGCATATGCACCTATATATATATATATATATATATATATATATATATATATATATACACACACACACACAAACATTACACATAAATAAAAGCATTTACTTACACGTATGATCCCTTACATACATACATACATACATACATACATACATACATACAGATACACAAAAAATTCACACAGGCATACATGCATATATATTAACCCATTTACAATTACACACATGCAGAAAGTGTAAATTTTATTACTTTCGTTTATGTGGAGCCTTGGGTAATCAAAGTTATTAAAGATTAAAACATTCTTTATTGCTCTGTGAACCTTTCTTCTATATTTGGTCTCTCAACAAAAAAAAAAAAAGATTTTTGAAGTTCTTATCCATAGTTTTCTGTTAAGTGTTTTGTAGATTTTTTATTTGTGTGAAACTTGACTGGGATAATTTGTATATTTGGAATAAGCCTGTCTATTACCAAACACACTTGCTATTCTTTAAAAGTTACAAATTAAACAAAAGCAACAATTCTAAAAAATAAGTGTTTTAATGAAATAAAATCCAAATCATATTTACAAGCAAAGTTTCATACCAGCCAGCATCACTTAGGAATTTCCATCACTTTTATTATTGTTCTTTTCTTTCAGCTGCTGTAAATTGTTTAATTTTTATAACAGTACAAAATAATAGTCAGTTTTCATAAATCAGTTTTAAAGCAGAAAAATAAACAAATATTTGAGAGAATTTCTTTTTATCTAATATTGACTTTGATCACTGGAAATATCTCTGTGATAACCTTTTATTTTGATGCAAGGAAAGAGTTTCCTCTAAGTGTTTTATGCAATCAATTTTGATATAATTTCTAAAGTAACTACATTAATAGAGTGATTAGCTTAACAGTAATTTTGTTATTTATCATGAGCTCTATAAATATTACACTTATCTAGGCTTATGAGGTGTGTATGTGTGGGTGGGTGGGTGTCTGGCTCATAAATGTACTTCAGGACAAACAAATACATTTTCAAAGAAAAAGCTGGTTAATTTCAAAGCAACTTCACACTTATCTATGCTCCTTACTATGGCAGTCTAAGTTACACACAATTCAAACTCTACAGTTAATTACTACAAATGGAGACTCTTTACATTTGAGCGCCTCACATTGGTAGGGTAAAAAAAAAGCTTTTTGTAGGCTTTGTACTAATGAGGATAATTGCTAGATAAGAAAGTGTTTGGGGAATTAAGATTACAGCTGCCAAGGATTTTTTCCTGCCTTTTTTTATGTAGTTCTCAGATACATTTTTTTTTTTTTTTTGTAAGTTTCTGAAAAACTTTCAATCTATTATATATGACATCTTTCAAATTAACTTGTTATGTCTAGAAATCCAGCAATACGTACAATCGCTAACCAGTGGCAGACTGGGTTAAAAATTTCTAGCAGGAAAACTTATAAAAGGGCGCAGTCAAAAGGACCCGCTTTTAGCATACTAACCAAAACAAAATTAAAAAATATCCTTCAAAATGAAAAAAAACAAAAAAAACTTACCAAACATGGAATTGAGGATATCTATTATCTACCGAAAGAAATTATAGCATAAAAGATGACTTATTTAAATCTTCCCAGAATCTATGCAATATTTTTCTTTCTTTTCAGTTTTTACTTTTATTTGTTATTTCTAAAGTGATAGACCATCACTTTGGGGCCCACCAGGAAATATCTACTGCCACTAACACATTTATACACATTTCTTTCTATCAATTTTAAAATATAAACACTAACTCCCAGAAACATACATGTTAATAATCAATATTTTAAATATATAATTAAATATCAACAATTCATTTTTCCTTTTTCTCTGTATAGAAACTCTAAAAACACTTTTTGCAGGTTGTCATGAATAATGAGATGGCACAAAGATATGTGATTGAAAAGATTTTCAAAGCAAAATGATATATGACCTGTATTGAGTTGATGCAAAAGTTAGTAAACATCCTTTTTTGCACAATACTATATAAATCTCAGAAGTCTATGATGTTCATTCAGCTCTTGATTGAATGTGCAATCAACTAGAAAACATCACTGACAAGTAATTCAGAAAGTAGCAAAATGAATCCTTCAGAAACTTACAGAAAGAAACAGTGTTTAACAATTGTCTTTCTCATGATAAAGAAATTAGTCGTTTTTTGGAGACAAATCATTAACAATGAAAAAATATTACAAGATTTCAAAATATGGACAATTGTAGTTGGTTTAAGTACAGCCTTAAAAATTATAGTTTAAAGAAAGGAAATATCTGAAAAAAATCTGGGGTGCAAATTTATATTTTGTTAATATTCAATAGTGGCACTCTCAAGAATTTTTCATCTAAATTACTCTTTTAATAAATGTGGCATTCTTTAGGTGTGGTTGAACTTCTTTCTGTTTATGACTAATGCATTTGATAAATTGTTGTGTATAAAATCCCTTTTGTGTTTATAGGTATACCACACATATTAAAAGAGAAAGTAACTTACTTAGATGGAAAATTCTCAAGAATGCTACTATCGAATTTTATCAAAATATAAATCTGTGCCCCAGATTTTTTCAAATATCTCCTTTCCTAAAAAAATATTCCCTTCCTAAGCCAACATATATAACTATAAAAAAAATTTTTAATTAAAAGACAATGGTTAAATTCAAAGCCTATTATTTAAAATATATAATATATAAATTAATCTCAAACCAAAATAATACAAATATTAATTAAATTATAAAAAAAATCAGCATCATTTACTCACTTTCATTTATTAGACATTAAATTACATCTTTTAGCATCCTCCATAATTTACCTAGACTTTTCAGTTAGCCTGATAAATATTTATGAGTGTTGCTTCAATTAATATATATACTACATAAACTAATCCCAAACAAAAATAGAAATATTAATTACATCATAAAAAATCAGCATCATTTACTCACTTTTGTTTATTAGACATTAAATTATGTCACTTAGCATCCTCCATAATTTACCTAGACTTTTCAGTTAGTCTCATGAATATTTATGAGTGTTCTTTCAATTTAAAAATTTTGAAATATTAACAATATTTTTGCTTGTTGTAAAATAAAATCTTTACATTTGCCTTGATAAAGTCCATCAAAGGACAAAATGTGTGAGCTAAAATAAGTTTTCATTTTACAGATGTATTTTTAATTATATCTGAATTTTTAAATATGTATGTATGTATGTATGTATGTAAGGAGACTTCCTGATGTTATCGGACGGGTCAATCCCAGCATGCGACACCTTTGGAAAGTACCTGAAAAACAAACCATGTGTTAACCCAAGCCTTGTGAGTGAAATTAGGTAGACAGAACTCTTGTGGATCATCGATAGCTGTGCTAGCACAAAGCCACACATCATTGTGACCAAGGGTTTGATGGTGTTGATGTTATTCAGATTGTTGATCATGCTAGATAACACACTCTCTCCCAGAAACTGTAACTAAGGTCTGCTCAGCATTGTTGCAGTATAAACCACAGATGGGCTCTGTGGGCGTTGAGGAAACACAAATGTGCCAGAGTGAGTGTCTGCAATAAGGATTGGCTAGCCTAGTAGACAGGTATCCTCGAATATGAGTGGCCAACTATTATGTATGTAAGTAGACCAAAAATAATCTTACAATATTCACTTTATGAAATCATTCTGCTAACATCTAGAGCACTATTTGAAATTAACCTCTTGGTAGACTGTTAGGGATTAGCCTGATTACTGTGGTTGACTTGTCTTCCTTTTTGTTTTCATTGTTTTCTTTTGACTTATTTTTGCTAAATCACTTTGTTCCCCTTTGTTTTTAAATAATAACCATGTAAGTTCCTTTAACACTAATACTTATTTCCCTCTAGGCAAAACTTTTTGAGAGGAGTATGGGCAGCTGTTCTCAAAAGATATTTTTTAAAAAATCACCCTAAAAGGATCAAATTGGAATACAATTTATTTGAAATGCAGTTTAAAATCCTACAAAATCAAAGGAAATACTTTGGTACTTGATTAATTATGTTATGAATTTATATGAATAAAAGATTTTGTCAAAAATATATTGGAAACATTTGTATTATCCTAAAATTGCTATATAAATATCATCTAAGCTTTTTATATTTTCATCTAAGCTCAGTAATAAAATATTTAAGGCAATACAAACTCATCCTGTAAATTGGATAAAATATAGAAGATAAAACAATTTTATATTATTACTTTTGCAAGTAATGTTATACATTATGCAATACAAATACCACAATATTTGCATCAATATAGATGTGATATATAGTATTGCTGTTTAATACATAAATCTTAGTTAGTGCACATGGCTTTTGAAACCCTAAAAATTGAATATATAAAATTGGTTGACTGTTCTTCTATGTGTATATAAAACTGTGATAGCAAATAAATGCACTTTTAGGTATTTATCTGCAAAGCCACTTGAACAAAATATGACACATGGTATAATTTAAATTGAAGATCATGGGATTAATGATAAAAATGACTCAGACTCCTCAACATTTCCTCTCTGAGAAACCACAGGCATCAGGGATTAACCTGACAGTGGGCTAGGTGGGGAATCAGGAAATGGTCCCCTGGAACTGAACATTGTAAATATACAAGTTAATGCAGTTGTATTGCTTATATAAGACTACAGCATGTAACTTAAATCTTGTCCACCTTAGCAATGATTGTTTAATTTTATATTCAGCTTTAAAAGTAACATTTGTAAAAGATAATTGAGTTTTGTAATTCATTTTCAGTTTGGTTTTCTGTAATCTTTAAAAGTAAGTAATCATTTTGCTGACAACTTTTATAATTAAACTGCTTAGTTATTCAAATAAAGGTATTTTTCTGCACTGATAGTGGTAACCGCATTTAATATTTAGCTTGAGAGTAAAGGAAAGTAGTATTGACATTTTTTAATTGTGTATTTTGAAAATCTAACAAATATTATAAATAATATAAAATTGCCATATATGAAATAAACAACTAACCAAATACTTACTTATACTTATTGCATTAAATCTATCAAACTGCTTTATGAAAATTTTGTTCATACCATTTCAAAAACATAAGTAAATCTCTCAAGCAAAGAAACCTCTGTGTAATGCAATGGAGCAAAGGAAAGGGACTTTGCCTGCACAAGACTGGATATTATTGCTAGTATCAGATAAATGCAATATTCTTTGCTTCTGATGTTGGTCTGTGGCTACCTATGCAGTACTGTTCAATTGGTTTTGTATATGAGGAAAACACAAGTATATACCATATATGGCTTTTTAATAACATGACTATTATAAGCTCAAAGGCACTTTTTTTAATGTAAAAGAAAATGCTGTTTTTACAACCTGTAATATTATGAAATGCATAAAAACAGATTCATGCTAGACTTTGCATATATGAGCGAGTGCTGAAAAGTTCTTAATCTGACCAAGAAAAACATTACAAAATATTCTAATGTTTGGTCAAATGTGAGGAAGTGTGTTGGGTTGAGTATTTTAAGCACCTCCTCTTATAGTAAGACAGTATTTCTGGTTGTAGAAGGTTGAAAAAAAAAAAACAATCATGGTTAAATCTTAGTACTGAGTGTATTTCAGTTGGGCATCTGTAGGGGAAGTATTACTTTTCCTTATTGCTGCCCACTGACTTTAACACTACTTCACTACTACTCTTTGGATTTAGTTATTTTCTGTACTAAAAACTAAATAGTTATATGATTCTCACAAACTATATCTGTTAAAAGGAAAATTTTAAAAGAAACTAAAAGTAGTTGAAACTTGCTTAAAGAGTTGAAAATTCAACCTATTATTTCAAAATATTGAAGTAAATTATTCAATTTTTTGTTTGAAGAGATACATTCATTGTGCATTGTTGTAAATTCTTTTTATAAAAGTTCCTTTTGTCTTTGATACCATTGATGCAAGTTTTTTTTTAAGTAGTATTGGAATTTAGAATAATCAGTCATAAAAATAAGACTAATCCAGCACAGAATAAAATGAGGACATTTATAGGTAAAGAACAAACCAATCACTAGCCTCATAAGAGATACATGACCCTGGATATATAAGCGCCAAATTCAGACATCCTCTTTTTATTCCAACACATTGATCAGGTAGCATGCAGCAATGCTGCTCCTTTGCCACAAGCCTAGTCAGTGGCATCAGGTTATAAAGGAAGGTGGTCAAGAAAAATTACTAGTGCCTAAAGAATCTAACCATGGACTGAAAGTGACTTCTTTAAGGACAGTTGACAATAATCACATGCCTTTCTCTTAAGCTAAGTCTGCAGACACACATTATCAGCAGCCACTTCTTTTTTTCTTTATTTCTCTATTTCTATTTGAATTAAATATATTTAAATAGTACAAATTTGTTTGTATTTTTTCTTTCTCTGCAAAAGCTGTCACTCAGTTTGAGCACACAAGGACTTATCACTAACCCTCCATAAAGTTGGTGTTATATCCTGGCATGATGTTGTGGATATAATCACCACAGTAACAATCAGCACAAAGCATTATCTAAATTTCACTTTACATCTTGTAACAAATTTGAATTCTTATAGGAACCTTTTAAAAATATCACAATAACACTTCTATATCTGTAACTGAATAGATTTGTCTTAAGAATATCAGGAACAGTGAACAAATTTCTGTTATTTACATTATGTTGGAATCATTTGAAATTCTTTCTCTGGTACATCAAGTACCAAACAGCAGATTTTTCCCCTCATTGACTTTATATCTATTTGTTTTTTTACCAAAAGGATACGTGTACTACTGGACATTTGCCATAACTTATTTGGTTATCTGGGAGCCATGCCAAGTAATTCCCTTCATAGCATCTCCCATGGTAATGGGTTAATTGAGAATGCCCATTTTTTTTTCTTCAAGTAATATATGATAGGTTGTTTTGGTTAAATGGTACCAACAGCAATGAATGACCTCTGACCTGGCCTATTCATCAAATGTCCAAGATTGATTACCAGAGAAGGCTAAAAGGCTCCAAATGCATTGCTATTTACCTGACAGCCAAAAAGAAAAATGGGTTCATATCTTTCCCATAAGCATTAGAGTGAAATGGACACAACTGTCCCAGTCTGTACTACTAACCATTAGGCTATTCACACCTCCTATTGTAATGTTACTTGGGTGGAAAATGAGGAAAAATATAATTGTTTAGAGGTATATTCAATTGCATGGTTTTAATCTTGGCAAAACTGCCAGAAAGCTTAAGATCACAAAATGAAATACAGATGATAATAATATAAGTGTTACAAGCAAGAATTAAAATATTAAGGCAGACAAGTGCAAATTGATTTAAGAAAGCCAAAACTTTAATTACTGTCCAGAATTGTTAAAGCAACAAAATTGTATAATAATTTCTGGTAGCAGGATTTATGCCTTTAATTTTATAGGATAAGATTTTTATGATTTTCAACTATATACCTTAAAATATTCAACCCTTTTCTTGTATTATTATAGGAGGTGCTAGCCCAGAATGTGGGCTTGTTTTTTTCCCCCCAGGAAACTGATTTCTAGAGAATGTGATAGTGGCATAACAGTTATTAGTAAACAGAGTTCAAGATCTTCCTTGGTCTGTGGCATTCACTTTTACACTTAGGAAAGGCATGAATTAATTTCTTCTCTCCTCAGCTATGAGTTAAATAGCAAGTAGACTGGGCTCTCACTATGGGTGACAGCCAGTCTACAAGCAGGACTACTCTAAATTCAAAAATACAGAGGAGGCACTTCATAAAAATAAAGAAAAGGAATGTGGACGGCTATAATAACCGACACCCTATCTTTAAAAAAAGAGATGTATAATATGTCTGCTCAGACTCAGGAAATGTGGATATATGAACAGATTGATCAATTTTGTCAAATTTCTTGGACACTTTTGGCAAGAGCCTCAGAATTCAATGCTCTTATATCATTTTCAGTACCAATTCTGTAAACATGTTTCCTGTTTTACCAGTAAATGCATTTTTCTTTCTTAAATTACATTCAAAATTGTTTTATGCTTATCATTCAAAATAAACATTTGTCCCATGACAATGATTGGATCTGATTTCAAATCTTGTATACATTGCAGATATTTTTAGAGTCTGTTCCTATAAGACTTTTTGCCTGCAAACTGTTGAAACTTTTTATATTTTCTTTTAACAGTTCCAGTATTTGGTCCACATAGATTCTTTCCTTTTTTTTTCTTATTTCTACCATTGCACCTACTGTTTTACTTTTCCCCTTTCTTCTTTCAGGAATTATATTCTAGATAAAATAATGCAAGATTTCCTCTGCAAACTTTAAAATCTCCTCAACAAATATCTTATGCAACATGCTAGACATATTCTTTGTCTTTTATCTAGCTATTCTTTTTTCTTCAATTCTATTATCTGAGCTTACAATGGGATGACTTTTGGAATTAAAAACAGTTTTGTATGGTTAAATATTTATTAAATCAGGTAAATTTGAAGTTTTACAGGGTTAGGATCAGCCTTTGTTTAATATTGTTGAATGGCATGAAAGAATTTCTCCTGCAGATAAAGAAGAGACTTTAAGCAACAGAAATGTGGTTCTACAGAAGGATGCCAAAAATAGAATGAACTGAACATGTGAGCAATGACAAAATTTTACAGAAAATGGAAACAAAAAGGACATTTACACTTAACATCAGTAAGATATAGTTGAAATTTCTAAAGCACATAATGAGAAAAGAGGGCTTGAAATATTTGATACCCACAGGTAAGATCAAAGGCAAGAGGAACAAAGGAAAACTATGCATAACCTACCTAGAGAGCTTAAGTAAATGGATTATGAAGCAATGTTTAGGAGAGATAACAAAAAGACAAAATTTATTAAGAGCTACAAAGGATAAGAAATTGTGATGAGTCATAATTACATCCTGAAGCGACACAGCACATAGAAGAAAAACTAAAATCATTTTTCTTATTCCATTTGAACCAAATATTTTTCATTCTAATTGAAAGAAAATTATTTTATTTTTCATTCCAACAGAACCAAAATTTTTTTATTCTAATATAACCCAACTTTTTTTCTTTTTTCATTCCAACAAAACCCAAATTTTTTTTTTCATTCCAACAAAATCAATTTTTTTTTTCATTCCAACAAAATCAATTTTTTCTTTCATTCCAACAAAACCAAAATTTTTTCTTTCATTCCAACAAAAGCAAAATTTTTTCTTTCATTCCAACAAAAGCAAAATTTTTCTTTCATTCCAACAAAAGCAAAATTTTTTTCTTTCATTCCAACAAAAGCAAAATTTTTCTTTCATTCCAACAAAAGCAAAATTTTTTTTCGTTCTTTTTTTCTTCGTTCCAACAAAAAGCAAAATTTTTTCTTTCATTCCAACAAAAGCAAAATTTTTCTTTCATTCCAACAAAAGCAAAATTTTTTCTTTCATTCCAACAAAAGCAAAATTTTTTCTTTCATTCCAACAAAAGCAAAATTTTTTCTTTCATTCCAACAAAAGCAAAATTTTTTCTTTCATTCCAACAAAAGCAAAATTTTTTCTTTCATTCCAACAAAAGCAAAATTTTTCATTCCAACAAAAGCAAAATTTTTTCTTCCAACAAAAGCAAAATTTTTTCTTTCATTCCAACAAAAGCAAAATTTTTTCTTTCATTCCAACAAAAGCAAAATTTTTTCTTTCATTCCAACAAAACCAAAATTTTTTCTTTCATTCCAACAAAAGCAAAATTTTTTCTTTCATTCCAACAAAACCAAAATTTTTTCTTTCATTCCAACAAAACCAAAATTTTTTTTTTTTTCAGAACCCAATTTTTTTTTAATTCTAATAGAATCCAAATTGTTTTCTTTTTGCATTCCAACAAAACCCTTTTTCTTTTTTTTCTTTTTTTTTGCCAG
Source organism: Acanthosepion pharaonis (assembly GCA_903632075.3). NCBI lineage: Eukaryota > Metazoa > Mollusca > Cephalopoda > Sepiida > Sepiidae > Acanthosepion > Acanthosepion pharaonis. The sequence goes on along the minus strand of CAHIKZ030000867.1, from coordinate 42,343 downwards.
TGTATCAAGAAGAATTTACTGTAAGGTTTATATATACAAATATATAAATGTCTATATGAATGGCCAAGTGGTTAGAAAATCTTTTTTCTGACCATAAGATCTGGGTTCAAATCTCACCATGGTTGATTTGTCAGGAAGTTGACCCAAGCTTTGTCAGTAAAATTGAGCAGACAGAACTGTTTTTGCTAGCACAACCATTGACAGCTTCCAAAGTCACAAGTCATCATGATTAAGGGGTTGAATATACTGGCCTTGTTCAAACTGTTATCACACTAGATGATGCGCTCTCTCCTCCCAGGAAGGTCTGTTCAGCATAGTTGCAGTGGGTATTGAACAAACAGAAATGTGCCTGAATAAACATCTGCAATAAAGATTGATTAGCCATCTTAGCAAGGGTGTGCTTGGAAAACAAGAGTAGCTGGGCATTATGAATGTATAAGTGTGTTTAATCAAGCACAGATATTAAATGAAAGATTGTATCTATTTTAAATTGAAATCTATTATTTTTATGTTTATTATTGCTCAATAAAGCATTATAAAGATGGCACATTGTTTTTGTTTTGTTTCCACAGCTTTTCTTGTCCACTCTGGTGCCAGCTATACTGTTAATAAAAACAAAAATTCAAGAAATTACTGAAATGTGTATTTTGTCTTCCACAAATTACAATTAGCATTCATTTTATGCTAACCTAACATTATACTGAAAACATTTTTATTAATTCTAAGTTCTATTCTTACTTTCTCCTAAGCATTTTCACATTAATGTACACAGGGACGGCATGAATTTATCTCTTTTCTTCCCCAGCTTGGGATTAAGATACAGGGTAAACTGGGCTCTCTAGGTTTGAGTCACAGTCTAAGAGAAGAAAAACTCTGAATTCCAAACTATGGAGACGGTAACAGGAAATCACTCCACTATCTCCTCCAGGAAGCCATGACAATTCATAGATAAGGAAAAGGAATCTGTAGTGAACTATAATTGCCAATGTCTTGAAGGGACATGATATTAAAAATATATTTTTACTTACCCTAAGTTTTTTTTATTACCTGTAATAACCTAATGTTAAAAGAATTCCTTATTTTAAATTTTATCTTGCTCATTTGAGTATGAGTAAAAAGTTCATGATGCCATGAAGTTTAGCAATGGATAGCAAGGTCAAACAAAAATTACAGCATTCATTTAAATGCCAAATTCCAGAAAAATGAAGAAACTTATACTAATGTCAAAAAGGAGTTTAAAGAAATAATCATGAGGAATTTGCAAGAAAGTTGGTGTCAAGGTCATAAACAAAAAATGCAATTGTGTTTACTTCACTGACAAATTCCAGCAAAATTTAAATGAAACAAAAAAAAGGACACTTAATACAGTTCCTTGGAATGGAGGCTCATATGGTATATGTCTAGATTCAAAACAAGATGGAAGCATTGGGTTTAAGAAAAGAATCACTATAAATGCATTGAATCTGTGAGCCAATCAGAACAGCACAAAGCAAAAGAATGAAAAGCTATTATCCCTTTCCTGTAAATTTAGCTCTTGTTGCTAGGTTTTTGCTGTCTGGAGAAAAATGGGCATGAAAAGATTAAGATTTTGTTTCAAAAAGTCCTCTTATATTTCTCTCTTCTTCCATCCTTCATTTGATTGTGGGGAGGGGGATATAGATATGTTGATATTTTCTCAGCTGGCACTTGGTTACAATAGTGAGGATAGAACTACTTGCAATCATTGCAGGTGTTCTGATATATATATGTTTTTTTTTTTTTTTTTTTAAATCAGTATCACCCCATGCAAGGCAGTAAAGCCACTAAGACACAAGGGGTTACAGGGTGTAGAAGAAACATTAATAATGAGTGGGAAGAGCAAAGAATAATCAGGAAAGCAGTAGATAGCGATTGACATTGCATTTAAATTTCTGTAGTTCAAAGTTAACTGGAAAGAATGGAACCAGAAAGGAGTTCCACAAGCAAGAAGTGTGAGAAAAGAAACTGTTAGCATAGAATTTACAGCTACATCTAGCCAACTCAGCTTTAAATTGATGAGATCTTGACACCAGTCTTGTACTGTGCTTAAATTCAAAATGTCTAGGAACCATAGCAAAGAGCTCATCCAAACAATTACCATCAAAGTATTTATAGAAAAGGCACAGAGAAGTAACCTTACAGCAGTGTAAAAGTGATTGAAGCCAAGCTACAAGATCAGGACTGATAATATTACTGATTCTTCTTTGGATTTTATCAAGTAGCTCATGAAATGTTTCCAGTTGTCAAATTTAAAAACTTTTTTTTTATAAAAACTTTTTCTGGATTTCTATATCCTAATTTAAACACATATATATATATATATATATATATATATATATATATATATATATATATATATATAGAGAGAGAGAGAGAGAAACAGAATTACATGTGTGCATGTGAAGTTATATACATAAATATATCAACATGACTGTGGTAATATTAGCTGTTTACTTATAAGGGGAGTAAAAAATATTGGTATTCATTGACCAATGCTACTTTCTGTTGAAATTTATAAAAACTTAAAACAATTTTTCAGAAAAATAAGTTTCTCAAGTCCCATAGCTGTTATTGCTCTTTCCAGTATTAATGGGGGCTTCCTTTCTAACCTCTTATTTGAAGTAGTGTTGAACATTAACATCTTGATTACATCATCATTTTCTCTTCAAGTTACATGTTCTAAGCTGGAGAAGAGAAGCAATTACAGGTGGACAGATATAATGTAGATGTAGTAAGCTAGTTTTTGATCATTTCTTTTCTTTGTTTCTTTCTCTTCTATTAGCAGCTTTTTATTTGCCTAATAGTTGCTTGGCATATACAGATTTTTAATAGAAAATCACTGGGATGGAACACTTGAGAACAGAACAAAATATACACATTTCTTGTGAAAAATGTGCCCTATTCTTACAGCTGGCATCTTTGATGATTCTACTGACATAACAGACTTAATCAATAATGTGATATTCTGTAAATAACACACATGCAAGGATTTTATGAGCAAGATGCATGTATATAACATGTACAGGGTGCAATAAATAAGCTGTCATCCAAATTACACAAAAATGAAAATAACACTGACATCTCATTTTAACAGATATATTTAGCAAAATTACATAAAAATATCATGAAATACTAAAGAGTAAATTTATTCAATAAAATCACCTTTTTAGTTCTTTTCTAATCAGAATGATCAGAGTGAGTTTTCCAAGCTGCCATATCTTCGTAATCACCATTAGACTCATCCAACTCTTTCCAAATCCTCTGCACTATCCTCAGATTGACACCCACTCTAAAATGTGCATATTGAAGCTTCCAGTGCAAATACCAAGCAGTACAGCATGCCAAATTTCTGGTGGAGTGAATTGCATCATGGTGCACTTTTTCTCACAAATGGTGCCCAACTGACCCTGCTACACTGTGTAGTTGGCAAAATCAAAAACAAACAATGCACATGAATGAAATAAAATATATAAAATGGCGAAAATTTACCCATAGCACCCTGTATATCATTACTTAAACTGAATGTGTTCTATTAGCTCACATTGTCTCACACGTAAACTAAACTATATGTTCCATCTACCTCTCTAATATTTCTACGTTGTTAACTGTCCCTTTGCAAACTCACTTCTGGTCTCCCTAGTTTTTTGTAATGACCATCTCTTATAAATAAAGACATGCCTACCTGGAACTGGGCCTCTGTATTTAATCTGATTTCATAACATCATAACAGAGTGTCTTATTTAGAATCATTTAATTGAAAAGATGTGGTTTTGGTGTTGTAGATATTCTTGGTGTTTATTGAAAATATATGACATAAAATGAAGTGGAGCAAGAGTATGAAATAAATAATAAATTTTTATTCATTTGCTTTAGAGTGAGCCCTTAGGTATTCAATGTAGCAAAATGTTCATTTATAAATGGATATTGGTAGCAGTCTGGAGAAAAGTCTGTTTCAGCTCAGTAGTGGTAGTTTTGAAATCAGATTGTTCTGACCATAGTCATATTAGAAATAGGTCAGTGTTAATCTACAGTTTTTCTCAGCACTAAGAAGGGAATAAATATGATTAGCAGATGACCTCTTAACTACTTTACACATGGGTAGGTTCTCTAGTGGCCATGCCTCTAGTCATCACTCTCACCATCCCTTCTTGTCTAGCTCAGAGGTAGCAGCTTATATCCTTTTGACCAGGCTCCAAGACTCTGGCGTAAACCTTGGTTTTGGCTAACATCAAAAGTCATTTTGTGTTAATTTTTTGATTGGCCAAAATTATTTTATTTTCCAGAATTCCTTTCTTTTTCATTTTTTTATAATGGAAGTTATGCATGGAGCCTCCCTGAATTTTGGTAGGTTTTCAGTCACAAATTAGTAGACTCTGGTCCCGTAAACTTTCATCATTTTTTGACCAGGTTCAGTCTTTTCTTCTTCTTCCTCTTTTCATTTGAGTGTTGCCTTCTCTTTAGTTTAGAGGGAGAGAGAGAGAAAGAGATAAGGGTTTTAAAGGAAATACCTTATTTTAATTTGAATTCTTTTTATTTTTCTTTATATACTTTATTTTTTATCATGATTCACTAAAATGTGATCACAAAAATATATTATTTTTCAGCCTGTTATTGTCTTGAAAACAATAACAGACTAGCAGTGAAATGATGCAATAAAATAAAAAAATGGAAACATTCTCAGTTTTGCCCTTTAAAAGTGAAATAAAACTTAAGAATGGTTTGGGGAAAGATTTTCAAAAACAAAATATAATTTAATATTTCAATTACTAATTTTCTGGGTTTCTCCTTCCCACTGACAAAATTAGTTTGAAATTTTAATTCCTTGTAGATTTTAGCAGAAATTCAAATCTGCAGGTCATGCTTATTTCGTGGCCAAAATTATACATTACATAGGTTACTGCAAAACCAATAAAAATTAATAGGAACAGCAGACAGTAAAATCACTTGTTACTTTCAGGCAGCATGGCCAAGTATCTTTGAATGTAATTTAAGAAGTTAATTTTAAAAGGATTAGCCAAGAAAAGAATAAGACCAGCAATACTATAAAAGCATACAAATATTATCTGTGTATCTTATGGTGCTGGGAATGAGCTGGCATATGTGATCAAATGCAGGAAAAAATAACCTTGAGATAAAAAAAAAAAAAAGTCATATCTTTGGCTTTTATGTAGGGGAAAAATTATAGTGAAAATAATATTCTAATTTATTGAATATATAAAATTCAGATCTAATTTATACAAATTAAACAATACTTTAATAAACTAAATGATGGATGATTTTCTTCCTCATCCACAAACTGAGGTTGTAATTTTTTTCCTCAACATTTTCCTACCTCATAAATCATAACTGACAACTTTCCTTCCCTGTCTTTTTTTCCCAATCATATCATCCACTATTTCTTTTCTGTATAACACCAATTTCTAAAGACAAAGACCTTTCTTTCTTTACAGATTGTATGCATCACTTCAAGAAGGATGTAGAATGAATCTTCAAAACTTTGTGATAACAAAAACAACAAAGAATTAGTTTAGTTCAAAATATTACTCTTGAGATAATAGTATTTATATTTACAGTTGAACTAATATCCTCATCTTTGTTGTTATTATCACAACATTGCAGCAATTGTGCCCTCTGACCTTCTGGTATTGAGTGTCTAAGTTCTAGCTTCTGGTTTGCTCCACAGGACAATAGCTGGAAGGATCAAAGCATTAGTTCATGAATTTGGTAGCATAGTAATTGTGAGTTCAATCCCAAGGCCAAGTAGTATAGACTTAGGAGAAAGAAGACTAGAAATAACTGAACAGTAATAAAAAGAATGAGATTTCCATAATCATGGACTTGGTCTCGACTGGAGTTGCCCAATCCCCACTTACCTGTTCAAAGGCATTTATGCAGACTTTATTAGTGATTATTTATTTTTACACCCTACAATCCCCTACCAACAAATGAAACATTGCTAGCCTCTCACTGCTCTATCACTATTTTTATGGCAAATGTTCAGATAATCTACTTTCCTTAGTTCCACCAGTTCAGACCTTCATGAAGTTGACTCATCCTCATTTCATTCATAAGAAGGAAGTTCCACTCAGACAACTGTTACACTGTGGAGCAGACTCTCAAAAGCATGGTTCTCCAATCGCTACAACCTCAACCTCTTCAAGTCTAGGGTCACCCATTATCTATCCTACATATCCTCATAATATGCACCTCTTACTCCCACCTTGTATGATAAACCTCTAACTTGAGTGATTCTTGGGCCATGTATTGGTTAAACAATAGTAAATAAATAAAGTGAAATGTGAACAATCTATCATTGATTAAATAAAGGGTTCAATTCAAAATTCCCTGATATATATCTGAGTCAGCAGAAAACCTGACAAACGCCAGAAGGTAAAACAGCTGAAACAAGATAAAAACAAAGATGAGGACATTAGTCTAACAATGAATAATATAAATGATTATAACTTCATCACAGAAATACATAGATAGAAATAATACTAATTTTATTACATATGACCTTTTATTAAAATATATATATTCATAAATTACAACACCTGAACTAAATAAGGTAATAAGTGAATTTCTTTTGTAAAACATTCAGTAATCATGAAAATGATAAAACTTAAATTTTGGGGACATATAATGAGGATAGATGGTTTGGAAAATTTAACACTCACAGTGCATCAAGAGAAGCAGTAGAAAAGTGCAAATAACTGCAAAGTCTGAATAAATGGATAGCAAAGCAAAGACAAAAAAAGGTGGTTGAAAAACAAAAGACAGAAAGTTGTAGGGAGCTATGATCACCCACGTTCTGAAAGAAAAAGTCATGGAGAGAGAGAGAAGCTAATAAGGGTATCTGGAGGATTCCAATTCACTGTAGCTCATCTAAACTCCATAGATGTCTATTTCAGGCTTCAGTAGACAGCCTTCTAGTCATAATATCAGTGTATTGGAGATAGTTTTTATTTTTAAATTTAACTGTTCATTTTACTAGATGTTCACTTGTAATTTGTAAAGAGCTAAGAGCATTGTTGAACAAGAGATGCATATGTTTTGCATAGAGCAGAAAATACTCAGCAAACTGGAATACTAAGCAAATTGCATTAAGTTGACATTTCTTTCCAAATTTTATGATAGTGTATTATACATATCTTTGTGATATAGACAATTTTGAGATATGCACAAAATTATTCCTTTTCAAATTCTTGGATGAATAAGTCAAATTTTAATCCTAAAAGTTTCATTCAAACAATTTGAATGATTTCAGATAAAAATTTTGAAAGAATGACTTTATTCAGTTGATAACTGAATAGAGTCCTATTTGTCAATTAAGCTTATTTCATGAATGCTAAACTTAAAAAAGTAAGCCTTTATGTCACAAAGAACTCTTGGAACTGCTAGGTAACTGTGATATATTTGAGAAGGATACTAGAATAATCCAGAACCTATAGTGGCAGCAAACTTCATACAGGTAGAAAATGAATTCAGTAAATATACAAATATAGAAAGGGGTGTAAGACAAGGATGCGTCTTCTCACTTATTCAACATATAGAGAGGCAATTCTGAGAGAATTATTAACCCTACTAGGATTCATAAATGTCAACCACAATCCTAACAACATAAGATATACAAATGACAGAGTGTTAATAGCAGATAAAGAAAGGAAACTACAAGAACTCCTACAGAAGGCAGTGAAAGAAACTGAGAAGAAAGGACTAAACCTCAATTGCAAGAATAAAGAAAGCATGGTTGTTAGCAACCATACAAATTACAAATTGGAGATACCAAAATCAAACAACAATTTAAATATCTGGGAAGTGTTTTAACAGGGAACAGAAAGTACAACACTGAAATCCAAAGGTACATTGAGATATTAAAAGAGGCCTTCCAAAAGCTAAGCAAAGTATTAAGAAATAGAAAAATTTCATTAGTATTGTGGGGCTTGCCCCTTGTACACAAGATGGACTTGTCCAAAGTATACTTATACTACAGAGAGATAGCGTGAGAAAAAACGCCGAGAAAGGGTGTTCACCCAGAGTTATATGAGAGTCCGGAAAGAGATAATTACGGCTTCACTTACAGAGACTTGTACATATACTTTTCTACTAACCCGCATTCCTGGACTACTAATCTTCATTTCAAGTTTGTATTCTTACGTTTAATACACATATTTTTCTATTTCAATTACTGGTGTCGTTTATTTATTTGTGCAGGATTCCATACCCGGAATCCACAACAATTAGAAACAAAGAAAAGATTACTTTAACTGTTAGATAATATCAGTCCTCCCATATGACAGTGAATGTTGGAAAATCTCACAGATGAAAAAGAGACTTGAAGCAACAGAAATGTGGCTCTATAGAAGGATGCTGAGAATACCACGGACCAAATATGTGAGCAACAGTAAAGTTTTAGAGAAAATGGAAACAAGAAGGACACTTATATTTAACATCAGGAAGAGAGAGTTGAAATTTCTAGGCCATGTAATGAGGAAAGGGGGTTTGGAAAATTTGATACTCACAGGACAGATTGAAAGCAACACATAACTTACCTAGCGAGCTTGAGTAAATGGATAGTGGAACATAGTTTAAGAGAGATAATAAAAAGACAAAAAAAAATTAAGAGTTACAAAGGACAGGAAAGAGTGGTTCTAATGAATAAAAAAAGAGAGAGAGAACCTGGTGATAGTTGTTAGTGATAGGCAACTCTCATCAGCCATCTGTCACTGCATATTTTCCTACAAAGCAGAAATTACTAACTTTTTTTTATTTACCCAAAGTAAAGAATTTTAAAAATTTGGTAACTCATTCATACACTCACATGATTTTTTTTTAAATGGCTAATGGTGAAACTAGCTTGTTTGCATTTGACACTTGTGAACAAAACTTTTTTGTTGTGATATCCAAATGATGGGAAATCTGGAATGACCTGCTTAGAGAAGATTACAGTGCCATTTGTGCTACTCTACTGCTGATTGAAATACTTTTCAGGAAATGTGACATTCAAAATAGGGTCTTGGTTGCTTCTGAAAATTGAGCCCCAGTTTTAAACTAAAATTTACAACCTCTTTCGCTCATTAATATATATATATATATATATATATAATGTGTGTGTGTGTGTGTAAAGAGAGAGAGAACAATAATAATACAAATCAATAACACCTACTAAAATATGGAAAAAAATACTGGAATTTATTGTATTTTTATTTGAGGCTAGCAGAAATTTTGTCAAAGTCCTCACTAGATAACTAAAGTGACAATAGTCAATAAATTAAATGTTCAAGCAACCTATCTTTTCATACACACACACACACACTCTATGTGTGTGTGTGTGTGTGCGCGCGCATGTGCGAACACATACATATAAGTCCTGTAGACTCCCCTACAGAGTATAGGACCACAACCTTGCAGCAATCAGGTTTTTATAGAAAGGAGTTGCTAGCCATATGCCCAACCAGTTATGAATTCAAAATTGTGCTTCTCTTGGACTAGTAGCCAACCAAGGCTAGAGAGTCCAGTCTGACCTAGCTGGGGGAGGGGGGGTCAAGAGATGGATTCATACATTTTCAAAGCTATTCATGTGAAACTATATGCAATGACCTTAACTGGTATTTAAACTGTATGTGTGTGTGTGTGCATTTGATACAAAATTAGACATTAAATAACCCAACAAGGATTGACATATCATAAAATCAAGCAAATCAACAATCAGCATTGTTTATAGTTAGAGAGAGTAGTCTGATTGACCTTTACTACTGGGTAGTGACTGATTCTCACTGGGTGCCTCATACAAAATTAGACATTAAATAATCCAACAAGGATAGACATATCAATCAATCAATATTGTTGTAACGTAAAAAGGGTTACTGAATGAGGAATAACCAAAATGGAGGTTGGAAATGAAATGATAATCTTTATAATGTCAACAAAATACAATACTTGCCAGCGGCGTGAAGTAGGTAACCCACTGCTAGTGGTGGACTACAAAGACAGCATATTACTCCCACTTACAATAGTGTCCAACGTATTTATGAGGATTGAGACATACCCATCAGTGTTCATAGGTACGGTATATAACACATATATGCCCTCCACACACACTCACACACAAATTTCATTATGCAAATCAATGTTTTCACAAATTATAAATAAATCCTAAAGATATTGGCTAAAGAAACATTTGATTAACACCATATCTGATATATCTAAATAAATTTTAATATTTTACATATTAATATGGGCTTATTGATATTATACAACCTTCATCAATCTTTCATTGATTTTTTTTGTTTTTAGCTTTTCTCCTGTTTTTTCATATGTAGAGTGCTGGGGGACCATTCAATTAATTTTGTTTTTTTGGATCACTTATTGACAAGGTTGGTAATAGCAAGTTTTGCACAATGTGAACGAGTAATGTCTTGCATGAATATATGCTTTATCTTAAAGTTTCTTTGCTGCAACCTGTGCCACACCAAAAATATATTATTCCATGACTTGTAATAATTTCCTGCATTTATTTTGATACAATCATCAACTTTTAAGAAATCTATAATTTTAGAGATTACAGCACAAGCCCAAAATCTATAATTTTAGAGCTTACAACACAAGCCCAAAACATTACTTTATCCCTACACAAACCCTGACTATTTCCATGAAGGATCAAAATTTTACTCTGGTCGTCAATTCCATCCAATGTAATTCTACATTAATGTGTAAAAATCACTTTGGAAGTATCAGCAGTTTTATGCCCTTCTTTTCTAAATTAGATGTTTCTCTTTGTGATATTTACTAAAACATGTTAGTTTGACTGCTTTCATGTCTTTAGCCAAATTCTATATATTTTTCTCTCAGTTTACATTTGCAACACCAGTTTCTTCAAATATGGTTGTTCCACTTTTATTGCTTATTACCCTTTTAATTTTTCTCCACCTCGAGTAGCTCTCGAGCCTTGTACGGGGTGAACATTGTAAAAAAATAAAAAAATAAAAAGATAAAACAAAAAAAACAAGTTCAAGTTACTGTTAAAATATGACTCCAAACTAATATCATGAATTGAGTTTCTAGTCTCTGAGAAAAAGAAAATGTAACTTAATCTTTTTTTCTTTCTTTTTTAAACTTCAAAATTAAGGAAGTTAGCTTTTAGTGGGGGTCCCACTTAGTCCCAATGGTTCACTTGCAAGTCTCATATTGCTATTCATAAGTATAACAATAGATCAATCCACATTTTTATATCATTTTAACATGTGTAAATTGGGTAATGAGTTTATTATTATTATTATTATCATTATTATTATTATTATTTTCTTTGATTTTTGGCGTTTACATATTTCTTTCCAGGTCCATTGGGGACCTAAGGTTAGAAATGGCATCATGACACTTTCCACTGACAAAAAAAAAAAAAAAAAATTACATAGATAAAGCCCTTCGTAAGGTGTGGGCTGTACTTGTCAGAACAATTTTTTGTATCTCCTTGAGGCATGGACTTCCAGGAATCCCTTCAATTAGTCTACTGCAATCTTTTCCAACCAGTCCTAGGGCTCCAACTACAACAGGGAGTGTTGATGTTCCCATATGCCACATTTTCGAGATTGCTATTTCAAGGTCCTTGTATTTTGACAACTTTTTGAATATCTTCAAAGATACATTGCAGTCAGCAGGGACATATCAATAAGAAGGCACCGTTTTTGTTTGTGGTCTTTAACAACAATATCTGGGCGGTTGGCCTTGATTGTTCTGTCAGTGTGTATTGTGTAGTCCCATAGAATTGTAACAGGTCCTATCTCCGTAACCAGGTTTGGGTGGTGTTCATATCAGTTTCTTTCAGTTTCCTTCCCGTAGAAGTTGCAGATTTTCCAGTGCAGATATTGGCCCACTCTGTCATGTCAGGTTTTATATTCAGTGGGTGCCAACATCGTGCAACCTGATACAAGATGATCAATCATTTCTGGATATTTATCACAGAATCTGCATTTTGGGCTGACACAATATTTTAGTATATGTGCTTGATAATTCCTAGTTAGCAAGCATTGGTCCTGCACAGCAAGGATAAAACCTTCAGTTTCTGCTTTCAACCCTGCATTATGTAGCCACTGATGGGTACAGGTTTTGTCTACGTCAGCTTGTTTGGTATGGGCAGAGTATTGGCCATGAAGCGGTTTATCTTGTCATCGCTTCTGTATCTGGTCAGTTGCATTTGTTTTTGCTGTCTTTTTTAGGTATTTTGCAGTTTCAGCCAGTGTATTGTGCTGTAGTTGTATCTCTATGCCCATTTGAAACTCCATTTTGAATTTGTTGGCTTCTTTCATTACGGAGTAAAGACGCTTACTACTTTCATGTTCCTTGACGCATACCATCATCCAGTCTTCTGTAGTTTCCAAATATCTTTGGAGGCCAATTGTTGTAGTTTTGTAGGACAGTTCTAGTTGAACTAATCCTCTGCCTCCTTCGGATCTGGGCACATATAGACAATCAACATCAGCTTTGGGATGATGCATACGATAGCAAGTGAGAAGCTTTCTCGTTTTGGCGTTCATTCGCTTAATTTCAGCTATGGTCCAGTTAAGGACATTAAAGCTGTATTGCACCACAGGGACAGCCAATGTGTTTATGGCTGATATTCTGTTTTTTGAGTTTAGCTTAGTATTTAGTACTAGACGTACATGCCTATAGTACTCTTTTCTTATTTTTTTCTTCATTTGGGGGTGTTGTATGCCATCTCCTTCGCTAATTATTATTATTAGTAGTAGTAGTAGTTATTATTATTATTATTAAAAAAAAAAACTATAAACACAGTAACAGTACAATATAATCTGCACACTTTTCAGTGACTAAATGGAGAAAAAGGTGGGAAGTGTAATAAAAGCAAGACATGCCATAGTTACTTAAAAACAATTAAAAAACTAAGTTATTTTAATGGCTTAAATGTGGCCATGCAGTCTCTTTGCAGTTTTTACATTCTCAGCGTAAATCATCAATAAAATATTTCAAAAACTTTGATTCCTTTTATAAAGAAATCTTTGTTCAAATTAGAGACTTAGTGATATTTTCTAAATGATCCCATGTCTCATTAAATTACTTACAGGTTTGTGCAAGAAGAAAGGAAAATGAAAACATGAAATATTATTTCTTTTAACACCAGTATTTCATCTCAAGCAAGTTTATATTGAAATTTTTACTACTTCGGTAAGAGACACTGAAATGCAATGAGTCTTTCTTTCTCCTGTCCACTTTGTTCTTACATCATTACCTCAACACCAGTCAAGTCCTTCTTCTCACTGACAAATTTATAACCTTTATATTATATGTGTTTAGAATTTGCATGGTCATCTCTTGATACTTTTATCAGGCATGCCAGTCCATGCATACGCTTTTTCCAAATCACAAATAACAAACTAAGCATGCAAAGCATCATGGCCTTTTCAATCTTGGTATCTGTATTGAATGTTTATTATACTTACAGGTTACCCTTACTGTATTGAAAAGTCGAAAAAATATTACCCAAGTTTAATTATATTTCATCCATAGAAGTCTTACAGTTGTACTCTGATTTTTCCCACAAACACTTGACACAGATCTTTTTTTGCACCAATGTAACAATGAGAAATAGTTTTTCTGAAGTTTTAAACCCATTTATTATTTCTTGCCTTGGCCCTAAACAGTAGGCACTGATAATTGAAATTGTACCCTGTGCCACTTGTGAATAATGCATCATCATATATTTCAAACCTATTGATTTGATGCACTTAGTACAATCAAATATTGATATATCTTATCTTATATTTTCATTTTGATGTGACTTAACAATATATTGATCTTGGGTTGGCATTATAATTGATTCAGTTTATCTTTTTAAAGTTCTTTCTTTTCAGCTCAAGCATGATTCATTTTCTGTTCACTCAGCTTGTCTCAGTTTTCATTCAATATTTGTGTGTCTTTAACTTCTATTCATATTTTCTGTATGTATTATACAAAGAAAGGACAGAAGAATTATGCCAAGGTCTATTATGCCATTATCCTCATTTATAGGTTCTCATATTATGTCCTTTGGGGCAGTGGTACTCAGTAGGTAGCCATTATCAAGATTGACTTGTAGATATTATCAAATAATAGCATTAAGAGAGAAATAGAGAAAGATAAATAGGGAGAACAAAGACTGAAAAAATAAAATAAAAATAGCTAATGAGCAAATTATTTTTTTTTTTTTTTTGAAAATATAAAGATAAAAAAAGAACAAATTTAATAGAAATCTCAATAGCATAAAGATAAACAGATGTAATAAAGTAAGAGAGAAAAAATATTTCATGTAATGTCTTATGGTTTTTTGGGGTTTAATTAGCTGGTCATAATCAAGAATACATAATAAATATCAAATAAAAAAATAAAGAAAAATAAAGCAGGAAATAAAATGAGTGTAAGGAAATAGATGAAAAAGAAGAGAGAGGAGCATAATAAAAGAAAAGAAAAAAAGAACATGAAATGAGTTAAAATAGATTTGCTATTGGCAAAATGTCTTTATTTAGAGAATACCAAATGATAAAATCTATATGAAGAGATAGAAATACTCTGAGGGATTTCAAAAATGACCAATCTACATTTTTGTTATTTATAAGTGGACAGTCTGTATTTATCTTTGCTTATTATGAAGTTGCTTGAGAAATTCCAGTTCGCCTCAGGATAGATTAAAATACAACCTGGAACCTGCCAACTATAAGTAACATTTTGAGTCTGTGTAAATCAACAATATTTTAAAAAGAACTTATTGATAAATGTTAATTTAACCAAGCCGTTGAAAATTGACATTTTTATAACAAGGAACACCATCCACAATGAAAATGTGTTTATTACAGCAGAAATATCCAACAAGTATTTGGCAGTGTCCCTCTGTCACCCATGCAAATGATTTTGTTATACAAAAACTGAGCACAAGACAGTTCCTCAGTTTACTTGTGGGCTTTCTGGAGTGGTAAGCATGTTCATAGTACAGTCTGTATTACTTCAAAACCAGTGCTCCAAATTTGCAATAGTTGGGTGATTTATTGTAATTATTTGCTAACCATTGGTGTGTTAGAGACTATGTGGCAACCAGTGGTGTGTTGGCGAACCAGCACTAATTATTCATTTTTCTTACTTTTTTTTAAGTTTCTTACAATGATTAAGTTTTCAAATGTAAGCTTTTAAATATATCTGTTATTATAGTTCTTCAGTTTCATGGTGTCAGATTTTTCCCTTCCAGCTTTGTAAACATTTTAGTACAGTCTGTGATTGTTATTGACACTGTCATCTGGAGCTGTTAGTGCAATAGATCTAACTCCCTTGTATTTGTACCAATAAAAGTTACAATTTTTTTTTTCACCCCTAGCAAGGTGGGAAGCCACTAGCATGCAAGGGGTTACAGAGGACTTGGAGCAAGAGCAGATAGGAGTGATAGAGGAGAGGAGAAGGATAGTGGATAGATCAAGGCAACTGGAGATGTCAATTGACATTACATTTGAATAGTTGGAGATTATAGCTATCAGGGAAACAGGAATAGGGAAGGGATTTCCACTGGTGAGAGGTGCGAGATAGGAAGCTGTTGGAGTAGAAGAGGCAGCTACATTTAACAGTTTCAACAGTGAAAGGGTGTGAGCAGGATGCCAGCCTCGTAGAATGCTTGAATTCACAAAGTCTGGGAACCAGCGAAATGCCTGAAGACTGTGAAAGCATGAATTTTGTGTAGTAACTCGAGCTCTCCTTCATTGAGTATTGATGTCATGAAGTGTTTTTTTTTACTGTCTAGATAGTCTAGAAGTTAGGCACTTTAATTTACTGCATAGGTAGGTGTTACTTTTTTTTTGTCTAAGGAATTAGGCCTTCTAGCAAGTTGTCTGTTGGTCACACCAACATTACTATGTTTTTTAGTTTATATATAAAGAGAGAGATGAATGAATGAGGGGTTATAATGTTAGCATTCTTCAATAGTTGAAGAAAGCTCAAATCCTTATGACTTTGTACTTGTACAATCATTCATGGCTTCTGAACAATTTCATCAACCCCGTTTCACTCAGAAGACTTGGTATGGTACTACAGGCTGGGAACATCTCCCCAGATGGATATTATCAAAAAGTTACCTCCTTGACTAATTGACCTGGGTGTCATAGTCAGAATGCTAATGTTCATCCATTGAACACAGCAGATTATGTATTCTTTCCCAAAAACTGTAACTAAGGTCTGCTAAACAGTTTCAGTATAAACCACAGGTTATCTGTGTGGATGTTGAAGAAAATCATGACTGTGCCTGTGCAAGCATCTGCAACAGGTATTAACAGACGAGTCTACTCATAATCTTGCAGTAAACCATACATATATGGTTTATACTGCAATTGTGCTGATCAGACCTTAGTAATCACTTAGCAGCTACACACCCATATATTTATATATATATATATATATATATATATACATACATACACACACACACACACACACATATATATATATATATATATATATATATGTACACACACACACACACACATATGTGTGTGTGTTTGGGTGTATGGTAGTATAGTGAAGTAATAAATAGTCGCTCAGATTGAGGAATTAGAGAACAAATTCTATTTGAGTTCATTATATTTACTTATGTACAAATACCTTTGGCAAAGATAAGAATCCATCTCTTTTCCTCCCAGGTATAGGTAAACAACAGGAGAGACTGGTTTGTATAATGTTAGCATTCTTCACTGCTTCAGGAGAAGGACAACTCTAAATTCAAAATCCTCAATATGGGTTAAATAGCATTACCAACCCACAATTGTCCAAGCATGGTGAATATTGCTACACCCCTGAAAACATAGTCAATTAGGGAGGATTTTCTCCATCAGGAGTGAGAAGGCCCTGGATTCAGATTTATTTATACATGTGTGTGTATATATATATATATATATATATATATATATATATATATATATATATGTATATATATAAATATATATATATATATATATATATGCATGTAAAATGTGCACTATGAATGCGAAAACTTACATAACTAATGCTAAAAATAAATTTAAAATAATTACCGGATAACAGAAACTCATTTCTTCAATGAAGCAATCTTTATAAATGTACTGCATCTTATGAATGCATGGCAATACTTTACATTGAATCAAGATATTAATTCTTTTTTAAGCAGTAATTTTATATTAAAGACATATAAAGTTTCAGCTGCATTTTTAGCAGCTGATAAATTTCAATTCCATTTAAAAAATAAAATAAAAAAAGTATCAGGAGTTGTGTTTAGCATAATGAAAATAAGTGCAGAAAATAAAATTGGTGGACCAAGTTCAAATTCCAGCCTGGGCTGTTGTGTTCACTTTAGCACAAATGCCCTTGACAAAACCATGAATACATTTCTTCTGCCTCTAGTTATGGATTAAATAACAGAGTAGACTGGACTCTTTACACTTGAATGTATAGAGTGAATGGCCATAGTTAAATATAAAATAAATGACAGAACTCTCCAACAAACAGAATTGACAAAGCTTGCAATAACAAGAAAAAGAAAACAGAGAAAAATAATATAAAGCAAGCAAACATTATATGCAAGGCAAATTAACAGTAATATGGCAAAAAAAGTTCACAAACTAAGAATTCGAGTTGACACACAAGAGTAAGTTCAGATGAACAAACATAGTGTACTGACTTCAAGACATGGCAGACTGGGACTGAGTCATAAGAAATTGAGAACTGGCCTGTTTTATTGGGTAAAAAGAAATCTCAGCATGCATCTATAAATTGGAGAGGAGAAAGTGTTTTGCAGTCATTCCCATGAGAATTGGAACCAATAGAATGACAATCAATCTTGGAAAAGGACTGTTCTGAATTCAAATCTATGGAGATGGCAACAAGAAATTACTCCTCCAACTTTCCCAAATCTTAAATCTTCTACATCCTGAAGAGACATAACATTAGAAACTGTAATCTTCTGTTGAATATAAGAAGTATGATTGAATCAACTCCAGACAATCTTCTACTAATTACAAAAGGTTAAATCCTCAAAGTTCTATGTATGCCAAGAAATATTGGCAATGTGCATCATTTTGTTGCATTGATTTTCTCTAGAACTAGTTTCCTTTTTTTCTTTTCTTTATTTTTAATGCAAGTAGTGGCAATTAAATTTTAATCTTGATTCATGTGTTGTTCTTGTTTTTAATCTTATGAATCAAGCTATGTTTATTCAACATGATTCCTGAAATAATACTGATTTTGTTATCATGGATATAATCCAATACAAACAGTGATTTTGTGTTATGGTGGTATTATTGTATTATCCCAACACAATTTTCTGATTGATAACTATCACTTTAAACCCAGAAAAGAGAGAAAAATTCATCATACAAACATACTGGGTTACCTTAAATTAAATTGCTTAGCCACTTCTAACTACTGGAAGAAACCTTAGTGCAAATGCTAAGGCAGATCCTTGTTAGGTACATTATATATACATTCCTCAGTAAAATTTACATCAGTTCCTAACTCAGAACTGTATTGCATCTTATTTTTAATTATGTCATGTTAGTAAATATGAGAATGATATTCTTTAATTGCCATACAAGTGGATATTTTATATTACACAATTTTAAAAATTTGACTTAATTTTTTTATTGTGGAATCTGAATAGAAATACTTGAATTATAAGTAAACATAATCACTTTGACTTACCAGATTTTCTGTGTCAATTCAGCTTTGATGGTCACAGTATTTTGCAATTTTAAATAATAAATGTTGCCACTCTGTTGATTGGGCAGGCAGGCTGTTGTACCAGTTCCAAAACCATCTCAGGTTTTGCCTTCAGGATTGTCTTTCTCAAAGATTGGTGGCCAACCAAAACTAAAGAGCCCAGTCTGCTCTACTACTTTACCTATAACTGGGTGAAGAGATGAATTTATTCCTTTCCCAAGGGTATATGTGCAAAAGTGAATGCAAAAATCTTGGACAGAATTTGTAATCAATCCACTATGCTTATCATATCACACACACACACACACACACACACACACACACACACACACACACACACACACACAGTGTGATGGATAAATTTTGATTTTGTCAACTGCACAGTATAGTAGAGTCAGTTGGGCACCATCTGTGAGAAAAAGAGCACCATGATGCAATTCACTCCAACAGAAATTTGGAAACGGCATACTGTACTGCTTGGCATTCACACCAGAAGCTTCAATATGAACATTTCAGTGTGTTTGGGTGTCAATCTGAGAACAGTGCAGAGGATTTGGAAAGAGTTAGATAATTGGTGATTATGAAGGTATGGCAGCTCAGAAAACTCACTCTGATCATTCTGATAAAAAAAGAGCTCCTGAATTTGTTGGTGAGGGCCTCAGATTCAACACAAAGTTCTATATCAAGCGCCTTGAGGAGCTAGTTCTGCCCTGGCTCAAGTGGGTGGTGGCTGGAAGATCTGATGTCTGGCAAAAGGACTCTACACCATGCTACACAAGCAGAAGCTGTCAGATAATTTCTGCAACCACATCACCCCTTACATCTAGCCACCTAACTCCCCTGACTCCAAACCCATTGATTATTATGGGCACAGTTGAGCAAGAGACCAACAAAACTCCTTGTAACACCAAAGATGAACTGAAGACAAGGATTATAATAGCATTCTCCAACTTAAACAAGGAGACCATCCAGAACAGTTACAGGAAAATCCAAACTTGTCTGGAGGTTGAGGTTGAAACCAATGGTGATTTTATTGAATAAATTTACTCTTTAGTATTTCAAGATCTTCTTGTGTAATTTTGGTAAATATATCTGTTAAAATGAGATTTCAGTGTTATTTTCATTTTTGTGTAATTTAGACGACAATTTATCCATCGCACCCTATATATATATATATATATATATATACACACACACACACACACACACACATACATACATACATATCAAGAACAATATTGGGAAAAAATGTATGACAAATTAGAAAAAATTTTCTTGTGACAAAATATATCACAAGAAAACTTGAAAAAAAAACTTAAGAAAAAAATTGCCATAGAGCAATATTATTTCATAATTTCCATAAGGGATCAGGTGAATAATTTTGAACCACACTAATTTTTAGAAAAATCTATAACTATGAATATAATAGACTGAAACTTCTAAAAATTTCGCAAGTTATTCAAAACTAAATATGGAATCAACTATTTATGGTAAATTCACTAAGTACTTGCAAATATTCTCAATTTCCTTAGAAAATACACACATATTCAGTGGGGGTGAATAATTCTGTCCACAGCTGAATTTATTATATATACTATACATACATATATAATTAGAATCCCAAGTATGTTTCATTAAATGGTACTTCTGTTAAATTTTTATTGTATTTTCCATGCATACAATCAAGATATTTCTTTTTTTGATCTTAGTGCTAGAAATTGTTCAAATGTTTGTTTGTCCCACTTTTGTCAAATCTATTTGGTTGTGCTATCATAAATGGTACATTGCCTCAATTCTGCATTTACTCCAATGTTAATAGTGTGATTATTTGCTACTGTTGATAGAATAGGCAGAGTATCTTATTTATTGTTAAATTCTTTTAAATGTAATCTCCAAACTTAGGATCCCAGCCAGGAGTGAAGATTTTTTTTCAGCTTACAGCTATCTTCTCATTTCTGGGGGGATGCTGAAAAATTCTTGACCCAACCAAGAAATTCTTTACCCAAAATTTGATATTTAGACATTTGTCCAGATTATATAACACAGACACACACACACAGCATGCTCAAAAGTAATGCCTCCAATTTATTTCTCCAACTCGACAGATACAAAAATAACACCTTTGGATAGAGCAGTTTTTCAGCTACAAAACATTGTTCACAGAATCCAACTTTCATTAGCCCTAATGTAGCTTATCACACACATATCTACTGCTACTGCTGAAACATTATCCACTACCTATGCATTATTCACTGTTTGGTCTTCATAAATGTTAAGCAATTATTGGATGCAATTTTTTCCCACATGGAGGAATTCAGTCACATGTTTCTGCTTCACACACACTTTCATGTCATATCATTTTGCCACACTACCACTCATCCGCTATCTGTAACAATAAAAAAACAGATATTGCTAGGAAGGTTCCCCCATCTACTGGCATACTACCAAGAGTCATCAGAAAATGTTACAAAATGTGTAAGCTAGCCCCAACTTGCAAACACTACCATACTGGTCAGAACTTCAACTACCCCAACTGAGTTGGAGTAGAATTTGGACAGTGATGGATAGTCTTTGTTTAATTTGTAATATAAGACTGAAAAACATACAAAGACAATACAGTAGTAGCAGTAGAAGAATGGAGATTCCTTAGCATGCTGAAACAAACAACCACTTGATGGCAAGGTGCTGGCTGGTCTACTGAGATCCATCCCCCTTTATCTCCCACTCACTTCCTCCAAAAAATGATACTATTATTGTGTCCACCCACCACCTGAAGTAAAGCAAAGAAAAGAAACCTTAGAAAATTCTCCATTTTTCTGTGAGGCAACAAAAGGGCCTGAATATTTTCTGATTGACCACGAGAAGTCAAATATGTCATACAACACAATATGTCAAATATGTCATACAACACAATATGTCATACAACCCTTGTGTATATGTGTAGAAACACACACATGCTGATCTTTTAGCATAATTAAAAGAAAATAGTTTTACCACCAAATGTCACAAAATTTTAGGAATAAGATTATTCCATGATATCTTGGATAAAATTAAAACCAACATTGCAATTAGAACTTGTGTTTTGTAATGTTTATAGCAACTTGTTTATTTAATTTATTTTTCACTTTTTTTGTATAAGCAGTTCAATATAAATTGAAACCAAATGTTCAAGAAGGCCAGTCTATAAAAAAAATGATAAACAGATATGGCACCATAGCAAATTTTTTGATGGTATAAAACGCCATTCAAAGTAAGCTTAATTCTCACTAGAAATACAGTGTTGTTAAAATTGGCTGAGTCCAACAAATACCTAACAAAATAATAATATCTGTCTATATTTCTGAGATGAGGTATTATGTACACTATTTACATTATTCAGACTATTGTCCTCATCTTTGCTGCCATATTTATCACGTTTCAGCTGCTGTACACTTCGGCCTTCATTAGGTGGTCGGAATGTCAAACTGAACCCTTTATTTCACTCACTGGGGTAGACTGTTCTAGTTCCACATGCCATGTCTAATGGATATCAGTTATCTCATCCATTAGACATGGCATGTGGAACTAGAACAGTCTACCTCAGTGAGTGAAATAAAGGGTTCAGTTTGACATTCCGACCACCTGAAGAAGGCCGGAGCATACAACAGCTGAAACATTGTGATAAATATGGCAACAAAGATGAGGAAAATAGTCTGAATAATGTAAATAGTGAAAATAATAATTTTTATAATGATGACTATACAAGTCAGGGCTTGCTTTATATATTTATTAAAAAGACTAATCTGTACCTCGCATTACAAAGACAACATCATTTTTTCAATTGTAAATATTTCTTCATTTGTTTTTAAATAAATTAGGCATTTATTATCTTAAAGTTCTGTAGAATTCTATAGTTCCATAGACAAGACAGATTAACTGTTTGCTTTATGAGATGTTGTAAATCTTGGTGTTTATAGGATTAGATTTGGAAATAATTCCTAACCCACTTATAGACTTAATATATCTTAAGTACTATAAATTCATAGAAAAATAAATAGTTAACTGTAAAACAATACTTACACTATTTACATTGTTCAGACTGCTGTCCTCATCTTTATTGTCATATTCACGATGTTTCAGTCATTGTACACTCCGGCCTTTTTCAGATGATATACATTGGAATTTCAGATTGTAACCCTTTATTTAGTCCACTAGGGTAGATTGCTCTAGTTCTACATGACATACCTTTTCTGAAGAAGACCAGAGTGTACAATGGATAAAACATGAATATGACAATAAAGATGAGGACAACAGTCTGAACAATGTAAATAGTGTAAATAGTTACAATACTTCATCTCAGAAATATAGGCAAATGTAAAGCAATACTTTTTAATCACATTTTGGTCAGAAATAAAAGCAGGTCAGGTTACTAGAGTTTGGACTACAGGATTTTCAATGGTTTTTTTCTCATAATATTTACTTACAGTCAGTTTTAAATTTTGCTTTTATTGGTCTGAGGAGGAAAAATATAATTATTGGCTATAATCTCAGAAAGTTAAAGTTTACAATTGGTACAAGAACCTCTTCTAAAAGATTTGTTGTCACTGAAATTGTTTTCTCTCCAACAATGAGAAGTTCTATGCAATGAAGACATTTTATCTATTATCTCATTATCTATATTATAGATATTATTTTCCATTTGTATAAGTCATAATTGCTAGTAATTATTCACAACATTGCAAAAATTAATTCCACAAAAATACAATTAATCTGGAAACATCATGTGACAACTAAGTGCCCCCTGTATTGTGTTACTTTCAAAACCAATTTAAGTTTTGACAATTAGAAATTCACCAAGTAAATAGATAACACATTTGTCTTTCATTTATAACTCTTATACCAAATCAATGCATTTGTTGAATTCTAACATTATATTTTAAGCAAGAATACAATTTAAATTGCCTGTATTCAACCAAATATTTAACATTCAGGAAGTATGAGGAATAATTACTTTAATATAATTAATGTTATTATTGTATACAATAAATACAAATTCCTTTTTTTCTATTGTATTTTACCACTGAAATATATGTTTTTTACATCTAAATGTATTAATGATATATATATATAAATATATTTTACTCTATTGCTATTTCCATGGCAAATGTTCAGGCGAGCCTTACTCTTTTATATATGATTATCAACCGGTGATTAATGTGAACAAGGTGCATAGTATACATAATCTTACTTAGATCATGTGTCTACAACAAAAATTAACTATAAAAGTTTGTAGATTATATGCATTAAATAGACAAATTCAGACATTTAACTCTTTTCCTTTATACTAAAGTTCACCTAATACAAGGATCAAGAGCCTCTCATTGAAGTGAGTTACTGAATGAGGAGTATATGAATTTAAGAAGATGTAAAAGAAAGTCAAGATTAGGATGATAGTGATTAATCCTTGACTTGAAAGGATTAGGATTTTACTGGTCAGGAAAGCATCCATGTGGGAATTTCTTCCATCAAGTAGAATACAGTACAAATAGAATACAGTAGAAATGTAAGTAATTTGACTGTGGACATAGTATGGCAAGTCCTCACTGTAAAGGTCTGAACTGGTGGAACTAAACAAGTAGAGCTTGCCTGAACATTTGCCATGAGCAATAGAGTAACAATAGGCTGGCAACAATGGACATGTGGCTGAGTGGTTAGAATGTTAGCTTTATAGCCATGAGACTCAGGTTCAAATCTCACCATGCTAAATTTGTTACCAATTTATTTGAATTAGTGTCCTTTTGTTTGTTATAGTCACATTATACCCTCTGGCATTTTTCAGGCATCTGTTTATTTGGTAACATAACTGCAATTTCAAATTGACACTTTATTCAATCTACAAAGATAGATTGTTCACTATTCATGCTAAGGAATATTTTGTATGAGTTAATTGTTAGTTAATTTTTTTTTAATCATTTCACCTGAAAGAATGTGAAAGAAATTTAAATATCATTATTGAGAGAAAAGGACAATAAAAGAACAGGTTTCAAGGAGATAGACAATGATGACATTATATTTAAGGGTCACTGTTGACATGAATCAAGAAGCCAAAAACTTCCACAAGTAAGTATAGTACTGTACTTAAATTCTTGAAGACGAGAAATCAAAGAGGAATGCTCATCTGAACAATTACTATGAAAATATTTATAGAAAAGGCACAATGAAGCTACAGACACGAGTGGGAAAGTAAATGAAGCTGAGATACCAGGTCAGGACCGATGACATTGCAGGTTCTTTGGATATATAGCAGAGGGAGCAACCAGATATGGCAACAATAGTCAATGCACAGAAAAATGGTGGATTTATAAACATGCAAGATGGATTCAGACAAGAAAGATTGTCTAGCACAAGACAGTGAACCAACTTTTCTAGTAATTTTGTCATTGTGATACTGGGAGTTACATATTGGGGACATTAAAATGAAGCAGGTTCAGGAATCTATCTGCATAGTGCAGTAGCAGAAAACTGAACGGGAGACATAAATCCAAAATGCACATAGGAATAGTTAAAGAGATTTTTAGGAAACAAAGTATTAATGGAGCTGAAAATGTTTTCATAAAAAAAAAAAAAAATTTTTTTTTAAAACATGCTGGATATAATATGCTGGATATCATAATTTTTCTTTTTAACCACTTCACCCCAAGCAGGTCAATAAAGCCACTAAAACATAATGGATTACTTAGAGTGAAAGAATATGAGAAAAGAGAAAAGAAAGCAAACAATAAAAGAACAGGAATTAAGACAAAAGATAACAATTGATTGCATTTAAATTTTTGAAGAAAATTGACTGGAAAGCAAGCAGTTGAAAGAGATTTTCACAAGCAAGAAGTGCATGAGAAGAAACTGTTGGCATAGAACTTACGATTATATCTAGTAATTTCAACTGTAAAATAATGAGACCTAGCTGCCAATCTAGTATTGCATTTAAATTCATAAAATACAGGTATCAAATTTGAAAGCTTGTCAGAACAATTACCATGAAAATATTTATAGAAAAGGTACAGTGAAACTACTTTACAATGGAGGGAAAGTGGCTGAAACCGAGGTGCCAGTTCTCAAATATGGTAGTGAATGATGGACAGTTTCCTCATAGATGAAGAGACTTGATAGGAAAGAAATTTGGTTCTACTGATGAACATAAAGAATATCATGGACAGAGCATGTTAGTAATGAGGAAGTTTTAAAGTGAATAGCACTGTTGGTTACAATCTATAGGAATGACTGCTAAGAACATCCCCACTCCAAATTTAATAACAAATCCTACAGATGCATGCTAGGATTTCTTCGTAACCAATAAAAATGGACAATCCTCAGCCTTATCCCCCATATTTTTGTTCTTTCTTGTCTTGAAGTCAGAACAACAATAACCACTTAAAGGTATCCCATTTGCATGTCTTACTTTCTGCCTTACTACTTCTGTTTTGCCTAATTTTGACTTGCGCATATATATGGTTTGCTTAGTATTATTTTGCCCTCTTCTTTTTCTTCTTTTTATTGCTTATTGAGAACATTGTCAACTCCATTTGATGATAATTTTACCAATTACACTATTTAATAGCCAATTACTACATAAGCACCTATACAGAAACCATTGCTAACAATCCGGAAAAGGCAGCTGGAATTTAGGGGATACATAATGAAGAAAGAAAGCTTGGAGAATTTAACACTCAGAGCATATTGAAACCAAGAGAAAAAGAGTCACTTACATGAGACATTAATAAAGGGATTGCAGAATAAGGAGCAGAAAACCAAAAAGAGGTACTAAAGTAACAAGAAATAATATGATCTATAAATTTCTATACATCAAAACAATGTTGGATAACAGAATGACACATTGGGAAAAATCTTATGTAACACATTTCATCCTTTAAAAGGACTTCAGACTAAAATGATGTTCTTATTGATGGAATTATATATATATAGGGTTAGGTGGGAAAATATATAGCTGTGATTTTTAGCTGAGGTCAGACCAGGATTAATCTTGCACAAAACAAAGGTAGAGCCTGCCTGACAGAGGACCTCAGTTTGCCTCTCTACATACACTTGTTGCTAGCATCAGGATCTGCCAAGTTGGAGACACTATTTACTGCTCTTTGGCTGCCGACACCACCTGAACATGAAAACATAATGAGACTTGTCATGATTTGAAGCAAGGTTTTGCAAAGCCAGTAAATATAAGCAAAAATAATTATAACCAATATTATTTGCAAATTTTACTAAGTTTAAGTTAATTTAAAAATTTAATTTAAATTATCTACACTATCTCTCTATATTTCTGAGATGAGGTGTTGTAACTGTTTACACTATTTACATTGTTCAGACTTGTCCTCATCTTTATTGTTATATTCACGTTTCAGTTATTGTATGCTCTGGACTTCTTCAGATAATATTTGTTTGAATTTCAAACTGAACCCAGATATAGTCAGTCTGTATGGGGGTTGGAGGAAATGGAACAGATTCTCAGTGACTTTACTGAGCGACCCAGAAATGTGAAGATTATATGTCAGCCCATTTCAGGAAATAAACATGGGGAGAACATCTAAACAAATATCCTCAAACCAAACTTCAGAATCACCAACATACAGATTGATTATTCTTGTTCAGTTCAAAATTCAAACAAATATCACCTGAAGAAGGCCAGAGCATACAACAGTAGAAACATTGTGAATATGATAATAAAGATGAGGACAACAGTCCAAACAATGTAGTGTATCTATATGTTAGTAACAAAAAACACTCATTGCCAAATAGTGCTTCAAGTGCTTTATTAGTATCCAGATACATGCTGGTGTCATGAATTGATTTTGTAATAAAAATTATAAACCTTTCTAACCTACTTATGAGGTTGACATAAATGAAAGGGGGAAAAAAAAAAGATACTTAACTGAAAATGTCAAAGGAATATAAGTTTATGAAGCTTTAAAACTAACAACAGCTGGAGAGGAGTTATTTAATTATAAAATATAACAAAAGTGTCAGATCTTATTGCCTGACTTGTTGCTTTATCTGGCTTTCATTTACATGCCTCATATAGAAAAAGATTTCAAAATGAAATTTGAATTAAATAAATTTATATACAACCTATTTTATTTATGAATAAAAACAATAATGATTTTTTTCATCCATTTAGCACATGTTTAATCTGAAGATAGTTCATGAAATAGTTTCCAGGTAAAAAAAACAGTCCCTTCAAAATATTATCATTTCATTATATATTATTATATCATTCTTCTTATTCATCTATGTGCCGTGCACCTTCAGGACATTGCTGATCATGGCTCTCCATGATTTCCTGTCCTTTGTAGCTCTTAGTTAATTTTGTCTTTTTGCTATCTCCCCTAAACTCTGTTCTGCCATTCATTTACACAAGCATGTTAGGTAGGTTATGAGCTGCATTACTCAATCTCTCTTGCCTTCAATATGTCCTGTGAGTATTACATTTTCCAAGCTCTCTTTTCTCATTATGTGCCTTAGAAATTTCAATTGTCATTTTCTGATGTTAAGTATAAGTGCTCGTCCTTTTTCTCTAAAACTTCATCACTTTTAACATGTTTAATCCATAGTATTCTCATCATCCTTCTCTAAAATCAGATTACTAATTTCTTATGTTAATGTAATTTATTTCTATCTCTAATACCATGCCTGGGTGTAGGCAATCATGGCTCTTCACAGATTCTATTATCAGTGAATTGCCATGCATGAGTAGTTTTTCCATGGCTTTGAATTCAGGTTTAAAGTATTCCTTCTCCTAGACTGGTTGCCAATCAAGACTAGAAAGCCCACTCTACCTTGCTATTTAGCACATAGCTGTGAAGAGAACATAGTTTTCTCAAGGGCATACTTACAGAAGTGAACATAACAGACTAACCCAAAATTTAGTTATATACAGACCTATTAATACAATTCTGAATATTTTATATAATTACATAATATTCTTTTACTGTCTTTTATTATTGCTTTACATTCTATATACAGTTTTTAGAATTTATTTCTGTACTTCTTTTAGGTGTTAGCCATTAGAACTTGGCACTAAATAAAACTCTTAAATGAATGCCTCAAACAAAATAGTAAAAAGTGTTAAAGAATTATTTATCAACTTTTCTAGTGATCAAATCAGATATGTGGACAGCAACAATTTTATACCTCTTTACATAAACTCTTTTCATGAATTATGAGATCAAAAGATAACAAATTGAGCTGAATACAGATGATAAATGATCGTAAGACAATCAATCAATGTCTCTCTATAAGATTATTCACTATAAAGTGATACCTTGGCTTAAGTCGTTTCATGTTAAGTCATTTTCAAAGATACGTTTTTTTAAATATTATATGAAAAAATAAAACTTTCCTTTGGTCATTTTGCTTGAGTTTACATTGGCTGTTAAAAATATTAGAAACATAAAAACAATAGAATAACAATAAACACATATAAAATCCTATTTAAATAAATTAAAAAATAATATTATGTATACAATATATACATACATACATACATACATATATATATATATATATATATATATATATATATAAAAAACAAAAAATAGCATAATAAAGTATGTTCAGCAGATGTTCTAAATTCAAATTCCTGTTGACAGGTAGTACACAAGTTGTTTTCTGCTCCAACAGCGATTTTGAATTCAAACTTGTTTACATTTGTGCTCTGCCACTGACATTCTTTCAATTACATTTCAATTGTGATTTAGAATATATTTTTTACCATGGCTCTGAAGAAAAGTCCCAGTGCAAGTGCTTATGCTAAGCACAAAGCTATCACTGGAAGATAAGGTGGAAATTAATTATTTTAAATTCAGAATACTGTATGTACATATCATAAATACTATAATATGCAATGGGGAGTGCTTATTTGTGGTTTATAATGTGGTTATTTTGACTTATGTTGAAAAACTACTTAAGTCGTGACCTCTGGAACCAATTAACAATGTAGAGTGAGGTATATATATATATATATATATATATATATATATATATATAAAGAGGTGCCATAACAATCTTAGGCATTCAAAAAGGAAAAGGGATTTAAAACAAAATTTGTTTCAGATTTTGGGAAGTGGGTCAGGCGGCCAAGACCTTTTCAGTACCCCTTGTGTGTGATATATGCACACACAAATACATGCCAAACAGTTTTGGAATCGATTTTACCTGTCGTGGCAAAAGAGACAGCAAATAAAATGTTGAATTTTTAACTACAATTCAGACATTTTAATAATTAAATATATATAGAGAATGTGATAATTCTGTTGACTATTTAAAATACATTTTGTGCAGCCATGTTGGTACAGTATAGCAGTAATGGTAACTATGTTGAAATCTATCTGTCTTATCAGGAACATTGATGATTAAGAGAGTTTCAAATATGGGAAAAGCAATAACCAATCAGATTTTTCAGGCAGTCACCATAATTTAATCAAAAAGAGAACCTATTTATATAATAAAAAAAAAATAAAGATAGGTAAGTTAGTAGCAGTAATAGAATATGTAGCTACTTTCAGAATGTTTTTATGAAATGTAAAATCACTTGAAATATAAAATCAATCCATGCAGTATATTAATCCATATATTAATATACTGCATGTATGTAAGTTTACAACTATCTTTAATTATATCAAACACAGCTCACAGCATGGCAGCTAATAAAACTAGTAAATAAACATGCATGGAGATTAGTTTAAAAATGAAGCACTCCTCCCATATCTGAACTGAAGCTGTACAATCCTCACTTTCTCACCTTAATAGAGTTCAAAATCATTTATACACTATTGTAAGGGATTTATTTTCCATTCTACAGCCTCTTTCTCACAGACTCAACATTACAAACTTATCATTACTCTATCACTATTTCTGTGGCAAATGTTCAGATAAGCTCCCATCTTCAGTTCCACCAGTTCAGGGCTTTACAGCTAGGACATGCCATGTTACATCTGCAGAGTTAAACCACCTACATTTCCTCCATATTCCATTTGTAAGGAAAATCTCCCCTTCAAACAACATTTTTTTTCTTAAGAATTGCTATTTTGTGGAACAAATTTTTGCATAGATGCTTCCCTAAACACTATAAACTTAACCTCTCCAATGGAAATCTCCACTGCCTTGGGGTTGCTACTGATAGCCTGGGCCATCATGTAGCCTTGCCTGCCATGGGGTCCATCACTAATACCAGCATGGTTGGATCTGCCTTTGCAGGTGAAATTGGCATAAGCTTTATTGTGAGTCAGTTGCTCAAAAACAGCTGCTGCAAAATCTGCATGGGCTTTTCCTGATTGATTAGAAAAAAATGTTTTATGACCCTGGTATTTTTGGATGGTATTCCGGAAGTGGGGGTGCAGTGCCAGGTCTGTTTAAGGTCTGTTTTTGCCATATGAGCTGTGAATGTCAGAGTGAGGATTTCCGTTTGTGTTAAAGAACTGGAGTTCTGACAGATATATAGAGGAACTAATTAATGTTTCGGAATATCTTTAACTATAATGGAAGAAAAATTAATAAAGAATAAAATGCAGAGATCTTAATCATGTGAAATCATATAAAAGGCTTATTTTTCTGCAGCTTTGTAGATTAAACTGCCAAAGAACTTTTGTCTGTATTTCCTGGTGTGCATGAGATTGGGACAAAAGTGGAGTTATATGAAGAAAAAGGAAAAATAAACAAACTCCAGAGCATTTTCCTTTCCAGCTCAATTCTAAAGTTTATTACCTGTAGCTGAGCTGAACCTTTCTTTTCCAGCTCAATTCTAAAGCTCACTTACCTTGAGTTAAGCTGATACACCTTCTCCTACATCAGGCAAAAACATATTTAAAAGTAACACTTGAAGCTCACTCCATTTTAGCAGACACAAAAGTGTAATTATTATTGACCTCATTTTGAACTCTATCATTGATAATCTTTCCTCTTATATTGTAATACTAGTAAAAATAATCCAGTTAAATTTGTCTATACCTCTTATAAATAATTGCCTAATTTCTTTGTCTCACCCACAAGTCAGTTGTGGTTTTAGAAATTTCCTACAGAATTGATATTCTCACTTAGTTGATACTTATTTATGAAAAAAAACTTCTCTGGGATAATATGATTTGGTGGTGAGTAACAGAAAAATGAATATTTTTAATTAACAAACATAAATAATTAATTAGAAGAACATAAGTATATTTGTATACTAAACAACATAACTGAGTTAACAAAAGCATTATCTATTTAGTAAGCTTAGCACACTATGGCACAAAACCAAATAGGGTAGAATAAGGGTAGGATAATTATGTTTGTACCATCTTTCCAAATGAGCAAGGCACGCTTGACTTTAACATTTTTTTTCTTTTTCTTAGAGTTTATCACTGATCTATGCTAACAACAGGGAAATGCATATTTGTCAGAAGCACAATGGCAGAATCTATTGATTAGAGACAAAGCTTGGTTGAAATTAGCATCAGTATCACAGAAAAGAAATATGGACAAATACAAACAGATCACCATTGATTTTTTTTTAGAAACATTCTGATTATAACCTTCATATTGTGTTTCTTATCACTCCACTCCTCTAAACAATATCTTTAATGTTTTCTCTTCATTTCCTAATTTTCCTTCCTCTTCTATTTTCTCTTTTCCTGTGACTTTTTCCTCCTATTCTTCTTTCTTTTGTCAGCAGTTTCTATTTGGTTAAAATTTATACAGTATACACACACCAGAGACAAATGCATGCACTCTAATTTTCTCTGGAAATCTGGCCACCATTTTAGAATATTGACTATCAATAAAATTTACTAACAAAAACAACACATTAACTACTAAACTACAACTACAGTGCTGTTTGATAAAAGTGACTCACCTGATTTTTTTTACTAAATGTTCTCTTCTCTGATGAAACAAAAGTTGAGCTAAATTCAAAGAATAAGCGATCTAAAATCTGAAGAAGAAGCTTTGAAAGCTCTTTAAATTTAGCAGTAAGTACTGTCAAGCATCCGTTTTGTATAATGTTCTGGGGATGCTTTTCTTTTCATGGAACTGGTTTCTTAAAACCTATTGAAAAGACCCTCAGGAGTGAGCAGTACAAGAGAATTTTAGATTCTTGTCTGCTCCCTTCTGCAGAAAGGGTGCAAATCAACCCCACCAAGCTCATTTTTATGCAAGATAATGCTCCCTGTCATAAAATCAAAATTGATGAAGGAATACTTTGATGAGAAGCAGGTGAATGTTACGACATGGCCACCCCAATCCATAGAAAACTTATGGATCATTATAAAGTACAGGCTCTCAAGAAAGCAGTTGAGCAACAAAGAGGATTTGATTGTGAATTTCATATCCAAATGGAATTCAATGCTTGGAGATGAGATTTGTCAGAACCTAATCAAGTCAATGCCAAAAAGGGTTGAAAAGGTTATTCAAAATAAATGAGGACCCATAGATTATTAAATATTTCGAACTATATTACCTATTATAAATAAATTATACCTCTATTATTCTTTATTTAAAGATGTTTGGTTATGTTTCTATTGATTACTAGTTGCAGGAAATAAGTGAGTCACTTTTTTTTTGCATAGAGTTTTTCTCTGAATCTCATTTATATCCAAAACTATAATTATCAATAGAATACTTTAGGGTGAGTAAACTTTTTTACTAGGTGGTCGGGAAGGAGTCTTTATATTACTAGGATTAAAAATTAGTTTGACCCAAAAACAATTGGCGAAAAAATGTTTAAGTAAAAAAAATCAGGTGAGTCACTTTTATCGAATAGCACTGTAGATATACAGCATTATCAAGAATTAGCTAGTGACCAGTTTGATGAAAACAAAGTCTTCTGTTTCCTTCATCTTTTTTCTTACTAATGTCACTTTTGGCTTTTAATTATCCACAAAATCTCTTCTTTTTTTTTAAGCAGACAACTATCTTACATATTTGCACTAGGTAGTAGAAAGGAACAGTGCAAAGACATTTCCAATCAATGAGATATTTGGATGTGACGTTTTGATAAGGCCTGATTCAGAACCTGATTATGGTAACACTATGGTTCAAGGTAATAAAAAAGGTATGTTCTGAAAAGAACTCCTTCTCAAGATTATTTCCAAACAATCAGAAGGATAAAATTTGAAAACTGAAACAATTTTTTAAAGTAGCTTAATAAGACAGTCAGAATGAATAAAAGGGACAGTCATCTGACTTAAATCAGTATTCTCCAAATGGAAAGAATAGTCAGGAGAAATGAAATCAGCAAATCAAGTTACATCTCAGCAGTGATTTGAGAAAAGAGGACACTGGTTTCTACAATACACCATGATCTACAGAGAAATCTTGGGAGTGAACATACTAAGTAAGTCCTTTTTATTGTGCATCCAAAGATATATTAATTATTTGGTATATGGTAAAATCCTAATAATATAAAAAATGTAGTAAAAAGTATGTGAATTTTCATGGATCAACACACCCTACATGTGGCCCATAGTTACCAATGAAAGCTAAAGAATCCAGTCTATCATGCTATTTAACCCATAACTTAGGGGAGAAGAGATAGATTCATACCTTTTTTAAAGTTATTTGTGTGTAAGTGAATGTAATGAACTTGGCTGGAATTAGACTCAGCTTCGATTTCTCATTGTGAGTTGCAATTCATTACACCACCTGCACATCCTTCTGTAATATTCATACGAGCAAACAGTGTTTTATCAAATAAAGTGTGTTAAAGTTATAAGTTTTTACTAACTGTTCAGATATTTTTCCTTTCTAATGAAATTCAAACTCAACGGTAAAACAGGTACATAAGGTAGTTTTTTTTTTTGTTTCAAGAATAATATAAAAAATCTGGACATTGGTGAAAAAGAATGACATCACATCAAGATTTATCAGAGTTTATGAAGATGCAGTCAAGTATATTCAATTAAACAGGTTCCTTAGCAAAAGAAGAAAAATATATGTTACTTATACTGATAGAATGTAAGAGTTACCTATAACATTTTTCTACTATTTTTGTTAATTATTATACACAGTATTTGCAATCATTTTTACTTTTCTTTTTTGCTCAGGTGTAATCTGAACCACAAATTGAAAACATCAAGTCAATCTAAACACTATGCTAAATACAGAAATATTTAGCCTTACTAAACTCTCTGAAACTCTGATAAATTACTTTTGAATTAAACCCAAATTTGAATTTTACTGCCTGAAGAATCAAGGACTTGTTCAGTTGAATTAATTTATAAAGATGTTTATAAAAGTTTCCAGGAAAAAATTTATTTTAATTTTGCATTCAGTCTATTTTTGTTTTTTTAACAGGAGCACTAGAAACTCTTACAGACATAATATAAGTGATCATGTGGTGTGCCCAAATGTAAAAATAAAATATTTAAAAAAATTAAAAGAATACATTTGCTTTCCTTAAAAATCTCCCTCTCTCAACTAATGAGAAGGCAACTCACATTTGAAAAAGGTGAGAATAAAAAACTGAACAACTGATGTGAAAGAGATATTTGCTAGTCCAGGGTCTAATTATTGTGATTAGAAATTTGCCAAAACAAGAAAGGCTCCGCACAAAATTTCCACTATAAAAAAAAAGATAAAAGAAAGGAATGCTGGAAAATAAATAAAAGAATTTTGGCCAATCAAAAGAACAAAGTGACTTTTGATGTTAGCTAAGCTTTACATCAAGTAGTTTAGAGCCTTTCAATTGTATATAAAGAGACAGCTGACAGCAGTAGAGGAGATGGCCAGAAACCAATCATGTGAAGAACTAAGCAGTCATCTGCTTGACATTTTTCTTCCCTTTTTGAGGGCTGAGAATACACATCAGAGTAGCACTGCAACATATTTCCAACGTAACCACACTCCTGACATCCATCAACAAAATGGCAACCACTACCAAAATCTGACTCATAAACTAACAACTACCTTGCCAAACAAACCTTCACCAGCCAGATTCATAAAGGACTCACCCCAAACAAAGTCAATTAAATAAACATATATTATTTGTTTATATCTTTTATTTTGTTCATTTATTTCAAAGATTCCAGTAACTATTACTAAGACCCTTTGGCACTTCTCCACATTCCCTGAATTCAGTACAATGCATAGTAAACACCGGTTTTGATCAATTCTTTAATCTTAACAGATTTTTGTCAAACAAACAAGGGATAACTTTGCTATCAATGCTTTACAAAACATTAATTATTATTATAAAACATAATTACCATAATAAAGTAGTAAGAGAAAGTAAGAAGAGAGTATTACATAATATTACAAACTAAGAAAATAATATCTAATCTCCTTCATAACAATGAATACTGGACATACTCTTCACTGATGAAGAAATGACTAAGTTACAAAGATGTGGTTCTACCAACAGATGCTAGGGTACCATGGACTAGAAATGTAAGCAATGAGGAAGTCTTAAGAAAAATAGGAACTAAAAGGACACTAATCAGGAGACAGTTAAAATTTCTAGGACACATAATGAGAAAAGAAAACCAGGAGAATCTAACACCCACAAGATATATTGGTAACAAGAGAAGCTAGGGGAAACAGCAAGTAAATTACTCAGTGAGTTTGTGCAAATGGATGGCAGAACATGGTCAACAAAGGATGGTAAAGAGCCAAATGTGACAGAGCAACAAAGGACAAAATTATGGAGAGCCATGACTGCTTGTGTCCTGAACAAATACCTCACATAAAAGAAAGTAGTCAGCATTCTTCCAAAATTTGAAACATTACTCTCATCACTAAGCTGTTCCAAGAAACATGATATTTGAATTTCAATATTGACAAAAGACTAAACTAGCTTAGAGATGTAAAAAATTCAAAATGGTATAAAATTAACATAAATTCATATTTATCTCCTAATGTTCTTTTTTTCTCCTCAATGTCTATTATAATTTAAACATAGTTTATTTTGTATTATAATTAATGAGATAAAGAAGATATAATTAATTATTTTAATAAGATCTTGTTTACTATAAGTTAAATAATGATTTCTGGTGATCTGTAATTTTCTTTGCTTTTAGAATAACTTGCAAATCACCATCTAGTTTTATGACAAAATTTTGTAAGTTTCTTCCACTTAAAGTTGGAATTTTTTTTTTAATCTGTTTATAATTTATTGGATTGGGTGCATTTAGGTAGCAATTTTTAATTGATACAAGTTTGGTTAAAGACCAACAAAACTTCTTTAAGGATTTTTTTTATTTTTTTCGATGTTCCAGGTCATTTTTTATGTTTCATGTGTGAATTTCAAATATTTTACATTAAAAGTGAAAATATTACATTTTTATTATTTGATTATCTTAATTCTGAAAAGGAAACAATGCTGTGCCAACAGAAAAATGATATGTGCCATTTATGAAGATGGTGTCATAGCTGAGACTACTATTCATAAATGGTTCACTAGATTCTTCAGAAGTGGAAATGTTTATCTGAAAGACAAAGAACATTTTGCCAGGCCTGCATTCATTGATGATGACCAAATCAAAATGCTGATTAAAAATAATCAAGGTCATGCAACATAAGGTATTGCAGAGATACACCACATATTTTATGTAAACATTGCAAAGCATTTGAATATATGAATCACTATGATGGTTGAGTTCCTAGTAATTTAATGGACAGCATTTTTATCTGCAATTCTATGCACAAACACAACAAAAAATGATCCATTTTGAAAAGAACTATCATAGGAAATGAAAAATGGTTTGCTTACAACAATGTGGAATGTCAAAGGTCCTGATGAAAATGAAATGAGTGACTGATAGGCACTCTAAAAACTGAAGATTGTGATGCTGTGTATCTGGTAGGATTTGAAGAGCATTGTGTATATAAGCTCCTTCCAGAAAATAAGACATTGGTTTCAGACAAAAACTGTTCCCTAACTAATTAAAGGCAGCAATCAATAAAAAACATCCATAATTGATCAACTGAAAGAGTCCTCTTCCACCAGAACAGTGGACTTTGCAGACCCAGCTGAAATTGGTACTGCTTGGCTAGGATTTATGATACCAGCTGTACTCACCTAACCTTGCATCTCAAGATTACCTGTTATTTTAATTCCTACAAATTTATCCTTATGAGAAGAGCTTCAATTCTCTGGAAGTCTGTAAAAACCACTTAGACTAGTTCATTATCCAAAAAGATATCAAGTTATTTGAGGATGGAATTACCTCAAAGATGGCATAAGGTAATAGAACAAAATGCCATACGTAATTGAATAAATCTATCTGCAAATATCTAAATATTGTCTTTGAAATTTATTTCAACTGCTACAAACTTTTGTTCCAATCCAATATTACATACAAGAAATTCCTGTGAAAATTTCAGTTTTCCTGAAACTGAATGATTGAATAAGCTCATGGTAAGTTCTATGTCAATAAAATATCCATAGATATCATATCATTGAATATTTGAGCTTAACAACTTTAACAAAATATTACAATATTTTATATTATTACAATAACAATTATTTTATTATTATTACAATAATAATTATTATTACAATAATATCATTTTATATTATTACAATAACAATTATTTTATTATAATAATAATATTATTACAATAGCAATCATAACTATGAATACTGTGTTATTTTAAGAAGTAAGGGGGTACAAATGAAAAAAATTTCAAATTGACAACTTTTTTCATTTCATTGAAATGGAAAAAGTTGTCAATTTGAAATTTTTATAGATATTTATGATAGAAATGATTAAATTGTTTCAATGAAATTTTCATTGAAACAATTTAAACATTTCTACCATCCCTCCTTTCTTTCATTTTCCTACTGAAACCAAGTGGTGTCTCTGCTATGTCTTTTCAGCCTTTCCATGCAATCAAACGAAATAGTCTATTATTTATGAGGTATTGGCAAGGTGTAACAGTCGTCTCAACTAAGAGAGGGACAAGTAGAATTATATGATAGCCTTATTCTGTCTGTCAGTAACAAATAACAATTTGACCTGATTTTCAGAGCACAGCATCCAAACTGATTTGCTTTTACAAATTTTTATTCAGAAACTGTAAAAATACAATGCTGGAATAATCAAATTTCACTTTAAAGCATGAGTATTAATCTAGTGATTTTTCATTAATTCCTAACCATGTGAACGATCTTCACTAATAATGACTTTGGTTCACTTTCGTAAATGTTATCCAATCAATGTAATTTGTGAGAGGGAAATGACAAATTCTTCTGTGCAGGGGTCTAAAATGTACTCTTTGTACCCTGACTCTGAAATTAATATTTTGCATAAGTTTTCTTGCAGAACATATATAAGTATTAAATGATCAACTTAATCATATTCCCAAAATGTACAATAGAAATTTATATCTATCTATAATATAAGCTTTTTAGTATTTACTAATATATATACATACATATATATATATATATATATATATATATATATATATATATATATATATATATATAATGACAGTAAAAGTTGTATTTCTTTAATAAATTGTACCTATGATGTCATGAGTTGCATAAACAGCTACTTAGAAATAAGGTTTTATGTGTATAATTTGTAGGCTAAAGTAAAAATTTTGTTGAAGTTTATAACTGCAGTATTTGAGTTATATTAAACAAGCAACCAAATAGAAAATATTTCATCCCCATTTAGAGGAATTCAGGTCTTAATAAAAGGAATGACAAGCAAGGACAACATTTATAAAATAAGGATACTGGCAGGAAATGAAATTCCACTTTTAAGTAACACTTTCCTTCCTTAATCTTGAATACTAATAATACACAATCAGAGTTTGTAAAGTGAAAACAGACTGTATTAAAATATCTTTATGTATGCATTTTTGCAGAGACATGACAAAAGTAAATGGACACTTATATTTTCAAAACAAGTCTTTATCAAAGGATAAACACAATTCATGAATATTCTACTTGAATTTGAAGTTTTTTTTTTAACCTTTCAAACATCAGATCTTTTTTTTGTTTTGTTTTTTTAAGTATTTCACCCCAAGCAAGGCGGGAGTGCCACTAGCATGCAAGGAGTTACAGAGAGTGGGAGCAAGAGTAAAGAGGTGTGACAGAGGAAAGGATGAAGAGAAGGATGGGGAATAGATCAAGGCATCTAGAGACGTCGATTGACATTGCATTTGAATATTTAGAATCATAACTATCAGGGAAGCAAGTAAGAGGAAGGGAGTTCCACTGACAGAAAGTGCAAGACATGAAGCTATTGAAGTAGAAGAGATGGCTACATTTAACCATTTTGGCAGTGAAAGGGTGGGACTGAGATGCCAACAAATCTTGTGAAATATTCAATCAGGCTGTGTTGAAAACAAAACAGATCTTCATTTGTAAGTTTTCTGAACATTTTTCTGATTTTGAAATCTAAAATTTCTCAGAAATTCATGTCAGGAGATTCTCTTGATCACAAGACTCACCAAAATGGCCATACAACATCTTTTTTCTGTATAGTATACAGCTTCATTCTCCATCTAAGTGTGGTACTTTTGTTACAATAACTATCAATGAAGATAAGGACAAATTCTTCCTGCAGAATAGATAGAAATGTTTTGACTCTATTTTCCACACATTCCAGAAGCACTGACCAGAATTCCACATTACTCCCTGCATCTTAAACATAAATCTATTATATTTGCTAGTGAGTTTGTAAGCAAATCAAACAAGATTTTTGAATAAATAATATCTCAAGATGTGTCCCTCTTTTGCTTGAAAATGTTAAATTTGAATAATGGTTTATTTACACGTTCAAAGAGATTTTTATGGAGGACGTTTTTTTGGTCATCCTAAAAATTTTCAGAACTATCTAACACACATGAGCAAAAGTTCCCAGCACATTCTCTTTTTGAAAAATTGAGACTGAATAAATGAACTGCTGAAAAATTACAAAAACTTATGTGCACAAAAACACACACACTTACATATAAAGACATGAGATTTATTTTTTCTAAATTTTCACACAATACAAGGCCCAAGAGCTACTCAAGGTAGAGAGTTACTGAATGAAGTTTCTGTATGGACAGAGGAGGAGAAGAAAGAGGGAAGTAAGTGCAGATTATGAAGAAATATATGATAGTTAATGATTAACCCTAGACATGAAAAGATTAAGATTGTAATGTTTGGGGAAGCATAATCTTCTATAAAGTGGGTCTTAGGAAAAGGTTGTCTGAACGGAACTTCTTTTTTAACAAGGGAATGAGGGTGGTTCAACCCTTTCAGTTGTAAATGCCTACCTTCATAAAGATGTATTTATATATACAAGAATAGGCCAATTAGTCCTACACAGTTATTAGCTGAATTTTGATCTGAAATTTTCATTTTATAATGTTTGATTGATGAAAAAGTGTTGGTTTATGTGCATTAGCAAAGAAGATATTGAAAAATATTATGTGAAATGCTTTTTTCATTAAGAGGAGGCACATTTATAACTTGAGAACAGTGCTAGATTTCAAAAACTTTTTACAATACTTCATCTAATAAAATAAAAAAAATTAAGATAATAATTACTATTATGAATATATTTTGGATAAATATTTAGTGGACAAGTATCTATCAAAATGTTTTGCTTGCATTTTTCTTTTCATCAGCTTCTAAATTTACGTATGTCTTCAGATGCTTGCTAAAAATAAATATTTGTGTATTAATATTTAATCAATAACTTTGGAAATTCCAAGAGAAACATTTAAGAAAGAATATTAGTATTACTAAAACAGTACTAAGATTTCAATATCAAGAACATTTACATTAGAAAAAAATATTTTTATTGCTTAGTAACTGCTTTTATTTGAAAGGAATAGGGAATTTCTTAAATTGCTCTTATGTAAGATATACATGCACATATGAACATATAGCATGTGATGAAAGTTAAATGAAGCATTAAAATAAAATGAGCATCTTATCTGAAGGTCATAAAATATTCCAAGGAAAAATCCATAAATTTCAGCATCTAAAATTCTCAAAGGCATTATCTGTTTAAATATTTTAAAACATAATTTCTCATTTTAAATGAGATGATGAAT
Source organism: Acanthosepion pharaonis (assembly GCA_903632075.3). Classification (NCBI taxonomy): domain Eukaryota; kingdom Metazoa; phylum Mollusca; class Cephalopoda; order Sepiida; family Sepiidae; genus Acanthosepion; species Acanthosepion pharaonis. The sequence goes on along the minus strand of CAHIKZ030000867.1, from coordinate 586 downwards.
GCAAATATAAATATGCCATTGTGGTTTTAATATAACAAAAAACGTATTATTGCTTGCTTTTTTTTATTTGTTTTAAGAGATTTTTTTTTTCTTTCAAGAGACTAACTTGTAATAGATTTAATTATTTCAACTTAACTGAAAGAAAAATCTAAAAGAAAAAACTCCAGATATTCATCATATTTTTCATTTGAAATCAACATTTTCAGCAGATGTTCAGAAAACTAATTAGACTTTTATTCATTCATCAAGAGTAAAAGCAACCCATTCAACTTTATAAAATTCAATTAAAGCATTTTAATCTCACTTTTTCATTCATAATGTTTTTTCTTAAGAAATTTTACAATATCTTTAATTATAAATTAATTGCTCTCTGTCATGTTCCTTCAGAATGTGGGTGATCATAGTTTTCCACAGTTTCTTGTCTTGTTATTTTCAGCAATATTTCTTCATTCATTGCTTTATTTGTTCTTGTGGTACTTAATCTTCCATCCATTTGCTCAAAATTGCCATGTAAGTTTTTTCTTATTGCTTTCCCATGCTTCTTTTGCTTTCAAAGTTCCCTGTTAGTATTAAATTCTTTAAGCCT